>CM076580.1:1602460149-1602911791 GCA_034641835.2 Pinus albicaulis
GCAGAGAAAAGATGCAAAACTCCAACACAAAAGCATCAGACAGTTAAGAGACAATTTACTGTAAAGAGGGCTGATTCAAATAATATGCCACAGAAATTAAATATCAGAAGGCGTATGCATGGAAAGAAACATAAGAGGATATTAGTTAACTTTGGTCTGATACCCAGATACACAACAGAACCACATATGGGCTTATCATTCTAAGAATCCATACATGACAATGGAGTTTTAAAAGCACCCTCCCAAAGCAACTAATATAGTAGAAATATGAATGAAATGAACATGAAACAGTATATCATGCCTGAGCCATATTTAAAGCGCTTGACTGATCCAAGTATGGGCATCAACTAGGATGAATCCTTACCTAAAAGCAGTGAGCCACTCGCATTCCAGTACATGATACAAGAAGATATATGAAATGAAATGTTGTATTAATCACATAAGAGAAGGTTACATACTGTGAAATACCAAAGACTAGAATCCTCATTACATATAGAACTCCTCCTCACTGAGACCCTACGGGCTCTGAGCCTTCATACAGAAGCTTTACAAAATGTATACAAACGTGCCTTTCATTGCACAATTTTCTGATACAAGTCTGGAACCCTTGCAATGTCTTTATTTTGGGTTTTTATAGAGAAAGAAGAGAAAAACCCCCAAAATAATTCGGTGAACATTTAATTGGCTCATTAAAATGGGAATGGTGAGAGAGTGCCCGCTCACACTCTGTGACGGTGCTAAACTGACGTAAGTACTCTGCTACTGCTCTATGGAGTAAATGTTGTAGGTGAAGATTTCTCCAGAGATAAGATATGTGAAATAAAATATGTAACATTCTATACTTTCCTGAGGGTAAAATATGTTGAATTAAAACTTGGAGGATATGATTTTTAAGCACTTGTACTTTTTGCGTTCCATCTTTTGAATTCACATCTAAGATCTTAAATGCTGGAGGCTGAATTTCTCGATCATTCCCTGATATTTTGTTGTTGCTCCATTAATATCCCTATCTATAGAATATTTATTTTAAAAGGCTCTAGAGGGTTTGATAGATTTCAAACCCAACTGTTTTAATGAGAGCTATGTCGTGACGGCTTTCTAGATCTTTCCCCATAAATTTACTTATGAAAAAATTGTCCTTCGAAGAAAACTCGGCTTTTATAGTGGTGGCCTCGAGTAATAGCCATTTCTTCGTCGCTGTAGACTTGAAAAACCCAAAATCATGTTAGGAAAACAAATGCACAGGGGGTAGATGCAACGGGGGCGGTTGTGAAGTGGCATGGCGTTGTGAGCTGGCGGAGTCATGCCGGATGGCAACGAAATCAAAGTGGAGCAGGGGTAAACGGACGAGATAAAATTTTTTCCATGTAAAATACTAAATTACGACATATGGATGAAATATATAAAGGTGGAGGGGAAATGCAAAAGACATGTGGGGTGATGACAGGGATGTACAAAAGACCAGGTGGAAAGAGTGACGTGGAGGTGGACTCGGGAGGTCAGCGGGCGTAAACGATTCCAGGCCATGAGATCTTGAAACCAAATCAAGGGCCTAAAATGCGTTAGACACCGGTAAAAGGTGGGCCCCGAGATACTGTACACTGGGTTTAACACATGCGCGTCTTCACAGCGTGATGATCATCGGATGATGCCTTTCAGATCGAACATCTCACGTAGATTTCGTTGCACGTGTTGAGTCGGATGTTAACGCGCGAAATGGGGCGGTATTGGAATGGTGCAGAGGGACACGCGGCGATCAGCGTATGGAATCGCTGGCCGAAGGGGGAATACCGCCTGCCCAATAAAGGTGGTGTGAAATAAACAGGCCAGTTTTCGAGCAGTGATTGCGGGCGTGGGGACCACCATAGCAAATAAGATTCTGATCCGTTGATTTGTATTTTGATCCAACGGTCCAGGATGCGCATGATAGACAAATACTCTTAAGCGCCTTTGGACTTAACCCTTGGTCCTAAGCCTTGATCACATTGGACAGCAAAATTTTGGGGCCATGGCTAAAAGGGGCGGGACATCTTGTGGCTTTAACCATGCATTTGCGGCGTTTACTAACACCTTTTAGGAGGCGAAAAAGGCGACGGTCAACAAAAATGAAGTTCGCGAGCCATGATAGGGAACCTAAATGTTTTAGGGGGAGTTGAAGACCAAAAAATTTAAATGAGGGGCTGTCATGGAAAACAGAACCAATATAATGTTGTAATCTAAGGGGCATCTATGACTTCTATGTCAACGCAAACAATCTTCCCCGCAAGAGTAATAGGACAGTTGTTCAATAGGCCAATGGGCTAGGAGGAATCACATCCCACTCTTGGAGAGTGATTGTGGAAGGAGCCACTCGGGTGATCCGAGTTGCTTTCAAACCGAATCCGACATCACACAGGTGGATGCCCCCTCATCAATGATGCACCGAGAAACGTTGGCATTTCGGATCTTGACTGAGATTTGGAAGGTGACGGAAGCAAGGAGAGGAGGATGTTCTGACCGGTCAACATCGAATACAATCAATCAATCATCAGAAGGATCTACAGCACCCATGGTAGATAGTAGAGCTTTTCGTTGTGAAGGGAACAACTAGAGGAGTTCCAGTGTTGAAATGGCAACATGAGATTGCGCCAAATCATCTACTATACTATACAAATGGGTAGCTTTTCCAGAAGCAACATTTTCGTGTAGTGATGCCTTATGGATCTTGGTATGAACCTCTGC
Organism: Pinus albicaulis; assembly: GCA_034641835.2. Taxonomy (NCBI): domain Eukaryota; kingdom Viridiplantae; phylum Streptophyta; class Pinopsida; order Pinales; family Pinaceae; genus Pinus; species Pinus albicaulis. Next base: position 1,602,462,871 of record CM076580.1, read on the forward strand.
CTTAAGATGAGGGATTTTCAAGGGACCATTAGGTGTCGAAAGAGGCTCTGTAGGGACCAAAGGAGGTGGCTCGGGGAAAAATGTAGCAAGAGGCTTTTTGTATTGACGGGACTGAGTCTGAAGATTGATATCTATAGTTATAGGTTGGTTAGAATTCATCATCATAATCTGGTAATCGGAGGTACCAGATGGAAGAGGTTGAGTGGCCACCTGACCTTCAGGTGGTTGGGTAGCCACAAACCCTTACTGAGGGAAAAGATTAGTAAACATAGCTAGCTGACTAGGCAGAGCACTAGGAGGGACAGAAGGGGAGGCTTGTTGTCCTCACAATCTTACTTAAGACTCCCACATCTGCTTCATCTGTGGTAAAAGAGGACAATCATGCATGTTGTTGGGGTTCCCATGTTTTGGCTAGATTGGCAAGACCAAAAGATGAGACAACATCAGAACCACTTTCAGACCTCAGGATCTAGCCCTCCTGGGTCTAGAGAGGGATCTCTCTATGATTGTCGAAGGTATATGTCTTTGAATTTCAAAGGTTAAGATATTAGGCTAGTTATGGGCACAAGGTTTGGTTGTTTGATGCTTGTTTGGTTGTTGGGAATCAGGAAAGAAAGGTTCAGTATAAGGCAAGGCTAAGAAAAGAGGATTTTAGGCAAAGGAGAGATAAATCAGAGAACATCAAGACCATTGGGCAATGGGGTCAGGAAAGGGTTTACTTGCTATTCAATATGAAGGCTTTCATTTGGGCTAATCATCTAAAGCATTGGATCTTAAAGATGATAGTGTGGCATGGAAAGGTAATGGAGAAAAGTGAGAGCAAGGAAACCTCCAAGGTGACCTCTCGGGAATCAAATCCAGGGACAGGACGTGCCATTGGACAACCTGTGATCCGAAACCTAAAATATTCACTCTTCAGACAAGGAAACATTAAAGGTTCAAACACAAATATGAAAACCTTAGATCAAAGAGAGACTTTGAACTCTCAATGCTTCAGCCTCCAGCTTGAGGGAACTTAGAAAGGCTCCATTAATTGAAAAGAATGCAAGTAAAGTAGAGGCACAGTTCTAAACTTCTAGTATCCCAATTCACTCAATTAAAGCCTAACACGAACATCTTAAAATAGATTTCATTAACTCATACATCAGCTAGCAATATATCAGATCACTAAATTGGTTAAATTAGTTGAAATCAATCATCGGATAACACATACAACAGAAAAAATTAAAGGCAGGGAGAGCAGCAACATAGGGTACCTAACAAGGGTAAATCATATGCCAAATTTCTGATGTGTGCCAGAATAAATGTAATAAAATGAAATAAAAGACAGAGATAGAAAAACATCACCGCTGCTTTAAATCAGGATCCAAAAAAATGTGCTTGTCATACTAAAGAGAAACACCAATCAGGTACAACATTTCCAATAACTTGAAATTCAGTCTGAATACATCTTCCTCGGCCTATCTTACAACTTTACACAGAGACCATGTCTCAAAGGAAACAACTTTCAATTCTCAGATATCCAATCAACAACCTTACAATGAGTTTCTTCATGAATTTTATAGCTGAAAAAGAGCAGAGGAGGTAGGTGAAAAAATAATCGAAGAATTAAAACTCAGAAAAGGAAGAGGGATGAAGCCCATTCTGTTTCAAATTCTGTGCATTTATCTCTGGCACTCTTTGGATGAAAGAGTGAGTTTCGTCAGGCTTCCATTTACTCCGGGTGTGTCTCTGATGTACTTTGGCTGCAGTACTCTGTAGTACTTTAGTGAATAAACAAAAGAAAAATAAATGACTATGAGGTCCACCATACTGCATAAAAAATGCTCTAGTAACATTAGGACTGCTGTCAGGGTGGAAAACTTCTCAGGAACCCGATGTGGAATGAAAACATTATGGGTACTGTTTCCTTTCTTGGGAGGAACTCTTGCTGAGGTGAAACGTTGGTGATATTGTTTTTCATGTGTTAGACCTCTTCAGGCCTCTTGTGTCAATCACAAGATCTTCATTCTGGTACATTGCCCTTAAAATACTGAATTAAGGCTTACATATTCAATAATGTGCATTAGAACTTCTTAACTCTTTATTGATACTCTTTGCTGCTTCATGACTTTCTCTGTCAGAAGACAGTGAGATTTGATGGCACTGGAAAGGTTTCGCACAGTTTTAACTCTGCACCTTTAATGAAAATTTATGTAGAAACCTTCCTGAACACTTCCTTTGCAACATCAGTGCTGAAAAAAAATATCTCCCCTGCGCTCTGTGTCACTGTAATAGTGACTGTGAGCGATGGCGGTTCTTACCGCCTGTAACCTGCAAAAACCCACAAATTAGTTAATAAAATCGATGCATGGGGAAGATGGTTGAGATGGAATGCTTGTGATGACGTTGGCGTGACAGGAGTGAGTGCTATGGAGGCACTGAAATGTGGTGGAAACATGCAGTGAAACAATGGGAAAATGTATGTGGAGGTCGGGCGAAATGAAAACTTTAATGTAAAACATCAAAATTTAGACGTTTGGCGGGATGATATCATGTTAATGCAAAACAATGGTTCGGATCTTTGAAAAAAAATCCAAAGGAAATGCATGTAAAATAGGTGAAATGAGTTTGAAAGGTGGGACCCGGCTATGGGTGGAGGGCAATTCAATCAGGACCGTCGGATCTTATGCGAGCTCGTCGCTGAAGATTTCATCGAAGGATCACAATCGGAAAGAGCGGAGGGTGGCCCGTTTGATAATTGTTCTTGCGATTGGAGTGGGAAGGCGAGGGCTATCGGATCAAAGGGGAATCGATGGTGGATACTATCATCGATGGATCGCAATTGGGGAGCACAAAGGAGGGGATGCAATGCAACTGGCGCGATGCGATTGAACGACCATCGTCCGATCTGGAGACAGATCGACGACTCACATGTAATCGGAGGAGTGGAAGGATAGGGGTGATGGGCGCAGTGTGATTAGTACCGAGCCATCGGATCTATTATAGATCGACGGCTCAGATAGCAGTGGGAGCCGATAGAACCAAACCTCAATCGCATCGGAAGTTTTTCGTATAACAAAGAAGTTTGCCTCACCGAAAGTTGCGATTTCGATTAGCACCCAGACCATTAGCGCTTGGTTCTGGGCGCAGGTCATGTGGGGAAATGGTTAAGGGGGGCTAAACCGAAAGGGGCTAGGCCTGCATATGTAGAATATGGGTTTTTTGGCCTGTTTTTGTTGCGTTTAAGGTGAAAGGGGTAACGGTAGAGAGGAAAATGGGACTTTAAGCCAAACAAGGGGTGTTAGCAAGGTTTAAAGGGGATGGTAGATGATTTGGAGGGTTTAGGAGGGGATTTGGGGCTTAAAAGGGAGACTTTGACAAAGGGAAAAAAAAATATTAAATGGGACATTCTGCAAGGATACAAGGGGCAAATGGAGACCTTTTAGAGCACAATGTTTTTACAATCAGTGAGACTTTTTGGATGGAAACAACAGTAAGGATCTTTAAAAAGGAAATGGACACACAAAGGCTTCAAGGATGAGATATTTTCATGGGAAATGTATCCCTTTAAGGCTCATAAAACAATTTAGCCACCTGTTTTCTTGACAAAAATTTCATAGGTGGCTAACAGTGGCTCCACATGGGGATGGCTTCTTCTTGAAGGAGTCAAGAATTCAGAAAATAAATCTTTGGAGTAGGCCAGATGCCTGATCCTTTCAACCATCTTCCTTCTTTGATTTCAGTTGTTACCAACATGATAAATTAGTAGAAACATTCTCCCGAATAGTATACCTACCCATTCTACAATCCTAGTTTTTTTTTCTTCTAGGGTACATTTGGACTAGCAGACCCTTTACATCATTTATTTTTTACAAACAAGAAAATAAACCTATTCTATCTCCACAATTATTACTCCGTGAGACCAGATTAGACTGTTGGTCTCATATGTTTCTCTACCTAATCTAATGTCTCCTGGGATTAAACTATCCAGCAGCTTTCCTCTCTACATTCTACAATAGAAATTCAAAAACAATCAAACTAGGATTAGAAAGTCTAGCTTGCTGTGGATCCAAGGCATAAAGACAGTTGCACATGGAAAAAGTTTGCAGAAGACTAAAAACAAAAACTTGAAGGCTTGAAATTTGAAGTTTGATGCATCCTTCCTTTCCTTATGACTCAAGTTTTCATCTTGTTAGAGTCACTTTCTTTTCTTCATTTCAGCTCTGGTTTTGGGCTTGTTAGAGTTGATTTTCTTTCGAATTTGCTGGTTCAAATTTTGAGCATGTTAGAACTAGTTGTTTCATTTCTTTGGCTCAGGTTTTGATCATATTAGAGCCAATATTTTTCACTTTAGAGGTTCATGATTTGAGCATCTCTGAACCTCTCCTTTCTCTCTGTTTTTTGGAACATTTTCTGCTTTTTCTTGAAAACGAAACACATCAATGGTATTTACAATTGAAATGGAAACTGGAAATTGGAAATCTGCAGTAGTAGTGTTTGAGCATCCTGCCATTGACAGGACCCCCAAACAGCTCTATACCATCTAGTTCTTGTAGAAAAAATGCATTTGGACCCACAGTGGCCTGGATGATGTATGGACCTTGCCACAAACTATCAAACTTGCCATGTTTTCCTTTGTCTTCTCTCCTTGAGTCCCACTTCAAAACTTTATCTCCAATTTTGAAGTCACAGGCTTTTGTTCTTTTGTCAAATAGCTTCTTTATATCTTCCTGAACTTTGATAGCTTTGTTATAAACTTCTTCTCTTGCTTCCTAGAGATGAATTGTTTGGTTTATCCTCCTCACCATGCTATCTTCCTCTGTTTGAATCTCTTGGACAATTTTGATCACTGGTACCCCAACGACGGTAGAAAAAATTGCTTCAGTTTCATAGACAAGCTAATATGGTGACATGCCAATGGATTTATTTGTTGTAAGCATGTCAGCCGACAAAGCACGCACCAACTTCTTATGCCGTGACTTCTTATTCTCTTCCAACAACTTTTTGATAATGGTCACCAAGCTCTTGTTTGATGATTTAGCTAACCCATTACCTTGTGGGTAATAAGTAGTTGAATGACCGAGTGCAATTTGATACCTGTGACAAAAATCAACCATTTTCTTGGATCCAAAAGCAACAGCATTATCAGTGATTATTTTTCTTGGACAGCCAAACCGAGAGAGGATATGGTCTTCTAGGAACCTAATGATTATTGAATATGTGGCATTCCTAATAATTATGGCGTCTATACACTTAGTGAAGTAGTCTGTGGCTGTTAAGATCCATTTGTGTTGTGCGGAAGAAGCAGGGTGAATTTCTCCTATGAAATCTAGGCCCCATTGCATAAATGGACCTTCAACAGTGATGGGTTGTGGAGGTAAGGGGAGGAGCTTTCTTCTGCCTTCAAAAATCTAGCATTTGTGGTAGGCAATTATCATCTTATGGATGTCATTGAAGAGTGTAGGCCAGTAGTAACCAGCTCTGAGTATTTTGTTTGCAGTGGCTTTCCAGTTCAGGTGACCTCCACACTCTCCTGCATGGAATTATCATTTAATTCCCTCTGCTTCAGATTCAGGCAAACATTTAAGCAATAAGCCATTTGTACCTTTCCAGTATAAACATTCATTCAGAATGAAATAGTTTTTGGCTTTTAGCTTTAGGAATCTGGCCTTAGTTTTTGATAGTTCGGGAGGGGCATTGAGGTTTGTGAGAACATAGATAATGTCAGAATACCATGGAGAATTTTGAAATTTCTCCTCAACAATGGGATCAAGAAATCCCTCTTGCTCATCCAAGGCACCTACCATGTTTATGTCAAGGGCTTGCAAATTTGATTCAGCCATCAGTTGAGCTAAGCCCTGACCTTTGATTAGTTTTGTGGGTTTTATCTTAAGCTCATATTCTAAGATTACAACAATCCATTTTCCCCTCTTCCCATATGGGTCTTGGGATAATATATATTTGACCACTATGTTAGGCACATAGGCTATGGTTTGGGAATGCAATATGTACACCCTGAAATCTTTCAAGGCCTTAATCAGAGCATAGGCCTATTTTTCCATTATGTTGTATTTCAAGGGTGCAACCCTTAGAGCTATCCTGAAAAAGGTAATAGGTTGTTCTCTTCCCTTTGGATTTTTCTACAATAGGACTGCAGCCACTGTATGCTCAGAGGCAAATAAAAATATTAGGAAATCCCTTGAGAAATATGGGCTAATTAGGACAAGAGCCTGGGTGAGTGCAATTTTAACCGATTCAAAATATTTTTTAGCCTCAACAGTCCATTTAACTCCTACACCTTTTTTCAACATGTTAGTCATATTCCTAAGGTGTTCAGCTAAGTTGGGAATAAACCTCCTTAGGAAGTTGATTTTCCCAATAAAGGACCGTAACTCTTTGATGTTTCTTGGGTGTGTGATTTGTAGTATTCCCTCAACCCTTTGTGGGTCTATCCTAATCCCCTTATCCGATATGATGTGGCCAAGAAGCTTACCTTCTTGCAGCCCAAATACAGTCTTTTTAAGATTCAATGACACACCGAACCTTCTACATTTTTCAAACACTCTTCTAAGATGTTTTAGGTGTTCTTCTTCAGTTTTGAATAGACTATTATTTCATCAAAGTAGATGACAATGAAGTGCCTTATTTCATCTGAAAAGGATATGTCCATCGCTCTTTGGAAGGTTGCACCAGCGTTCATCAGTCCAAAAGGAATTTTAACATACATAAAGGTGCCCCGTGGAGTGGTAAAGGCTATCTTGAGTTGGTATTATGGGATTACTAAAACTTGGTTGTAACCTGAAAAACCATCTAACAAGGAGATCCTTTTTGAGCCTACTACCTTCTGAAGAATGTGTTCCATTTTTGGCAAAGGGTAATTGTCTTTGACTGAGGCCCTATTAAGATTCCTGAAATCAATACACAGCGTGATCTCCCCTATTTTATTTCTCATAGCCACCAGGTTTGATACCCAATTAGAGAACCTCACAGGAACTATTATGCTACCCTCATACATCTTTTTAATCTCTTTTTCAACTGCAGGCAATTGCTTTGTGTTTATTCTGCAAAGTTTTTGTCTGAAGGGATTCTTATTTTCTTTCAAAGGTATTTTGTGCTATATGATTTTTGTGTCATAGGCATTTAAGAACTCATAGTTCTAGGCAAACACATCAATGAATTCCCTGAATAGGTCAATGTATTTCTTCTTCATGTTTGCTGGCAAGGACTTAGCCAATTTAATCATCTTGGGTTTCTCTTCAGTGCCTATGTTGCATTCTTCGATGTCAGAATCTGAGTGCTCTATAGTGGGATTTTTTTTCTACATCATAAAAATCAAAAAGGTCTTCTAAAGGTGCCATACCTCGAGGTATGTTCTTATCTTTCACCTGCAGCACCTCTACTTCGTCAATGTCTGCGTTTGCGCAATTTTCGTTTCGATTTCCAATCTGTTCGTTTAAAGCGTTTATTTCTATGATACAGGGTGGTTCTTCCTCATCTGAGGGATCTTCGCTTAGGCAGCTATCATCAGATTTTGAGTCTAAATCAGAAAATTCAAACTCGTTCTTGCCCATCAAGAAATACTCAATCTGTTTATCGCCCTCAAAGACCTACCAATATTTTTTTTTATCCAGCACTACAGGTCTAAATTTGGTCTGAATTATGATTTGCTGGTCACTACGAGGCTTGTGACATGAACTAGCCATGCAGGCTAATCCATTTTCAATTGTGTTCTGACTCCTAGGGACAAACACCAGATCGTATTCTACAAAGGTTTTCAACAGATCCATAGTGTCATTCCTGTACACCCTCAACCTAGGATGTTTGGCTATATATTCACCATTTACTTGTTTTATGATAAGCTCAGAGTCTCCATGCACAACTATCCTACGGGCTCCTAATTTTTTCAACAGATTCAAGCCTAGGATAAGAGCCTCATACTCTACAATATCATTTGTACATTTGAAATGCAGGTTACAGGCATGGCTTTCTGCATAGTCGCTCTCAGTGTTATGTAGCACACCCCTGCTCCTGCAATTTTCCTAGTGCATGATCCATTGAAATTCATTTCCCATAGGGGTTCATTCTTAGTTTTATCATCAATTTCCTCCCTAATGTGGGTTTCACTGGTTTGTTGCATCACGGGTTCTGCGTGGTGCTGTGGAAGTTTTCGTTCTTCTTTTTCCTCTGAGTCGAGAGTAGCCATTATGTTAAATTCCATAGTCTCAAATCCTCTATTTGTATCTATGTTTTCTGATTCTGGCTCTCCCAAGTATTCATCGTTGCAGAAGATAAAGGAGTCCAGATCTATATGTACAAAGCACAGAGAAGAATTTTCAGGCTTTTCAGGGCTACTAACTAGGAATTTCATTTGTGCCTCCTTGTACAGTCTTCTAAGTTGGCTAAAAATAGGGATTGTGGCATATGCCCCATCCATCTGCATTGTACCCTACAACTTGGCTCCCCATGACCTTGATAGTAGCATACCATACTTAGGTGGCACATCTGCCACCACAACATCCATGACCATAAATTTTGCTGGGATATGGGTAAGGTTTACACACAGGTCTTTTATTAGGCCCAGACATTTTACTCTGCTAGAGTCAAATGAATATAGGTCTTTATAAGGACGGGTTATCTCTAGGCCTAATCTTTCCATAACTACCTTAGGCATCAAGTTGTGTGAGGCTCCAAAGTCATGCATTGCATTGTGAAGGATCTTATCATGGATATTGAGACTGATATAGAAAGGAGGTACTACCCCTTCTTGAAACTTCCCTTCTATATTGGGACCAAACAGAAGGGCTGGTTGATCATCACTCAGATTGACCGTGTCACTGTTCTCGCCTAGGTTTAATGCTTTCAAAATTTGGCCTTTATATACATCCTTAGTGGCCAGCTCAAAGATTGGTACAGAGATTTTAATTTTCGCAATCTCACTTTCCAAATTGAAAGTGGGATGACTCTTTGGAATGCTCAACTCTGTTTTGTTAGCCACTGCCTTGGTGGTTGAATCAGTGTGTTGATTCTTGTTATGTATAAGGTTGGTGACAGTTTTATTAGGAGCACTAATTGCATTGCTACTACTGCTAGTTCATTGGCTTCGTTTATCAGTGTCTTAGTTGTCTTTCTCTTTGTTTTTCCCAAAACTCTCAGCTACTGATTTGTTGCTTTCGGCAGTTGCTTTAGAAGTTTTCTCAGGCCTTTTCTTGATAGTGATCTCAGAAGCTTTGGGTTTGGAATTGTCTAGGCTCTTTTTGATCCTAAGTTCATACTGTTCTCTAACCTGCATGATAGCATTTTCAAATCCAAGTCTGTAATCCTCAGATTCTAATATTTACTCATCCCAATATGAGGGTGAGGGATGATCTTCTTTTGTGGAACTTTTATGGATTGATTTTTCGACTTCGAACATGTTTATTGTAGTTCCCTCAGACTCTTCTATGATTCCCTCGTCTTCATCCAGGAAGTTCTCTTGGAATGGGGGAATCACTTGCTGATCTGAGTCTCTTTATCTGTTAGGAGTGTTATTGTTTCTTCTAAAGTTCTAGTTCTGGTTGTGAATTTGGTTACAGCTTTGGTTACTGACAGTGACAACCATTTTTTCCATCATTTGTTGCAGCTTTTCCACATTTTTAGATACATGGTCATAATTTGGATCATATGTGGAAGCTAAATTTTCATCCCTATATGTTACCCTTTTGTTAGCTCTCAATCTTGCCTTTTTCTCAATCAAATTTGCCTCTACGCTTACTACTCCCTTTTGCATGTCTTCCAGTGTGTTGTAATCCCTCTCCTTAAGCTAGTAGGCCATATCGAAATCAAAGCCTTTAGGGTATTTCACTATGGCCATACCTTGGGGAGGTTTCATGTGTGGAGTAAGAGAGTTATAAACGTTGTTGAACCTTGTGGAGTAGTCATGGAAACTCTCTCCTACGTTTTTCTTAAGATTCTTGTATTCCGCTAGGATTTGGTGAGGGTTGGCCTTAACTTCCCACTTGTTTATGAAGGTCTGATATAAAGCAGGAAGATCTTGGATACTATTAGGAGGTAGGATTTTGAACCATTTCTTCACATTACCTCCTAAGCTCTGGGCAAAGATTCTCATTTTGACTGTATCATCATCTATTTCCATGTAGTCAAAAAAATCTTCCATCCTATCTACATGGTGTTGAGCCATAGTAGACTCTTTGCTAGTGAAATGTGGGATCTTTGATTGATAATCATTGGGTAAAGGTACTAGAGGCTGAGGTAAAACCATAGGTGCATACCAGGTGGCCATAATGATGTTATGATGAGGTAAAGGGTTAACTTGAGTAGCTGGTATATGGATGACAGAGATATTATGACCAACAGAAGAATGTTAAGAAGATTTAGGATGGCGGAGCCCCAGATTTTGAATGAAATGGATATCAGGAGGTGTAGATGGAGGGGTCTCTCTGTCCCTAATTTGTTTACCACTATGAGATGGTGAACTAGGAAGCTCAAGGTCTGGCTGGTCTAGAGCACTGAATGACCTAGTTCTTGGTAGTCTGTTTCGAGAGTCTAGGTCGATAGATGGGACTAGTAGAACGGTAAAGTCTTTTGGTGCAGAGCTAGCTCTATTGATGTGACTAGAAATGGTTGATCTTCTCATTGCAGGTGATTTCTTGAGGTTTCTTTCAGGGTTACCAACTATTTCACGTGGGTTTGGGTTGGGATAAGCTCTTTTTGTGAATGGTTCTTGAAGCTAGAATGTTGTTTTCAACAAAGGAACTTAACCCTGATTGTTACTTCTACTATGGCTAATGTTGTAATGGAGGTTGGTCTTCCAGTGGAGTCTTATGTAAAACCAAGATAATCAGCAGGCATATTGATCACTAGTGGAGTCTTTGATCTTTCAGGAGCTATGGAGTCACCAGGTGGAAGGTTTAGGGTGTTTCTAGGAGGTACACTTTCCACCACAGTGTTTAGGTAATGTTCTTTTTAGGGAAATCCTCGAAACACACCAAAATCTAACCAGAGATTGAATGGGAGGGAATTAACCAGATATTTCACCTCTAAAAGAGAGTGAGATCTGGAGGCTACCTGGCCCTTTCCAGACTCTGTCTAAGAGTATGGGAGAGAAACAAAAAAATGGTATAGAAAGTGGATTGCAATTGGATGTGTTTCACTGCCAACCTAACCAGAGATTCTAAGTTTCTGAGGCTCTTGTGATGTAGTGAGATGGAAAATACTCAGAACTCCCCAGTGAAGTCACCATTATGTTGGGGTTCCCATGTTTTGGCCAGATTGGCAAGACCAAAAGATGAGACAACATCAGAACCACTTTTAGACCTCAGCATCTAGCCCTCCTGGGTCTAGAGAGGGATCTCTCTATGATTGTCAAATTTATATGTCTTTGAAGTTCAAAGGTTAAGATATTAGGCTAGTTATGGGCACAAGGTTTGGTTGTTTGATGCTTGTTTGGTTGTTGGGAATCAGGAAAGAATGGTTCAGTATAAGGCAAGGCTGAGCAAAGAGGATTTTAGGCAAAGCAGAGATAAATTAGAGAACATCAAGACCATTGGGCAATGGGGTCAAGAAAGGGTTTACTTTCTATTCAATATGTCGGCTTTCAGTTGGGCTAGTCATCTAAAGCATTGGATCTTAAAGATGATAGTATGGCATGGAAAGGTAAGGGAGAAAAGTGAGAGCAAGGAAACCTCGAAGGTGACCTCTCGGGAATCAAATCTAGGGACAGGACATGCCATTGGACAACCTGTGATCCGAAACCTGAAAGATTCACTCTTCAGACAAGGAAACATTAAAGGTTTAAACATAAAGATGAAAACCTGAGATCAGAGAGAGACTTTGAACTCTCAATGCTTCAGTCTCTAGCTTGAGGGAACTTAGAAAGGCTCCATTAATTGCAAAGGACATAAGTAAGGTGGAGGCACAATTCTAAACTTCTAGTATCCTAATTCACTCAATTAAAGCCTAACAAGAACATCTTAAAATATATTTCATTAACTCATACATCAGCTAGCAATATATTAGATCACTACACTGGTTAAATTAGTTGAAATCAATCCTCGGATAACACATACAACAGAAAACATTAAAGGAAGAGAGAGCAGCAACATAGGGTACCTAACAAGGGTAAATCCTATGCCAAATTTCTAATGCATGCCAGAATAAATGTAATGAAATGAAATAAAACACAGAGATAGAAAAACATCACCGCTGCTTTAAATCAAGATCCAAAGAAATGTTATTGTCATATTAAAGAGCAACACCAATCAGGTACAACATTGCCAATAACTTGAAATTCAGTCTGAATACATCTTCCTCAGCCTATCTTACAACTTTACACAAAGACCGTGTCTCAAAGGAAATAGCTTGCAATTCTCAGATATCCGATCAACAACCTTACAATGCGTTTCTTCATGAATTTTATAGCTGAAAGAGAGCAGAGGAGGTAGGTGAAAAACTAAATGAAGCATTAAAACTCAGAAAACGAAGAGGGTAAAGCCCATTCTGTTTCAAATTTTGTGCATTTATCTCTGGCACTCTTTGGATGAAAGAGTGGGTTTCGTCAGGCTTCCATTTACTCCAGGTATGTTTTTGATGTACTTTGGTTGCAATACTCTGTAGTACTTTAGTGAATAAAAAAAAGGTAAATAAATGACTATGAGGTCCGCCATACTACATAACAAATGCTCTGGTAGCATTAGCACTGCTGTCAGGGTGGAAACCTTCTCACGAACCCGATGTGGAATGAAAAAATTATGGATACTGTGTCCTTTCTTGGGAGGAACTCCTGCTGAAGTGAAACCTTGGTGATATTGTTTTTTGTGTGTTAGACCTCCTCAGGCCTCCTGTGTCAATCACGAGATCTTCAATCTGGTACCTTGCCCTTAAAATATTGAATTAAGGCTTACATATTCAATAATGCGCATTACAACTTCTTAACTCTGTACTGAAAGTCTTTGCCACTTCATGACTGTCTCTGTCAGGGGAAAGTGAGCTTTGATGGCACTGGAAAGGTTTCGCATAGTTTGAGCTCTGCACCTTTAATGAAAATTTCTACGAAAACCTTCGTGAACACTTCCTTTTCAACATCAATGATCGAAAAAAAAGATCCCCCCTACACTCTGTGTCACTGTAATAGTGACTGTGAGCGATGGCGATTCTTACCGTTTGTAACCTGCAAAAACCCACAAATTAGTTAAGAAAATCCATGCATGGGGAAGATGTTTGAGATGGAATGCTTGTGATGACGTCGGCGTGACAGGAGCGAATGTTATGGAGGCACTGAAATGCGGTGGAAACATGCAATGCAATAGTGGGAAAATGTATGTGGAGGTCAGGCGAAATGAAAACTTTTATGTAAAACATCAAAATTTAGACGTTTGGTGGGATGATATCATGTTAATGCAAAACAAAGGTTCAGACCTTTGAAATGAAATCCAAAGGAAATTCACGTAAAACAGGTTAAATGATTTTGAAAGGTGGGACCCAACTATGGGTGGAGGGAAATTCAATCAGGACCATCAGATCTTATGTGAGCTCGTCGGCGGAGATTTCGTCGGAGTATCGCAATCGCCAAGAGCGAAGGGTGGCCCATTTGATAATTTCGATTGCGATTGGAGCGGGAAAGCGAGGGCTTTCATATCAAAGGGGAATTGATGGTTTAGACTATCATCGGTGGATCGCAATTGGAGAGCGCAGAGGAGGGGACATGATGCGACTAGCGCGATGCAATTGAATGACCATCGTCCGATCTGGAGACAGATCAATGACTCACACATAATTGGAGGAGTGGAAGGATAGGGGTGATGGGCACAGTACAATTGGCACTGGGTCATCAGATCTATTATAGATCAATGGCTTAGATCGCAGGGGGAGCCAATAGAACCAAACCTCAATCGCATCGGAAATTTTTTGTATAACAAAGAAATGCACCTCACTAAAAGTTGTGATTACGATTAGCACCTAGACCATTAGCGCTTGGTTCTGGGTGCAGTTCGTGTGGGGAAATGGTTAAGGGGGGCTAAATCGAAAGGGGCTAGGCCTGCATATGTAGAATATGGGTTTTTTGGCCTATTTTTGTTGCGTTTAAGGCCAAAGGGGTAACGGTAGAGAGAAAAAGGGGAATTTAAGTCAAACAAGGGGTGTTAGCAAGGTTTAAAGGGGATTGGAGATGATTTGGAGGGTTTAGGAGGGGATTTGGGGCTATAAAGGGAGACTTTGACAAAGGTGAAAAAAAAAGGTTAAATGGGACATTCTGCAGGGATACAAGGGGCAAATGGAGGCCTTTTAGAGCTCAATTTTTTTACAATCAGTGAGACTTTTTGGATGGAAACAATAGTGAGGATCTTTAAAAATGAAATCGACACACAAAGGCTTCAAGGATGAGAGATTATCATGGGAAATGTATCCCTTGAAGGCTCATAAAACAATTTAGCCACCTGTTTTCTTGACAAAAATTTCATAGGTGGCTAACACATGTAATGACCATAAACAACACAACAAGAAAAAGGCTTGTTCATACGAACAGGCCTGCCCTACTTGGGTTGAGTGCCCTGTTGCTGGTTAGTAGTGTTAGGAGAATTATTTTGCAGATGAGGTCCAGTATTATCGGGAGTAGATTGATTTTGAGTGCATTTCCTCTTCTTTTTGCAAGGAGGAGGATTATTCACACCTTGCTGTGCATATACCTGTCCCTGGGGGTGGTGGCTACTGTTGCGAGCATTGAGAAGGCAAGGGAGGGGGGGTATTAATACTGGATGAGTTGGAGCACCAAGCTGCGAATATGAATAATAAGGAGGTTGGATAACATTGTGGTAAATAGGAGGCTGGGTAAAAGCAGGAGGCATGGCATATCTTGGATACATGCTACTGGGAGGGGGAAAAGTGCAAGAGGTGCTGGCCCCCTTATGAGGAAAACCATAGCTCATGGGAGGCTTAGCGTATGGATGAGAGAGAGCTCCAACGATACTGTCGGCAACATGAGATGCCCCGAGTGTGTTCACACCACCAAGTCTAGGAATATCAGGTGGAACGGTATAAACATAACCCAAATGAGCATAGATCAGGTCATATTTTAATGCAATTTGGAGAGTGGCTTCTTCGGTTTGAGTGAAATTCGATGCGACATCTTTGCCGACAGCAAGCAAGAGAGGTCTAAGGAACCAGCCCATGTAGACATGATCTTCGAAGGTAGGGGCTTGATATAGGCTCTTTCTTCTCTGCCATTCCTAGACATGATCGGATAGGCGGGTCGCAGAGGATTGACGGAAAGAGGTCAAAAGTTCACTACTAGTGTAATAATGAAGGGGAAGTTTGAGATAAGACAGAAAAGCTTGGGAAAGAGTCGCAAAGGTGGTATGAGAGGACGAGGCCTGATCAACATACCACTCAGAAGCTTCACCTGTAAGCGTATTTTGGAACAACTGAAGATAGGCAGAGTCATCCATAATGGAGTTAGATGAACACCACATGTGGAAAGATCGAACATGATTTGTAGGATCTTCTCCAGCAAGGACTTCAAACATGGGGATGTCAGAAGGGAGCTTGGTTAGCATAGTATGCCAACTAGTTTCATGGTGTATAGGGTCATTAATCAACTAGTTGAAATTAGGAAGACTGAGGTCTGCCATATATGGGAGTAAGGGCGCAACCAGAGTAGTTCTTGTTGCGGTCCCACTAGTATTATTCCCAACATAAGGGCCAGGGTTACCACCAGTGTTAGGTCCTGAAATAGACATGGTGAAGGTGACAGGATGAGAACTTGGAGCGGAACCAGAAGGACAACCCAAAGAACCAGAAGAGGAGTCAGAGTGCAGACTTGGTGGAGGATTAACTCGAATCCTACGTGGAGGAGTAAGTCTTCCTACTAGAAACTGAGGATGAAGGCCAAGAAGTCTCCAGGATAAATTCCTTAGTGGCGCAATGATGATGACACAAACATGTCACAAGGGCAAGAGAGACCAACAAGGGCAAAAAGGTGCAAGATCAACTGATTACAATCTCAAAACGAGGGTAGAGAGGTGCAGGATCAATTTATTTCAATGTCAAAATCTTTGCTTGGAGCTGTTAACCAAGCTCTTCTTTAGTTTGGGTGTGTGTGTAAAAGTGTGTAAATTTTAATTTTTAAACCCAGACATTTGTAGAGAAAAAGAAAATGTGTGGTGTATAACTGTAAATAAACCTAAAGATAACAGTATATGAAACTGGAATAACAAAAAATAAAATTCTAATAATGCAATGATCTAAACCGAAGGAGTTGGGTCTCTCAACAATTAGTCTGTAGGTGGGCAAAAAACTAATCAAAACACACCAAAATAGCAAGTAGATCTAAGGTTGGGAGGGACAGGGATCTAAAGGTCAGATCTGCTAGAAATAGGTGTAGATAAGCAACAAAAAATCAGAGTGGACCCTAGAGGAAAACCCAAAAAAAATAAATGATGTGATTTGGATGGATAAATAGCCAATCTGATGTGGATCTGGAGTTGAGGTATCAGATTTGAAAAATGGTCTAACGCTCTGAAAATTTCAGACAACATGCAGTAGCTAAAAATTTTCCACAATGTGGGGATGGTACTGAAGCCCTAGGGGGCAAGGTTCCCACTTTCTTGAGCAAAAAATAAAAAGTACATGTCCAAAACGAGCGGATACAGAGGTCAGAGAACCCTGAACAGAGGTCGAGACAAACCCATAAAACTTTCTAAAAAATTCTAGCAAAAAGGTAAGGTCACAGTTTCTGACCTATTTCATGCTGAGGTCATCGGTTTTGGTCAGTTTTCCACTATTTGAAGCTCCAGGTCACAAGTTTGGGGCCAAAAAGTGCGACCTGCACTTCTAGCACTCTAAGGAGCAGGTTTCAGCATAATGTGTCATCTCAACTGCAGTTGATGTTTGTCACTTGCATAATAGGTCCGAAAACACACGAAAGTTAGAATTTTAAATTTTTTAGGGTTTTATAGGTTAAAAACATCAAGAAAAGAAAAAAAAGAAGCTGAAGAGAAATCCTAGGGTTTGAAGCAGCTGCATATGCAGGGATTTGAAAAATGATAGCGGTCGTAATCGTAAAATCGTGTGGAGTCGCCAGTTTTTAGTATGAATCTTAACTGCAAGTGTACGAAAAAATACCACTTTGGTTGTGCATAACAAACAACCCTAACAGCAAATATGGATGCCATTATATTTGGATCTACAATCAGGTGACCAAGATAAATGTATACGATGTATCAATACCCTTCACAAAAGAGAGGGGTTTTACATTGTATGGCATATGTGCTTACACGACATATGATTATCCAAGCTTAGGAGTTTGCTCTGGTAAATTACAATTTTATTGTTTTATTTATATACATAACAATATTCTTTCACATATTAGTTATTTAATTCATTTTAATTTTCTTGATCTTCATGATATCATTTAACGTGCCATTCATATATATATTGTATACAATAATTTCGTAGGTCTTATAACAAAAGGGTATTTTAGATGTAAATTTCTTGGAACTTCTCTAAAATCTAGATGGTCCAATGACCTACGAAAGTGAGTGTATGACTCCTCTAGGGTATTAATTCCAAAATAACATCCTTACATAAGAGAAACATCCTCTTTCAATTGTAAACGAGAGAGAACCTAAAGGCCTCCAATAATGACACTAGTCGAATGGATTAGAGCATATGAGAGAGAAAAGGAGGAGTTCATAGAAATGTTTGATTCAAATGGGGAGCTTATGTTCGATGATCTAGAATTCTTCAACACCTATGTTGAGAAAATTCTCATTGGGATGAAAAGGAAACCTATATTTTATAACCTCCCATATTGGGAGCATCTTATGATTGCCCACTTATTAGATCCCATGCATATATTTTGAAATGTTTCATCTTCTTTATGGAGGCACATATCATCAACACAAAGTGACACGTTGCATGTTAGGAAAGATATTATTACTTCAAAAACTAAAATGAAACATTGGCCAAGATGATTAGAAAGTACAAGATTAGAGGCAGGCACTGGTCCCTGTAATTAGTATTTCAAAGAAGATGATTTCCCATTCATTTTAGAGAAATATGATCTTTCATTGGCAAAGGAAGTTATAATGGGTGTGAGGGTGCGATTTTCATATGGGTCTTCACTACGAATTCCTTCACTGTGGATGACCATTTGAATATTCTAAGAATACGTATAGTGTCAAAAGTATGATTTCATTATTTGTTATATTAATAAATTTTATTCCATGCAGGGATCATAAAACGTAACTAACTTTGTATATTATTGCATGTGTTTATCACTTTTCAGTCTCATTATCCTTTGTTCATACATGGGTGTGTGAAACATTAATTCCCCCAAGACTTAGGTTGTGCTATATCTAAATTATCTGCATTTGTACATTGGATCACATCAAAGGAGATTCATGTGGCTAGCATTCCATGGTGGCGTCAAGAGATAGTTGAGATTGTTTATATGTTTGAGAAGGAACTACCGATGAGTTTCATGGACTTATAGGTTCATATTCTAATCCAACTAGTAGATGAGGTTGAATTAGTTGGGGTGGTTTCTTGTCATTGAATTTTCTTCTTAGAGAGTTACATGAAGAAATTGAAAGGTTTTGTTCGATAAAGGGAAAAACAGGAGGGGTATATGGCAGAGGGGTATACATTTATAAGTCTTTTCATAATTCCAATGAGTACATCAAGAAGATAGGCAATAGACCAAGTCCAGTGTTTTGGGACGATGAAAGGGATGAAGAGAAAAGAGAAGGGGAGCTACTCCAAACGAATGGAAAAAGGCACTTGATAAAGACTAAGTGATTTATATTTTTTTTTTCAGATTTACACAGAGTAAATATTAATATTGAACTTTGATATAATGTATATTTTGATCTTATATTTACTATATGTCTGTTTGATTTCATCATCGAATGGATAAATTGAAGAAATCAATAAATTCACTTGTTACAATTCTGAAGTGACACAACCGTGGGTCGCATTGTATGAAAAAAAGAGGATGAAATGGGATAGTGACAAGAAAGATTTTAGATAGTTGAATGGTAGAATTATTCCTTATCCCGATCATTTAAATGAAAATATGCCAATTATATGCCCAAACAGTTGGGTTTCTAACCAAGTCAGAGAGAAATATGTACATTTTAAACTTAATAACTCACCTTTGAAATGTAATTACATCTGTATTTCATGTTTTAATAGTTGGATTATTATAAGACACATGATACTAAGATTTTCTAACTTTTTTATAGGTCAATTTGGTCCCATATATGTGGGAATATGGACACCATTTTCCCACATAAAATGTCGATGATAGACACATGACACAAGACTATGGAGTGAAATTCAAGTTCGATCAATCTAGTCAAGCTAGCCACCATGATAAAAACCTAGTACGATGGACGTTAGGTTACGTTGGAAAGATACAAGACATCATTGAAGTGGATTTCTCTTCTTTCCAATGTGTTAATTTTAGGTTCAAGTGGTGAGACACCTTTGATCAAAATAATGTAAAGGAAGATCGTGATAGTAGGTTGATATGTATCAACTCTGGAAAGATGTGGGATGAAGCTAAGAAGCCCTATTTTTCCCCAAAAAATACAACCAAGTGTTTTTTTACCCATATGTGTTGGATAGGGATTGGTGGTTCATATTGAGACATGACCCTAGATTAAAACATATTTTTAAGAACAATAGTGTTATCATGCCAAGCAAGCTGGAAGATAATGAGGGTGATTATGAGAACCGAGAGTGATAATGAGAACTCAGAGTGATATGGTACATGTGCTATTTAATCATTTATACTTTTTAAGATGATCTTATATAAAGAAGAGGACTTAATTACCTTATAACTAAGAATCTTTTTTTTGAAACATTATAATATATATTTTGAATTAATTGGTTTGCATTGTGTTAATGTTAAAATAATTTCACTTGATAATTTGCAATTATGTTGATCTCAAAAACAATGGTGCATTGTATAAAGTTTTTTTTTTTTTTTATAATGTCAATTCCTAAAATAATACAACTACTTGATTGCTTTAAATGTGTGTAAATGATATCTTCAAAATTTGTACAATTATTTTCGGTATGTAAGATCATAATAAAATAGTGATACTTCTAAACATGAATTTATTTGCATTATTTTCTAAAATTTATTTTGTTACAAAAATTCATATTATTCTAGATTTATTATTTTACAGTTATTTATATTCATACAAAGTTACAAATTTACAATTATGGTAACTTAAAAAAATTTACGGTATAAATTATGACTCAAAATTGACAAATAATTGACAATTTTACAAATTAAAAAATTTAAATAAAATTGAATGATGACAATACATACAATTACAATTTTACAATTTTACATACAACTACAATTAAAATTACAATTACAATCATGATGTATACAATTACAATTAAATTATTTAGAATTTTACAAATTTACAAATCTTACAATTTTAATTAAATTTTGTCATTACATGAATACACACCATTACAATTACAATTTTACAATTTCACGATACAATTTTGTACAGTTTACAATTTTACAAATATTTTACATAAAATTACAATTACAATTTTACAATTTTACAATTTTATATACAATTAAAATTAAAATTTCAATTACAATCATGACATAATATTTAATAAATATCAGGATATAATATTAAAAATAAACATCACGATCATGATAACCATCATAAAAACTCCATATTCGACTGAAATACACATTCAAATTCACCAACATCATCTAATCATCGTGACCATGATAATCTAACAAAACACAAGCATTGTATAACATCATCGCAACACAAAAATCAAATATACATCTCATTTCAAATAACTGCTATCACATACACATCTATCTGCAAGCACATTAAATGAACATATCTAAAATGACCTAACAATATACACATCATGATGATCACCAACATGTAAATTAAGTACATAAAAATTAACATAAAATGCATGGACCATATATATAAATATATAACTGTACAAGGTAAAAAATATACAATTGTAATATAAGTGCATATAAGTGTCAAATACTTGGTGGTACATCAATACTATTACTAGTCGAGGTTTGCGTAGTCGATGGTGCAACCTCATGCTCAGATAGACGATGTGGTTGCTCCAGAGGTGCCTGCTGATCAGTGGATGGTGCAGTCTGCTCAGTAACTTCATGTTGATGACTTGTTGATGGAGAAGCCTGCTCAAACATAGATGCTGCAGCTTGTGATGATGGACCTGCTTCCTCAGATGAATCTGCCAGCTCAGGATCAAGTTCCTGCTCAAGACTAGGTGTGTACTGAGATGGTGCAAACTACTAAAATGCTGCCCATTGATCCAGACTTGATGCTCATTTCTCATCATGATTTCCGCCATGAGGTGAAGGAGCAGGAGGTGGAGTAACAAAATGGTGATCACTACCCTCATGATTATGAGCATCAAATGAGGCACTTCTCTATCATGAATATCCACGATGATTACCCCTCCTAGCTTGCACCAGTGCTCTAGAAGCTCCAATGATATGACACATGAGTGTCAACATATCATGGAGAATTCCTATGCAAACTTGTGTGAGCCTACGATCAACCTGAATCTCTCTAATCGTAGTCGGGCGAACTCCCTCAGTAACTAGCAGCCAACAGAGTTAGTCTCCCAACTCCATTCTAAATTGGGTGTTCGGCCTATGCCTCCCCCCTGTGGGTATCTACACTTGATCAAGATCAGGTCTGTCCCCCTGATCATCTATCTATACCATATCCTCATAAACATCTACACTTGTATCATTCGTTGGCGGTGGAATCTCATCTCGAATGAATGTCCCAATATCTACAAAATATATAGTACACGACAATATTTAGACATTTTCATTAAACAATTTAATAAAAAAAGTTAAAGAACGTGTTAGAATAAATTTGATAATTCTAATTTATTAATTAAGACAATAAAATGAAACTATATTAATTTAAATAAAACACTAATATGACCTCCTACATCCGGTGACTCATCCTGTGTGAAGAGGATGTTGTTACACCCTCGCCATTCCAAACTGGCATACAGAAATGGCACCAGAACGAAGGAGTGATCATCAACGTTGGATAGAAAATCTAGTGCATCAAGATATATCCTAGTGGGAAAGTGAGACTAGCCCCTCTTGGGCATCATCTGGACCCACATCTTCATTCATACATGCGGCATCGGCCTACGAGGCTTCCGAACAAAATTAGTCCTTGTCCCTAGAAACCACTCAAAAAATAAATAAAATAAATCAGAAGCAAAAGGGAAGGTCAACTTCCCACATGCCTATGAAGGACATCTATATAATGTTGTAAAAAAAGTCATAAAAAAATTGCAGACCATCTCACAAGTTGTGCCGCGTGGAATAAACAATAAACATAAAGTAAAAGCGGGCAACTAATGTGTTTCTGGTCACTGGTATAGTGTGAAATGATCCTCAGTAGTAGTGAAAGGAACCTCACCTTCTTTTCAACAAATGAAGCAATACGTAACTGACCACCAAATGCCTAAAAATCTGCAGGAGAAACTATATTGTCCCTAATGCATCTTTGGGAGTACGCCAACTGACTTCCTGCGACATAGCCGACGGGGACATCTGCGAACTGGGGAAAATTCTACCCTCTCTAAGATAGGCCAGTAATAAAATATATGTCCTCCTCAATGGGCGCATACCACTGGTGAGGATTGACTAAAAAAGGCTATCGGTGGGCATCCCACCTAAAGATGAGATGTCCCAATAACCCAGTATGGCCCTTCAGGGATGTATCCTCCTCATAGAATGTGAGGAGGCTTACCTCCCTTAGGAGAGAATTGGGTGGCTGTTGTAATAGGGCGAGGTTACATAAGGCTCTCCCTCTCCTCTTCCTCCCACAAGTGAATCACGTTATACTAGTCCTCCATATGTTCTTGTTGTTCCCTTTGTTCTCTCTATCTACGTCACTGAATGATTCACAAATTAAATACATTTACCTAGTAAATTTCCACTAATAAGAAGTATCAGTCATCACATAGATTTAATACCCAGTGCAAGTTTACGAAAAAAAGCAGCATATAGAATGACCCCTCGAGAGAGTGAATAAGTTTGAAGATAGGTGCAGGAGTTGTTAGATAAAGGAATTATCAAGAAAGCCTTAGTCCATGTGTAGTATCACCTGTCCTTAGTCCAAAGAAAGGAGGTGAGTGGTTGTAATGTTCCAAATGGGGAGGAATAGGCTCATTAGGGAATATCTTAAGATATTACACTATGTATTCATAGTATTATGGGAAATACACTAGAAATTATAAACTAGATATAGACTGGTAGGGAATTTACTGGTATATCACCTCTAAAGAGAGGGTGAAAACCAGAGGCTTCCTGGCCCATTCTAGACTCTGTCTATAGAAGACTGATGAAACACAGAAACTGTGGGAATGACATAATCATCTTGTATTTTACTGCCCTTGGGAACCTCAGATCTATAGATCTAAGAAAGAATACAAAAGATAAGAAAAAACCAAACAAGTAGGAAGCGGGAAATTCCATTCTCTTGAAAATCTACAATAGGCTCAAGGAAAATGTTGTATAAGAAAACAGTGTAAAAATAACGTAGAGCAGGGCTAGGTTCCCTTATTTTAGGCAGTGTGGGACCTCCATGCATAGTTTCAGTAAAAAAAAATGGGTTTAGAGGGCTTAAAAAGATCTCCCACAATCCACACTAGCTGAAAATTAGCTAAAGGAGAGGGTTGAGTTAATAGAGAAACCCTCCTTCAGGAATTGCGCAGTTTCTGCTGGAAGTCACTGGAAATCAGCCATTAAATGCATATTATAGTATGGAAGAAAGAAATCATATTCATAATGAGGTTCCTTTGTAGAATTATTGAATTTACATGAATCAAGAGCAAGAATCCTTCAGAAATTATTGTAGAAACACATGGAAAAGCTGCAGAAAGACTTGAAAACGTCCTATATGAGGAGCTTCAGCTGCTATAGGTTAAAAATAAGATCTAAAACTGATATATTATTGAAAAATCAGATCCATACCAGATTTGGAAACTACTCAGCCTTCTTAACATGATCCCCTTGGGGTTTTATCAAAATAATGCATAATAAAGAGTATATCTAGCTTTTTGTACAATAAACTGTAGAAAAATTCAGGGATTTCTGAAGATGAATTTCATTGCATTATATACCAGGTCTGAATAATATTAGATCAGTAAGCTACTTTACAAATCTTCAATATGAGAGGCAAGCCTCAATCACCTGAGATCCAGTACAATGAGAAATCCAAGTAGCAGTGAAATCAGTACATGAAAATAACGCAGTTTATGGAAGGGTCTGCGCAGTAGATTGAATGAAATGATACAACATATAAAATAATAGATATGAAATCAAAATGAGAGTGAGATCCTCTTCCGGGTGGTCAAAAGACGCCCTCCCTGAGAGATATCTCCTCTAAACAACTGGATCTTGCATATCTAGTTCACCCACTTGTTGCAAATCACAAAGCAACTGCAAAACCCTCAACAGGACCAGCGCTGCTATAGAGATGAAGCTTGGCCATAATGTCGGATATTGGAGAGATGCATTACAATCTCCTCCAAAGAGCTACTCCATGGAAGGAGTGAGGATTCCTAAACAAGAAATCCTCTTCCCTTAGGCTAAAAAACCAAGAGACTAGAGTTGCTGTAGCAACTTCTAAAATTCTTCAACAACCTTTGCTTGCTACTTCTCCTTCTTTTTATAACATGAGGGCTTGCCAAAACCGTAAACCATCTTCTTCAACTTATCCGCTTTCATAGTATAGATCCTCTTCTAGTAGTACATTGTGCTTGATGGATAAGCTTCCCTCCAAAATGCGCTGTAGGTGGGACCAAGATTGACCCATTCAAATGAATTTCCCCTTTTCACACTTAGGGGTGTTTAATATAATAGATCAGATTTATCCCCTTTCACATTGGGCGTGTATTTATTCTCAACTTAGGAGTTTATTAAACCTCCTTCCCATACTTTATTCATGAATAAACCAAACTGAAAATAAAATGCAATATTCCCATGAGCTACAAAAATTGGGAATATTACAGTCCCCCCTGGCAGTATGTTGCTTGCCCTCAAGAAATTCTTATTGTAGATGCAAACCATCTATTCCCTCCAAATGGCATCCACATAAGGAAGGCTTCCTCCATTTGCTGCAATAGGTTATGTATGTTTGGTTCCAAATTTGTCTTCTACCCATGCATGAGATGACTTCCAACTGTGAGGTTAGATGTCCTTTTCTTACCATGAAGCACAATATGACAAATACATGATGTCCAACCTCATCACAAACACATGAAAGACATAAATTAAGGTAGCTCCTCCCATAAAGGAAAAGCTTCATCATGTAGAACTTTCCTCCATCACATGTTTGTGAACTTGAATAAGCATTTCTATGCCTCCATTCTTAGCCCTGTTGGCCTTATTGGATCCAACTCCATCATTTTAGCGTTATGAAAAGAAGAAGGAAAGGATTAATATGGGTAAACAAAATATGTCAAATGATATTCTCCCAAAATCAACCACCAGAGCAAGGCCCTTTGATGCCATCCTCCATCTCCTCCATGTAAGATGGACAAGCCATGCTTCCCAAAAGATGGTGTGCATGTCTTCCTTTGCTGCAAGTTATCTTTGATACATAAGGCGTGAACCAGAAAATTATGAGTCATGGGGTGGTCACCATACTCATTAAAAAGCATCAAAGCAACAAGGGATCTTGTTGCCCTCTTTCCTCCTCATGTGCATCATGAAACCAAACCATGCTAATGGACATATCATATGTCACATCAGCCCAATACAAAGTACCATCATCAATGCACATCTTGAGATGATCATGCAAAATTTCTCACCATGAAAAACACATAGACATAGGAGATGTCATGTGGTGGCCATACCTTCTCAAGTGAAACAAAATTGTACATGCCCTCTCTTGCTGCCACATAACATTGAAATCCAAGGCGTGATTCAGAAAATAATGAGCTATTAGGTAGCAAACATACTCACCCAAAAGCAGTCATAGCAACAAGGACTTTGCAGCCTTCTTGCTTCATCAACATGTGGATCTTAGAGCAACAACACAATGATGAACATGTAAAATGCCTCATCAACATAGTACAAGAAATATCCTCATACCACATCATGTGAGAGTCATTCCTCCTCCCAAGCCAAATTTCATGCATGAAATATGCCTCCAACAGAAATGCACGTGGACATATGAGACATACTTCAAGCATAGGTGAATACATGGACATAAGATTTAACTTGTGATGTCCAACTCTCCCTCTAAAAATCACATCATTCATGCTTCCTCTTCATATAATATACTAATGATATACCAAGCATGAGATAAGAGAATGAGAATCCTTGGGTAGAGATCATGCTTTCCCTAAAGCAACCAGCACTGCCATGCTTCCTTATACATTTCATAACTGCTCTTCAAGGCATAGATTAGAAAAATAGGTGCCTTTGGAGAGTGATAGGAGTCTCCCAAGGGAAAAAAACGTAACCAAGCTTGCTGGTCCACATATTTCTGCAAGTGATCATGTGACCCCTTGATCACCATCCTCATCCACTCACCCAAATATGGATGTTGAGTGATGTGCTGCAAAATCATGGCATTCTCCATTTGCAGAATACCATCTCCTTTAACCCACTGAAGAACTTTGCATCTCATGGAATACTAAAATGCATCTCTTTTGTGATCTCTTAGTGAGATCTTCTTCTCATGCATGGTCTTCCAAAACCAGTGAAGCTTTGAATCTGTAGAACTTCCAACATGCTCCAAGAATGATGAAGCATATTTTTCACAGCCACTATGTGACATCGCTGTGATATACCTTTGCTTCAAAGAAGCACTTTGATCTAACCCTTGAATATGCATAGATCTTGAAATAATATGTGATGAAACCTTATGCATACTCTGGATAAACTGATATGCGGGGACCTCTTGATAGAACACAAGAGTTCCTCCATCCATATCAATGATGCCTCCAACTACTGGTAATAATGATGGTCTCCTTTATTCAAGTATACCAACGCTGCAATCTTTCTTCTCCTCCTCATGCATCTCCTGATTCATGCATGGGACCCCATATGATAAGAACTCAAGAATACCTTGCAAAGATGCAAGTTCCTCTTTTCCAGATGCAAGCTCCTTAACAGAAGGTAGTGAAAATGGAGATCTCTTGCCCAAAGTGACAAGATTGACATTCTCCTTTGTTTCTTTGGGAGATGTCTCTTTGTAGCTCATCTTTTTCCTCTCCTCCTTAAACTCCTTGAGATTTTCTTCAATACTCTTCAATGTTTGAAAAAGAAGCCATGAGATCTCTTCTTCAGTCATTCTCCCTACCTTGTGATGATAGGAAGTGTATGGTTCTTCCTCTTCATCTTGAAACCCTTTAGGAGTTTCTTTGCATCTCTTTTCTTCATTGATATACTTCACACCTTCTTCAAAGAAAGTGGGCATAGTGGATACATGAGGACATATAGGATTCTCTGGTCTTCTGCTTTGCTAATAGGAAGTGCTAGGGCTTCCTTATTCTTCTTCAAATCTCATGCATCTCTTAGTACAACGTGCTTCTTCTCGAAACCCTCTAGGAGTCTCGGTGCTTCTTCTTTCTCTCTTCTGATTTACCTCTTGGGAGAGGCCCTTCTTAGGTCTGAAAAATGATGAGAATAATCTCATATGCTCCATCAAAATGATCTATGATTCTGCTCTTTAATTCACTGGTAGCTTGATCTCACAGGTTGTGCCACAGATCATGCTCTGATACCACTGTAATGTTCCAAATGGGGAATAATAGGCTCAGTAGTGAATATATTAAGATATTACACTATGGATTCATAGTAGTATGGGAAATACACCAGAAATTATAAACCACAGATAGAATGGTAGGGCATTTACTAGTTATATCACCTCTAAAGAGAGGGTGAAAACCAGAGGTTTCCTGGCTCGTCCCAAACTCTGTCTATAGAAGATTTATGAAACACAGAAAGTGTGGGAATGAAACACTCCTCTTGGATTCTTCTACCCTTGGTAACCTCAGATCTACAAATATAAGAAATAATCCAAAATATAAGAAAAAACCAAACAAGTAAGAAGCAGGAAATTCTATTCTTTGGAAAATCTGCAATAGGCTCAAGGAAAATGTTGTATAAGCAAGACAATGTAGAAATAACATAGACCAGGGATGGTTTCGCTTATTTTATGCTGTTTGGGACCTCCATGTAGAGTTTAAACAAAAAAAAATGGTTTATATGGCTTAAACAGATCTCCCACAATCAACACTAGCTGAAAATCAGCTAAAGGAGAGGGTTGAGTTAATAGAGAATTCCTCCTTCAGGAATTGCACAGTTTCTGCTGGAAGTCACTGGAAATCATAAATTAGCATCATATTATAGTATTGCATCAATAAATCAGATTCATAATGAATTTCATTTGTAGAAGTATTGAATTTACATGAAGCAAGAGCAAGAATCCTTCAGAAAGTATAGTAGAAACACATGGAAAAGCCACAGAAAGGCTTGACAACGTCCTATATGAGGAGCTTCAGCTGCTGTAGGTTAAAAATCAGATCTAGAACTGATATATGATTGGAAAATTAGATCCATACCAGATTTTGAAACTACTCAGCCTTCTTAACACGATCCCCTTGGGGTTTTTTCAAAATAATGCATAATAAAGAGTAGATCTAGCTTTTTGTACAATAAACTGCAGAAAACTTCAAGGATTTATAAATATGACTTTAATTACATTATATATCAGATATGAATAATATTATATCAGTAATATACTTTAAAAATCTTGAAGATGAGAGGCAAGCCTCAATCACCTGAGATCCAGTACAATGAGAAATCCAAATAGCAGTGAAACCGGTACATGAAAACAACGCAATTCATGGAAGGGACTGCACATTAGATTGAATGAATGATACAGCAGATAAAGTTACAGATATGAAATCAAAATGAGAGTGATATCCTCTTCTGGGTGGTCAGAAGACACCCTCCCTGAGAGAGATCTCCTCTAAACAACTAGATCTTGTAGATCTAGTTCACCCACTTGCTGCAACTCACAAGCAGCTGTAAAAACCTCAACGGGACCAGCGATGCTATAGAGATGAAGGTTGGCCATAATGCTAGATAGTGTAGAGATGCATGACAATCTCCTCCAAAGAGCTACTCCATGGAAGGAGATAGGATTCCTAAACAGGAAATCCTCTTCCATTAGGCTAAACAGCCAAGAGACTAGAGTTGTTGTAGCAACTTCTAAAATTCTTCAACAACCTTTGCTTGATGCCTCTCCTTCTTTTCATAACATGAGGGCTTGCAAAAACCCTAAACAATATTTTTCAACTTATCCTCTTTCACACTAGAGATCCTCTTCTAGAAGTACGTTGTGCTTAATGGATAAGCTTCCCTCCAAACTGCATTGTAGGTGGGGCCAAGATTGACCCACTCAAATGAATTTCCCCTTTTCACACTTATGGGTGTTTAATATAATAGCCCAGATTTATCCCCTTTCACATTGGGCATGTATTTATTCTCAACTTAGGAGTTTATTAAACCTCCTTCCCATACTTTATCCATGAATAAACTAAACTGAAAATAAAATGCAATATTCCCATGAGCTGCAAAAATTGGGAATATTATAGTGGCGCATGTGTACTGATTCTAGAGCCATAAACATAATAACTATCAGGTATATATTTCCATTACCATGCATAGATGATTTGATGGATTGTTTAAGTGGGTCAAAGTATTTTACTAAAATATATCTAAAGAGTGGATACCATCAAATAAGGATTAGAGAAGGAGATGAATGGAAGAGTACATTTAATACCAACAGTGGGTTGTGTGAGTGGTTAGTGATGCCTTTTGGGCTCAATAATGCACCAAGAACATTTATGAGACTAATTAATGAGGTCTTGAAAGAATATACAGGAAAAATTTTGATAGTCTATATTGATGACATTCTGATTTTCAGTCAAAATAAGGAAGAGCAATTTGAGCATGTCAAGCTGGTGTTAAATACTTTGCAAAAGGAGAAGTTGCTTATAAATTTGAAGAAGTGTAATTTTATGAATAATGAGCTCATTTAATTGGGATTTATAGTCTCAGAAGAAGGCTTGAAGATGGAGCTAGAAAAGATCTAGGTAATACTCGATTGGCCAACTCCAAGAAGTGTATTTGAGGTAAGGAGTTTTCAAGGTCTTGCAAGTTTTTACAGAAATTGTATTAGAGTTTTTAGTCAAATATGTGAACCAATAACTGAAACAATAAAAGAAAGGAACTAGCCATTTAAGTAGATAGAAGTAGCATATCAGAAC
Source organism: Pinus albicaulis (assembly GCA_034641835.2). Lineage (NCBI taxonomy): Eukaryota > Viridiplantae > Streptophyta > Pinopsida > Pinales > Pinaceae > Pinus > Pinus albicaulis. The sequence goes on from CM076580.1 coordinate 1,602,493,204, forward strand.
TTCAAGTTGTTAAAAAATAATATCACTGAAACACCTGTTTTTGCCTTGCCACATTTTGATAAAATATTCCAAATTGAGACTGATACTAGTGTGATAGAAATTGGAGCTGTCTTGAGTCAAGAGTAGAGACTGATAGCTTATTTCAGTGAAAATTTAAATGAGGCCAAGAATAATTATTCATCCTATGATAAGGAGTTATATGCTATTGTGCACGCTTTGAAGAAATGGAGGAATTATTTGCTACCCAAATAATTTGTGTTGTATTTTGATAACCATGCACTTTAGTTCATAAATAATCAGCCAAAGTTGAACCAAAAGCATGCTAAATGGGTGCCTTTTTTGCAGATTTTTACCTTTGTAATCAAACGCATAAGTGGTAAGTAAAACAAAGTTGTTGACACTTTGGGCAGAGTAAATTTAATTATGCAGGAATTAAAGATTGGAATTTTGGGGTTTGAAGAGATGATTCATATGTATTAGGAAGAGACAAATTTCAAAGAAATATATGTAGCTATTAAAACTCATGTGATTCATAATAGAATCCAATGGTTGGACTACCTGATTCAATGAGGATTATTGTTCAAGAATAATAAACTCTGTATTCCTAAGTGCTCCATGAGAGAAAATCTGATCAAATAAAAACCCAGTGGAGGACTATACAGACACTTTGGATAGGATAAAAAAATTCTCAAATAAGTTCTTTTTATTATAGGCCAAAAAATGCAAGCTCATATCAAAAATTTTGTTGAGAAGTACAGGATTTGTAAATATGCCAAAGGAAGAAGCCAAAACACTTGATTATTTCAGCCACTGCCAATACCGAATAGACCTTGGGATGGTGTCAGCATTGATTTTGTTTTAGGTTGGACAAAGACTCAAAGGGACATGATTCTATCTATGTTGTCATAGATAGGTTTTATAAAATGGCTCATTTTATTTCTTGTAAGAAAGCTAGTGATGAAACTCACATTGCTAATTTGTTTTTCTCTGAAGTTATAATATTCCATGGAATGCCTATGAGTACTATTTCAAAGAGGGATACAAAGTTCGTTGGACACTTCTGGAGGACTCTATGGAAGAATCTAGGTACAAAAATCAGTTTTAGTTCAGCCTATCATCCTCAAATGGATGGACAAACTGAAGTGGTGAACAAAAATATTAAGGATTTTGGTTTATAAAAATCCAAAGAAATGGGACTTAGCACTTTCTTAAGATTAATTTTCCTTTAATGATACTCCTAATCAGAGTACTGGGATGAGTCCATTTCATATTGGTTTTGGAATGCATCCAAGAGGTGTGTATTAACTTAGATATCTGAACAAACAAGAGACAAGGGGTGGAAAGGATGATGAATTTCCAGAACAGATACAAAAGTTGCAGGAAGATGTCAAGCAGAGATTACAAAAAAACACCCAAAAGTATAAATAAAGGGCTGATATGAAAAGGAATGGAAGGGAGTTTCAAGTAGATGATTTATTCATGGTTTATTGGAGGAAGGAAAGGTTTTCAATTGGGACCTATAACAAACTAAAAATGAAAAAGATAGAGCCATGTAAAATTTTGAGGAATTTTTCCTCAAATGCATATGAGATTGAGTTACCAACAGGAATTGGGATATCATCCATCTTTAATGTTGCAGAGTTTTACCCATACAAATGAATAGAGGAAGAACTACAAGAAGAACCTACAGAAGAGGAGGACTATACTTTGAATTGGAAGGAACAAATGCCAAAGGTAACAAAGAAAGAAATGGAAGCCATTCTGGAGAAAAGAGAAACAAAGAAGACCATAGTATAGAACTATTACCAGTATTTAGTGAAATAGAAGGGAAAACCAGTGGAAAATGCTAGTTGGGTGAGATTAATAGAGTTACAAAAGCTTAGTGTAGATCCCAAAACATTGATGGATGAATCTTTTCTTCCCCAGGAGTCTGATGTAGGACAATCCGGATTTAGCCAGCAATGTGATTGTGTGTTCACATGTTGTGGCTAACAAGAGGTCGACAAAATTGATTATTAATATTTTATTTAGATCTAATTGTGAGAAGTTAGTTTGTTTTGATTTCCTAGTTTAAATAGGAATAAAATAGCAAATTTTTTCTGCCTGCGAGGAGATCAAAACAAGTAGATAAAATCATTAAGATAGGATGGTGATATTTTGTTAGAATGGTTGAGTAGAGAGCTAATAAAAGACAACAGAACCACTTCAGGTATATATAAGCCTGAATAGGTTGGGATACGTGTGGAATAAGGGTGAGAGAAGTGTGAGAGAGGTGTGACAGAGGGTTCGACAGAGAGGAGAAGTCAGCCATCAATGACTCAACTATGTGTAATTTTCACTATTGTTAATTCCAAGTGTATTTATAGTTTAATTCTTCTGTTTGTGTTAAACTATCACTTTCTATTTCTCTGTTGCGTTTGGAAATCACATCGCGTACATCGGGGTTTCCATTTAATATGTTTATGTGAAGTTCAAATCAAGCTTGTGAAGTTGCAATAAAAACATTCACAACAGTTTTGGCATTGATCGCACTGCACATCCAGAGAAGGCCGATTGGTGATGGGAAAAACAAAGACATAATGGGACCGTTATATCTGGCATAGATCAACAATGGGGATTAAATCACAACTAGGGGGATTTCACACATCAACAATTTTTGTGTTTATTGTTAAGATGTCGCATGGAAGTGATTTAGTTTGAGATGCAATAAATACGAGAGGTAAGTTATTCAAGTTGCGATGCCGTAAATAGTTTAAGTCGCGATAAGGTAAGGAGTTTGTGATGAAATGCGAATCATATTGAATATCGCAAAAGATAAGGAGAACCCGTTATGGTAAATTTTAAAAGGTGCAAAGTGCGATAAGGATTTCATTGTTGGTTGTGAAATCGTGAAATCGAAAGTATTGTGAAATTATTCAAGCTACGAATTTGCGGGGAGGTAAGTTATAAAAGTTGTGAAGTGTGATCTGTCGTGATAGGTCACTACTTGTGTGGCCCCATAACCCACAGGTTCCAAGTGTATTCTGAAAATTTGTAGCTTTGATACATCACATCTGCTAGAGGGTCTTTTCCTAGTAGTGGGTTAAATTCATTGAAACGATAGTTCAACTTTCGGGTTGATCACGTGGAGTGGTGGATTAACACTTGGGGGTCCTCTATCACTAAAGGGAGGTAATTAAGTTCTTGTTTTTTCGACTCCATTTCCTTAAGGTTATCTAGGAGGTTGAGTCATGTCATAGTAACCCCTCAGCTCATGTTTACCCTGGATAAGCCAGCGAAAGTGGGTAGATATGAGAGGAGGCATCGTTACAGAGATAGTATAACATTTTAATATCTTCACATAATGAAAATGAAAATGGTTTCTTTTCGTTGAAATATAGAGATTTGTTTGCAGTAAGCATATGTTTCTTTTTTTTAATATTTAAGAGTTGTAAAAATTATAGGACAAACATTAGTGGTTTATTCTTAGAATTAATGAGTTACATTACAATAAAATTTAAGAAAAATATATAAAAAATAATATTTCTTAAAAATTATATATATTTATATTGAATGTACGATACATTATCTTTGAGATTATTTGTGTAGACTTATTTATTATTATATGAGATATATCCATAAGTATAAGCTAACCAATTTCATTCGATTTTTGAATAGTCCACTTCACACTCATTGCATTGGGTGATGTGCAAAGGAGTGAATAGGTGGGATTGAAACTAGAAAAACGAGTCACCCAATATCAATCATCACTTCTTGTGATTGTACCAAGTAACAAGGACTACCCATGAGGTCATCCATTCTAATAATCCTCTAGCTCAAGAAAGCTTAAGTAATTTTGAAGCTTTTCGTAGCATACCTAACCCCATAAATTACATTAATGATATGGTGTGTTCAATTTCTCCCCCTTAAGCACTCATATAATTTTATTTTTTAGCTCTTTTATATCTTTTCAATGATTACATTTTTCCCCAATTTTGAGCTCCTATCTCAACATTATGACCCTATACCATTTATTAATGGACTTTTTTGTATAAATGACACAAATTCACTCTAGAATTAATAATTATGCACACACCCCTTGCAAATATCATGATTATCAAGATATTTTCACTCCAACCATTGCTTATCAAAACTTGTAAAAACTTTTTCCAAGCACTAATTCTCATCCTTAGAGAGTTATTATCATGTTAAAAATATTTTTCATTTTTGACATATCACAGTTGCAAGAATATTCCTCATGTGGCATATCATGCCACCAACATTTTTCCACTTGTGATGAGCCTCACTTTTCCTTCATTTCATTTTTGGAAACTTTCATTTCAATTAATATGCCATGTCATGAAAAACTTTGTTTTCTAATGTTGTTAATCAATAATTCATCTTGTTCTTCCTTTCCTCTTTTCCTTTCTCTACTCCCCTTATTATTCTTCTTCTTCTTGTTCCTTTATATACTTATCCCTTACTTCCTATATCCCATCATCCAATATTTTCAATATTACAACATATCATGCTAGTGAAGATTCAATGAATTCAAAAAAAAGTTATAGTGCCTACATTTTCTCTAATACCACCTTTTGTTGGTTTTTTGTAGTCTCATGAAATAGTTTGCAATTTTTTTATTTTTCATTTCTAATGGGTTATTATAATCCCTCTCTTTCTTTATCTCCCACCTTGCTAGCTTCTACCTCCAAGTGATCTAATATTGGAATGATGTAGGCCATCCATTGCTTTTGCTACTTGGGGTCTATTATTCCGTAGACCATCCAAATGCTATCCCAATCAACTTTCCCTACTTTGGAACCTTCCCTTAATTGAACTCTTATTCCTTATTCTATAATTCTATTTTATCCATCTGCATGTATATACCATGACATCCCCATTATTTGGACTTTCTTTAACCTTGCTTGGACCTATAACATGTCCTCTTTCTCGACTTCCCATTACTCACCCATATGTAGGGTCAACATAGATTAGATATTGGGGTGGTAGATTTCACTATGAATGATTATTTCCTAATTTTTAAGTCATATGGTCTATCCACTGGCCATATATGTGTATGGTTAGTGTAATTCAACTATTGGTTTTTCACTGCTAATGTCGTATTTTTCCATCTCCAATATCCTAATGCCAAAGTTCCACTATGTTGGTGTGTGGTGTATTTCCATGCACTTTGGACTTTTTCATCTTACATCATCTCCTATCGGTGAACTAAAATACTCCCCCACCCCTTCGTAATTGTCTTCCTATCCATGCATATGTAGCTGGATTTTATCCTCAGATGTTGGAACTACTAAAATCCTTTCTCCCATATCTCTCCTACTAGCCATCCACGTGGAGGGTCAGTGGATTTTTTATTATCTAAACTTTTTTATTAGGGTGAGTGTTAGTTTTATTGAAATATTGTCCCTATAATAAAAACCCTAAGTTGTCTCTATCCATCCATATGTATGGCTATCATTTCCAATGTGAATGTAACATATTTTGGGTAGCAATGACTCATTTGATTTATATTTCTCAAATGCCTTGACCCCTCGCACTAATTTCAAGGCATAAATTCTTTTTTTAGAAAGAAAACCACAAGATTGTACTCTAGTTCATGTGTATTGGGTGAAATTACGTTGAAAAGGGTGAAATTCACCTTTCAAAGAGTGCAGTTACATTGGAAAATCCACTAATATAATCGTAGAAGAAAGGGATCTCATATTTGTCAGAACTTAGGGATTTATAAGATATTATAAATTTAGTTGTCATATATTTGGGTGGAAGAATGAATCAGTTTCACATGTTTCTCTTGCATGCCCTTAAACATGCCTTGCTTAACTTATCCTCCAATTGTAAGAACATATGAAAATACTAAACTCTAATGATTGCATTTCAATTATTTTTAAAATTGAAAGAACTTAAGAGTTGCACATAAAAAGTAAGAGAAGATAACAATGGGAGTGAAATAAGAAACCCTAGTAAGATCCAAAAAAATGAAAATAAGAGAATAATATGAGCAAAATAAGGTCACCAAAGAGGGTAGAAATATAAATGAGCACCAAAGAGTGATAATGGAAGAGGTCATTGATGTTCATACTTCTAGAAGTGTTGATGAAGAAATTGAAATAATCATTCATGGCATGGAAAATGTGAATTTGAAATAAATTATATGTTTCTTTTCCATGTCAATTATATTTTACTAATGCAAAGGAACTAAGAATGACATGTGGCTAGCATGCACAACGTGGCTAGTTGACCTCCTATAGCTAGTTAAGTTAACTCCTATTGGTGAACTAATATTATCCCCCACCCCCTCCGTAATTGTCTTTCTAGCCATCTATATGTAGGGAAATTGTAGCCTCAGATGTTGGAACTACTAGAATCCTTTCTCAATTAGCTCTCCTACTAGCCATCCACATGTAATGTCAATGGCATTATAGCTATCTAAACTTTCCTATTAGACCGAGTGTTAGTGCTATTTAAATCTTCTCCCTACAATTAAAACCCCAAGTTGTTTATATCCATACATATGTATGGCTATCATTTCCAATGTGAATGTAACATCTTTTACGTAGCAATGACTCCATTTTTTATATTTTCCAAATCCCTTGACCCCTTACCCTAATTTCAATGCCTAAATGCTTGTGTTAGAAAGCGAAGCATAATATTTTACATTAGTGCATGTGTATTAGAGAAAAGGATATGTAAAAGGTTACAATTCACTCCTCCATATAGTGCAACTACTTTGGAAAACCCCTAATATAATTGTAGAAGGATGGGATCTCACATTTGTAATACCTCATAGATTTCTAAGATATTATAAATTTAATTTTAATATATTTTGGTGGAAGAACGAATTGGTTTCACATATTTCTCTTGAATTCCATTCAATGTGCCTTACTTATCTTATCCTCCAATTGTATAAATATATGAAAAATACTAAACTCTAGTGATTGTGTTTCAATGAGTTGTAAAAATCAAAGAACTTAAGAGTTGTACCTAGAAAGTAGGAGAAGAAGATCGCAATGGGAGTGATAGAAAAAACCCTAGTAAGATCCAAAAACAAGAAAACAAGACAATAAAATGGAATAAAATAAGGCTACCAAAGAGGTTAGATATATAAATGAGCACCAAAGAGTGGTAATGAAAGAGGTGATTGATGGTTATCCTTCAATAAGTTTCGAGGAGGAAATATAATTAATCATTCATGGCATGGAAAAATGTGAAATTGAAATAAATTATATGTTTCCATTCCATGCCAAGGATATACGACTAATACAAAGGAACTAGGAATTACATGTGGCTAGCATACATAACATGGCTAGCCGACCTCCTATAGCTCATTAAACTTTTTACTGATAGTTACATGCTAAAACTAGGACCAATTTTAATTTCATGATTTATCCCCCTATTCCTTAGAAAGGGGCACAAAGTTTTGTAATATATTGGAAGGGATAAGATGTTATGAAATATTATATCTGAGTCAAGTAAAATATATATAATAAATTTGTCTACTATATTCTTAATATCAATAATCCATTTCCTAGCTTGATATTTTATAGAATAATTTCATTTGTTTCTTACATCTATGAGCATTTTTTCCCTTCTGAAAATTAGAGTTACATTTTGTTTTTCTAATAAAAAGTTTGATTATCCTTGTTCCTATGTTTTATAGATTTATTTACTTCTAGGACTAATTAGGAAAGACATGAATTTATTCTATATCTTATAGATTACATTTCGTTCGTACAATTTTAAGTTAATCAAATTAATTGTTAGCATTGCTCCATCACTTCCATAAAAGGAATATTAAAAAATATGGACTTAATGGACTCTTATGATAAGAATATATGTGCTAACCAAATATTCCTTATAAATACATTTTCCTTCATCTGTTACATTAGCATTATATTTATTTAGTAGCTGAGTATAGTTTAATTATTCATCGATTATGTCAAATGAGTGTAATTTTTTCTACAATTAAAATATATTTCAAACATTGTCATTTAGAAAATTTGGAATAATCCTATTTGTTCAAATGTAAGCTTATTTTTATTTACTTCTATATAGGAAATGTTTTAATTATTATTTGTTAGATCTAGAATAATCATATTTGTGAAATTATAGTTCATTTCTTAATAGTTTGTAGAATAGTGCTTTGAGGTATCTCAATTGTTATTTTTCCATAAATAGCTTTAAATCCCATCAAAACTAGTTGTTGGGCCACATAATATGGGGGATTCATCTATCCCAAAAAATGGGGAGTCTAGTTGGGTAGCTCTCTTAGGTTGTATCCATTGGATATTTCATGAGACATTTACCTCCCCATTAATACCTCTCTAGTGTTAGAACAAGGCCCGTAACCTATAGTTCCTTTTATGGATGATTTGGTTAGTTGTGATTTTAAAATACAAAAAAACAATTAAGTTTTATTTGAAATCTTAGTAAATAAAGATCATATTTTTAGGATTCTCATGTGCCAATACACTAGGCCACTCAATATTTTATTAATTCCCCCTTTTCTCCCTTGTTGAACTAGGAAAGGAGTGCCCATAAGATCTCAAAGGGGTTAAGCCTATTAGAATTTATTGAAGAGAAATATAAATTTACAATCAATAGAAAAAAACAAGAAAACATTGTTTTCCCTAAAATAATACCTTATCCAAGGGGGGAAATAGCTAATGTAATATTCAATTAGTTCCTTTGCTAAAATCTATCCAAGTCAGCTAATTGAACCTTCAACAATGATATTCTTGGAAAATTACAATAAAATCTTCCCAAGCCTTTTAAATGCTTCATTAATTGTAATCAATTGGCACAAAACCACATAAAAAAACCACCACTATCGGCCAAGTAACTCTCTCTTCCACTAAATCAAGTTTACTTAATAATTCCCTCATTAAAACTTGACATGGGTTTCCCTTGACTAAATTCAGCCAAACTGATCAAGCGAACCAACACCACTAACCTCTAGACCCTACCCAAATTAAAGAGTATCTCCATGGTATCAAGTAATTCGATATGCCTCACTATCACCTAGGTGTAACTCCTAACTTTACCAATAATTTCCTAGGGGTAAATATTCCTTACCAAGTCTAACAACAATATTCCCAATTACAGGTAAAAGTTTTAAACTACATAATAATAATTTTATTTATATATCTATTGCTTTTGCTGTTCACAATATACTACTAACATCTCTCTCTTCCATATATCATGCATTTCAAAACTGAAAATCTACAATCTAGAGCAAACAAGTCATTATAATCATCTAATTGAAGCATTCCATCTAATTGTTTTCTGTGCCTCGACATAAATATAGTATTAGCGGGAGGATTGATATGGGTTTTCTTGTATTCTGTGTTGCACATATCCATGGCTCTTTTCATTCTAATTCCTACTAATTGTCATGTCTCCCAATTCACAATTTTTTTTTTTTTTGTTCTACATATATAATTTACTTCACCTAATAGTAAAATGCACACAAGGTTTTCATATAATATTTCACATACTTTTGGGCGACTATATATTTCGTTCTCTTCAACTTAATTCTTTCCCCTTATAATTTTTATTAAGAGGTTTCGTATGTGTATATAAATGTATATATGTTAGGGTTATACGTGAGTATGGTATAAACCATATAACGAAATTTTGTTTTTCCTTAGAACCCTCGTGTTGTCAATTCGTAAAGGTTCTAATGGTGTTATCAAATTACCTCTTCGTCTTACATGACCTTATGCATATTATGTTTGTTAAATAATAAACCATGGTAATTGCACTTGACGTGTGAGTCAATTTCGTATCGATTGCGTTGGCACCTGTGAACTGACCACATTAATTTGGTAATACCTTCATATCGTTTGATGTGGATTCATTCTTAGGTTTCCCCCCTCCATATTTACGCTTTCGTGTTGATGATTGTTCTTTCTAGTCTGTTTTACATAAGTTGATGTCCTCCTCATTTATGGCATTTATTCTTTGGTGTTAATTTTTTCCGGCCTCCACTAGACATGTCTTAATTTCCCAACCATGAGTCATTGATCCATTGAATGGTGCCTCGATTTGTGCCACCTGTAGGGTCGAGATGGCTGAGGTTTTTCGCTCTAACTTATGGTACTTATGGTTTACATTCTCAGGCGTAATATTCATTTGCCCTTCTCCTAAGCGGTGGTTTCTCTGGTCTTATGCTCCTGGTGGTTCATCTGGCATTCATGCAACTCTCTACGAGCTCTTCCAGGATGCAGACTTAAACCACGTCTTGTTCTCTTGGTAAGTTTTACCTCTGACATATTTTTTTTTTCATCGTTATAGAGGGTATAGGTTCTTGAAGGGCTTCTCTGGTTTAATTGTATACCTATTTCTCTTTATGCTAAATTTATGTGAATTTTACATGGTTAGTTCTTATATCCTGATAGGAGAAATTGCATTTGAACCTACATTCGAATTCCTATCCGTCTCGCCTCTCTTTTTACAGTCCATAAAATTCCTTCGTATCATTCGCTTGCCTTATCTTATGTTCTTTGTTTGTAATACAAGCTCGATATTTTGACTGAACAATTTCCTTATGCATCTATCTCTTCATCTTGACTAAGGGAAATAGTTCGACTCCTCCTGAATCGACCTTCCCGTTGTCGACGTGGCGAATGATTTTTATTCATAGGTAATTTGTCTCCGATTTAACTTTTTCTAGAGTTACGTTGGCTAACAATAAAATTTCCTCAAATTTTAATGTCGAACAATAATTTTTTTATTGTATCAGGCCCCTGGTTACATTAGCGTTTGGATTCGATCTGAACAGGTAAATATTTGCTCTTACGTTCAAGATATTAAGTCATTCCTCTTAGAAGTGGAATAATATATACTCTATATTTTTTTTTTTTCGTGCTTCTGACTTGCACAAGTATTGTCAAGTTTTGACTCAAATCATGAACTTGTTTTTTTTCAACTATTCGAGTGGTTCAAGTAGGTGGTCTGATCAAAATTTTCTTCTGGCTAATCAGGACCTCGGATTTCTGTGAGAGTCCTGCGAGGGTTTTGGCGTTTACCACTCATACTCCCTGTGTATGATTATCACTTTATAAGGTTGCCATAGCATTGATGATATGACTGTTATGCTCATTTATCTGAGGAATGGTGACCGTTGTCATGGAAGTAACCATATATTTTAACTCACACTGTTATTTACTTTGACTTACAAAGTCAGATCAGATTTGGTTTATAATGAAGACTAGTCTCTCACTGGTTTCAATACCATAATTATTTATTTCTAGTAGTGATTTCTATTCTAAATTGGACTGTGGTGATGCCTCTCCTTATGATTTCAGAATTGATTCCACTGTCTACACATTTTGTATCTATGTGCTAGATGTATATTTTCTGTGATAACATTGCTCATTCTCTTAAAATTTTTAATATTGCTCCCCAAGAGCTGAACACTTAATTTCATGGGCAATTAAAATATACTCTTCTCCTTTTGCACTAGAAAATAAACATTTAGTTAAGAGCTTGGAAATTTGTAAAATTTTTTACTTGCAGCAGTTAACTGATCCTGTAACCACTTCAAAGTCTATTTCAGTTTTCATAATTTCCGCTACTCCTTTTTAGTTAATTTATATCCTGTTCATGCACTATCTAATTACAACACATGTATTTCAAATACACCTATCAGGATAAAAATTTTATGTGCACCTGATGTAGATATTTTCATTTCTTTAGGCATATGAACATTTTATTGAATTTCTAGAATGATGTATTACCACTGAAATACATAGGTGTACCTAAGGTCTTTCCCTTATTTTTTTTTTCTATTAAAATCTTTCATTAACATCTGATATAATATTATTATAATTTTCTTTACACTTTGTATAGATATAAAATGTCACCTGTTAAGTTTCATGTTATATTTCTGTCCTATAAAAAAGGATTTTAGTCTATTAGCTAGCAGCCTCTAAATGAAATTTATCTTCAAATATCAAATATTTTTATCATGCACTTGTGTGTCAGTCCTACAGGAGCATTTGTCAATTATCCTTCTTCAAATCTGCTATCCAAAGTGTAGATTTAAAATGTATCTGTTCACAATTAACTCGTAGCCTATTATTAAATACACCCATTTACATGCAGATTTCTAGAAGAACATTCTACTTATTTTAACACTGTGAAGTATACTTTTAGGGCATTTTTACATCACTGTAGCCCTTAGTTACATTCTCACTATTATTAAATTAATTTCTGAGTAATGTAGTCAAATTCATACTTTCATTGGTGTGTATATATATATATATATAGATATATATATATATATATATATATATATATATATATATATTTTATGTATGAAATTATATACAATTATATCATTTCTATAGACATATTTAAATGCTCTAGGTTTCGGTTATATAAACCTATGAGGTTATCATGCTTTCTTTTCATATATGCAACAGTTATCTTATTAACTCAGAAGTAGATTAAAGTTAAACAACCAAATCCTTTTTGGGTATAAAATGTATCCTCAGATTTAAACCACAATGGTTTAGAGTTTCTGTTGGATTCTCCCCAGAGATTTTATTCCTACTACCATATCGAGATGAGAGGATTAATTTCCTCTACATACTTCTGTTAAAAGTAAGGAACATAAATTTTAACTTAAATAGAATATTTACTACAACATGCACTAGTACAATATTCCAACAACTCGTTCATTCATAAAAATCTTATGGGAATACCAATTATGTATATGACCAATCCTCCCAACCTTGGAGTTCCTTTGTCTCCCGAACTCACCCTCGAGCTGAGATCTCCTCCAAGAACAGACCAACCCCAATCTGTTATGGAGTAGCTTATTGAAGCTTATGCTCCCCAAAACCTGTTTCTAATTCTGCGTCCAGAATTACTGCATGATTTTCTTCCTGTTTGCCTAGGCTTCCCTTATTTAGGGACTTTTAAAGCTGTTTTCTTCTTTTCCAAATTTTTACGTCTTCCCAACTACTATCCACCTCATTGGAAAAAATCTAGATTTTTCCTCAAAAATCTAATTTAGAATAATTTCTTTCAAGGATTTTTGAAAGATTTTTGGGGAAAGTCTTAGCCTCTTTCCACACCTCATGGATTTGGCAAGTGATCTCACAATTCTCATTTGGTCAATATGCACAGAATTATTTTATTTATTATTAATAATTAATTACATCCACACAATACTTATCCATTGGGGTCCACTCCCCTTTAGATTAAATTTCAAATGTCTAATTTGAAGGTAAACATAAAACTATGGGTGTTACATATTCTCCCCCTGAAAATAAACACCATCCTCAGTGTTGACAACTAATTACTAGAGTTGATTTTGATAATAGATATTGATGTTTTTCCATCATCTTAGCTTCTTCTTCCCGTGTAGCTTCATCAGTAGTAAAGTGCTTCCACTTCACCTTTACTCTCGCTACTGTTCGGTTTCTCAGTTCAATTTCTTCCCGCTCCAATATTTGAAGTGGCTCTGGAAGGAACTCCCCTTCTGGTTACACCTGTATCACATTCCAATCAACAATGTGAGAAGCATCATGCACATATATTTTTAATAACGAAACATGAAACACATCATGCACTTTAACATGGGGTGGTAAGGCCAGCTTATAAGCCACTGGTCCCACCCTTTCTAACACCTCAAAAGGCCCACAATATCTAGGAGCCAATTTTGTACAACTTCCAGCATAACGTGTTCTCTTTATGGGCTTAATATGTAGGTACACATGATTACCCACTTTGAACTCTCGATGTACCCTCTTCTTATCAGCATAGTTTTTTTGTCGATCTTGTGATGTTTTGATGTTTCTTTGTATTTGATTGACAATCCTTTCCATTTCTTGTAATGTATCTGGTCCCAATACTAGCTTATCTTCTGGTTGGCTCCAACTTAAAGGAGTACGACACTTTCTTGCGTAGAGTGCCTTGGAGGGACTCATTTTGATGGAGGATTGATAGCTGTTGTTATAAGAAAATTCAGCTAAGTGCAAGTAGTCTTCCCATTTTTATGGCCTATCCATCACATACATTCTCAACATATCCTCCAAGATCTGATTTGTTCTTTCAGTTTGACCATCTGTCTGAGGGTGATATGTAGTAATAAAATTCAATTTAGTGCCCATGCCCCCAAACAGACCTTTCCAAAAGGCAGCTGTGAACTTAACATCTCTATCTAAAATAATCATCCTTGGGACCCCGTGCAGCCTTACTTTCTCTTTTAGGAACACATCTACTACTTGGGTTGTCCCAAAAGTAGATTTTACAGGTATGAAGTGTGCAGCCTTTGTCAAAGTGTCTACCACTACCATCACCGAGTCATGCTGGTATTTTGTCCTGGGTAACCCGGTTATGAAATCTATCGAAACAATGTCCCATTTCCATTCTGCAATTGGCAAGGGATTTAATATACCAGCTGGGTGTTGGTGTTCAACTTTGACTAGTTGACATTCCATGAACCTAGCTAAATATTCTGCTACATCCATTTTCATTCTTGGCCAAAACAATTTCTTTTTCAAGGCTGTCAGAATTTTCTGATATCCCGGATGTCTTGCATATGGCTGTTTATGGTATTCATCTAGGATCTCTTTCTTCAAAGATTCTACATTGGGGATATACAATCTATTTTTATAGCAGATCAACCCTCTTTAGTTTTGGGTGTACTCAGCCATTTCTTTTTTTTTCATTTTCAATTGCAGATTTTCATAATTGGGATCTTGATTCGCTACCTTTTTAATCAGCTCTTCTAAGTCAAGGCTAGCACTACTCCCAATGTTTCTTATGTTTTGGCAAGCATTTCTACTTAGTGCATCAAAAATTTTGTTTTGTTTCCCTCTAATATGTTTTATGTACATATCAAATTCACTCAGAAAAGAGAGCCATCTAGCCTGTTGAGCATTCAAATCAGTTTGGGAAAAAAAATATTTAGGACTAATATGATTAGTCATCAATGTAAATTTCTTTCCAAGAAGATAGTGTCACCACATCTTCAAGGCATGAATTACAGCAGCCAATTCCAAATCATATACACTGTAGTTCTGTTCATGTGTCTTAAGTTTCCTAGAATCATAAGCAATAACGAAATTTTCCTGTAACAACACTCCTCCCAACCCCTCTCTGTATGCATCGGCGCATACAACAAATTCTTTGCTAGGATCTGCAATTTTCAGTATATGGGCTATAGTGAGCTTTAGTTTTAGTTGTTGAAAGCTGTTTTGACATTTTTCAGTCCACTCAAATTTGGTGCCTTTTCTCTGTAATGAAGTTATGGGATATGCTATTGTAGAAAATGTTTCCAGAAATCTTCGATAATAACCTGAAATTCCCATAAATTATCTCACTGTTGAAACATTAGTTGGCACCGACCATTATTTAATAGCCTTTATATTCTCAGGGTCAACAGCCAATCCTTGTTCCAAAATAATATGTCCCATGTGCTGAATCTTGTCTTTATAAAATTCACATTTACTGAATTTGGCATATAACTGGTTTTCCTTCAAAGTCTGCAAAACTATTCTTAAGTGTTCTTGGTGCTCTTCCTAACTTTTTGAATAAACCAGAATATCATCTATGAACACTAGTACAAATTTATCTAAGTACTTGTTCAAAACACTGTTCATTAAGCACATAAACGTGGTAGGGGAATTTGTCAACCCAAAAGGTAGGACTACAAATTTGTAGTGACCATACCTGGTTTGAAAAGCTGTTTTAATAATGTCTTCCTCCTTAATTCTGAGTTGGTGATAACCAGTCCTCAGATAAATCTTAGAAAATACGGAAGCCCCTCTTACCTGATCAAAAAGGTCATCAATTCTGGGCAATGGGTATCTATTTTTGATTGTCAACTTATTAAGTTGACGGTAGTCAATGCACATTCTAAAATTTCCATCCTTATTTTTCATGAATAGCATCGGTGCTCCCCAAGGAGACACACTTGGTCTAATATACCCTTTATCCAACAACTCTTGCAACTGCATTTTCAGTTCGATGAGTTCGGGGGGGCTCATCCGATAAGGGGCTCTGGAAAAAGGTGTTGCTCCAAGCACCCAATCGATTGAAAAGTCAATCTCTCTTTTGGGGGTTGGGATTAGGAATCTCATCTAGAAAAACTTCCTTAAACTCTCTTACCACTAGCAGAGTGTCTAGCAGATTTTCCTCAGGTTGCTATCCTAATTCTTCAACGTGTACATCATATACTTGATATCCCTTCCTAGCTGTCCTCTTTAATTACAGAGCTGATATTTGTCTTACAGAAATTGGTTTTGGTTTTCCTTTAAGTATAAAGGGTCTCCCTTCCTCACCTATGCAATGCAGAGTTTTATCCAAATAGTTCATCATAGCCTTTCTCTTTTATAACCAGTCCATTCCTATCAACAATTCATATGAACCTAAGGGCATAATGTTTAAGTTTACTTCTGTCTGAACATCATTCAATTTAATTGTTGTTTGAGGTAACTTATGAGTTACTTTTCGCTTGGTGCTAGTGGCTAGCTGGACCAACCAAGACTTCTTAAATTTTTCAGTTTTGAGATTGCATTTCTGTACAATTTGTGGACTAATATAAATCAAAGAAGCACCCGGATCAATTAAAACTGTAACAGATTGGTCAGCAATCTTACCTTCTATCTCAACCATAGTAGCCTGATGTTCTGCTTGTCGGTTTTCCAATGCTGCACTGATAGTGGGTATATTCCTTGTTATGTCATTCACTGTTGTAGCTTCTTGATCCCTCATAATCATCTGAATATTTCGATGTGTAAAATCCCTCAACATATGAGGTTCTCTACAACCCCAAAATTTCAACGGTTCCCACATTTTGACTTCTCCCTCCTTCTTTTTATCTCCCTCTATTTGTTTTGAGACAACTTGGGACTGAGCAGTTTGACTTTCCTTGGGTTTGTTAAATTTCTTCCGCTGATGGTCCCTGCCAAAGTTCTTCAAGCAAGCTGGTTTATGTTTCTTCCCTTTGAATTCATTCTTATTTACTCAACTTTTCCCATGTTCACCCTTGCCTTTAAATTGCTAATAACACAATCTAGCTTTCCTCACCGCTTCATCCATAGTTTTTGGATTATCGAACTCTATTTTCTCCTTGTACACAGCAGGAAAACAGTTCAAAAACCTTTGCACCTTTGCCTTCTCTTCATGAATATAAGGAACATACCTTAGCATATTTGTAAACTTGGTGACAAACTCATCGACAGTGAGTTGTCCCAACCTGAGTTCATGGAACTCCTTTGTTTTATCATGATAATAACATTCATTCAAATAGCGGTTTTTAAATTTGACTTGGAAATCTTCCCAAGTCACTATATTTTCATCAATGGCATGGACCATTTTTGTCTCCTCCCACCACAAGGTAGCCTTACCCTGTAATTGGTAAACAACTAATCTAGCCTTCAGATTAATTTCATATTCATAGACCTGGAAATATTTAATCATATTCAACAATCAAGCCTCAGCATCTTCCTCATTCTCCCCATCATAGGAGGGAGGTTTGATCTTTTGAAATTTCTCTTGTAATTCCTTTCTCTGTTTAGACTGATGTCTAGTAGTGTCCTCTTCCTTAGAATCATCAGAAAACTTTCCCTTCTTCCTCTTTCTAGAACCTTCACCTTCCTAGCTGTTCCGTGAAGTCAATTCTCTGATGAGCTTTTCTTGCTCCTCACTGGCTAATGACAGCCTGTCATTTTGGCTTCTTAGCTCAGCCATCTCTCGTTGAAACCTGTGCAACATAGTCATCAAAGGAGCATTGGGATATGGCATGTTATCTTCATCACGCAGATCAACATAAATGTCATCACCTTTAGCCATTAACTTTTCTGTTTCAGTACCACTGTACACTAAACAAAATCATCAAAGGAGCATTGGGATATGGCATGTTATCTTCATCACGCAGATCAACATAAATGTCATCACCTTTAGCCATTAAATTTTCTGCTTCAGTACCACTGTACACTAAACAAAACAACATCAGTAATATATATATATATATATAATTTTTTTTTTCAACAAGAAATAATTTATACAGTGAGCACAACAACAACCCAATTTTGCTAACATGGGCTCTGATACCATTTTTCATGTCTCCGAATTCACAATTTTTTTTTTTTTTGTTCTACATATATAATTTACTTCACCTAATGGTAAAATGCACACAAGGTTTTCATATAATATTCCACATACTTTTGGGTGACTATATATTTTGTTCTCTTCAACTTAATTATTTCCCCTTATCATTTTTATTAAGAGGTTTCCTATGTGTATATAAATGTATATATGTTAGGGTTATACGTGAGTATGGTATAAACCATATAAAGAAATTTCATTTTGCCTTAGAACCCTCGTGTTGTCAATTCGTAAAGTTTCTAATGGAGTTCTCAAATTACCTCTTGGTCTTACATGACCTTATCCATATTATGTTTGTTAAATAATGAACCATGGTAATTTCACTTGACGTGTGAGTCGATTTCGTATTGATTGCGTTGGCACCTGTGAACTGACTACCTTAATTTGGTAGTACCTTCAAATCATTTGACGTGGATTCATTCTCAAGTTTCCCGCCTCCATGTTTACGCTTCTGTGTTGATGATTGTTCTTTCTAGCCTGTTTTACATACGTTGATGTCCTCCTCATTTATGGAATTTATTCTCTAGTGTTAATTTTCGCTAGCGTCCACTTGACATGTCTTGATTTCGCAACCATGAGTCATCGATCCGTTGAATGGTGCCTCGATGTGTGCCACTTGTAGGGTTGAGATGGCTGAGGTTTTTCACTCCGACTTATGGTACTTATAGTTTACATTCTCTGGCATAATATTCATTTTACCTTCTGCTGAGCGGTGGTTGCTCTAGTCTTATGCTCCTGGTGGTTCATCTGGCGTTCATGCAACTCTCTATGAGCTCTTCCAGGACACAGACTTAAACCACATCTTGTTCTCTTGGTAAGTTTTACCTCTAACATATTTTTTTTTTTCATCGTTATAGAGCGTATAGGTTCTTGAAGGGCCACTCTGGTTTAATTGTATACCTATTTCTCTTTGTACTGAATTTATGTGAATTTTACATGGTTAGTTCTTATATTCTGATAGGAGAAATTGCATTCGAACCTGCATTCAAATGCCTATCCGTCTCACCTCTCTTGTTTACAATGCATAAAATTCCTTCTTATCATTCGTTTGCCTTATCTTATGCTCTGCGTTTGTAATACACGCTCGATTTGTTGACTGAACAATTTTCTTATCCATCTATCTCTTCGTCTTCACAAAGGGAAACGTTTTGACTCCTCCTGAATCGACCTTCCCATTGTCAGCGTGGCGAATGATTTTTATTCATAGGTAATTTCTCTCTGATTCACCTTTTTCTAGAGTTACGTTGGCTAACAATAAAATTTCCTCAAATTTTAATGCCAAATCATAATTTTTTTATTATATCAGGCCCCTGGTTACATTGCCGTTTGGATTCGATCTAGCTAGGTAACTATTTTCTCTTGCGTTCAAGATATTAAGTCATTCCTCTTGGAAGTGGCATATACATACTCTAAATTTTTTTTTTCGTGCTTCTCACTTGCACAAGTATTGTCAAGTTTTGACTCTACTCACGAACTTGTTTTTTTTCAACTATTCGAGTGCTTCAGGCAGGTGGTCTGATAGATTTTTTCTTCTGGCTAATCAGGACCTCGGATTTTCGTGAGAGTCCTGTGAGGGTTTTGGCATTTACCACTCATACTCCCTGTGTATGACTAGCACTTTATGAGGTTGCCATAGCATTTTTTATATGACTGTTATGCTCGTTTATCCGAGGACCGGTGATCGTTGTCACTGCAATAACCAGATATTTTAACTCACACTGTAATTCACTTTGACTTACAAAGTCAGATCAGATTTGATTTATAATGAAGACTAGTCTCTCGCTGGTTTCCATACCATAATTATTTATTTCTAGTAGCGATTTCTATGTTAAATGGGGCTGTGGTGATGCCTCTCCTTATGATTTCAAAAATTATTCCACTGTCTACACATTTTGTATCTATGTGTTAGATTTATATTTTGTGTGATAACACTGCTCATTCTCTTAAAATTTTTAATACTGCTCCCCAAGAGCTGAACACTTAATTTCATGGGCAATTAAAATATACTCTTCTCCTTTTGCACTAGAATATAAACATTTAGTTAAGAGCTTGTAAATTTGTAAAAAAATTTACTTGCAGCAGTTAACTGATCCTGTAACCACTCCAGAGTATATTTTAGTTTTCATAATTTCTGCTACTCCTTTTTAGTTAATTTATATCCTGTTCATGCACTATCTAATTATAACACATGTATTTCAAATACACCTATTAGGATAAAATTTTTATGTGCACCTGATGTAGATCTTTTCATTTGTTTAGGCATATGAACATTTTATTGAATTTCTAGAATGATGTATTACCACTGAAATACATAGGTGTACCTAAGGTCTTTCCCTTAATTTTTTTTTCTATTAAAATCTTTCATTAACATCTGATATAATATTATTCTAATTTTCATTACACTTTGTACAGATATAAAATGTCACATGTTAAGTTTCATGTTATATTTCTTTCCTATAACAAACGATTTTATTCTATTAGCTAGCAGCATCTGAATGAAATTTATCTTCAAATCTCAAATATTTTTATCATGTACATGTGTGTCAGTCCTACAGGAGAATTTTTCAATTATCCTTCTTCAAATCTACTATCCAAAGTGTAGATTTAAAATGTATCTGTTCACAATTAACTTGCAATCTGTTATTAAATACACCCATTTACATGCAGATTTCTAGAGGAACATTCTACTTATTTTAACACTGTGCATTATACTTTCAGGGCATGTTTATATCACTATAGCCCTTAGTTACATTGTCACTATTATTAAATTAATTTATGAGTAATGTAGTCAAAAATCATACTTTCATTGGTGTATATATATTTTTTTCTTTCTTTTATAACACATGAACTTATGTAATTATATCATTTCCTACAGGGAAGAGGTTGAAGTATGTCCAGTTTCAGTTATATTTGTTACCTATGAGGTTATCATTCTTTCTTTTCATATATGCAATAGTTATTTTATTAACTATGAATCAGATTAAAGTTAAACAACCAAATCCTTTTTGGGTATAAAATATATCCTCAGATTTAAACCACAATGGTTTATAGTTTCTGCTGGATTCTCCCCACAGATTTTATTCCTACTACCATACAAAGATGAGATGATTAATTTCCTCTACATACTTCTATTAAAAGTAAGGAACATAAATTTTAACTTAAATAGAATATTTACTACAACATGCATTAGTACAATATTCCAACAACTCTTTCATTGATAAAAATCTTATGGGCATACCAATTATGCAGATGACCAATCCTCCCAACCTTAGAGTTCCTTTTTCTCTCGAACTCACCCCTAAGCTGAGATTTCCTCCAAGAATAGACCAACCCCAATCTGTTCTAGAGTAGCTTATTTAAGCTTATGCTCCCCAAAGCCTGTTTCTAATTCTGCATCCAGAATTACATGATGGTTTTCTTCCTGTTTGCCTAGGCTTCCCTTATTTAGGGACTTTTAAAGCTGCTTTCTGCTTTTCCAGCTTTTTACCTCTTCCCAAATACTATCCACCTCATTGGGGAAAATCGAGATTTTTCCTCAAAAATTTAATTTAGAAATAATTTCTTTCAAGGATTTTTGAAAGATTTTTGGGGAAACTCTTAGCCTCTTTCCACACCTCATGGATTCGGCAAGTGATCTCACAATTCTCATTTGGTCAATATGCACAGAATTATTTTATTTGTTATTAATAATTAATTACATCCACACAATACTTATCCATTGGGGTCCACTCCCCTTTGGATTAAAGTTACAATGTCTAATTTGAAGGTAAACATAAAACTAGGAGTGTTACACTAATAAAATCCCATCAAAAATTTCTCTCAGCCTTCACCTCACCCGATGGCTCTCATACTAGGTTTTAGAATTTACCGAAAAGAAATATGAATTTAGTAGCAGAAAAAACACACATAAACACAATGTGTATCTTGGAAAAAAATCCAACAAGAAGAATATTATATTATTATCTTGGTCGTATCAAGCTAAGCCAACAAGTTAGACTTCATCACTCACATCCCTAGCACATTAAATTGAAGTGTTCATGATCCATTTAAAGGCTTTATTACATACAATCCATAGGCATAAAACAAATTGAAACAAAAACCATGCGCCCAAAACTACCATTGTTGACCAAGTAACTTTTGACCTTTCACTGATTCATGAGGTACCATGGTACATGTTGTTCAGGCATATATGTACCAAGGTAACAAAATATATTTGAAGTTATGGAATTGTCCAATTGAATAGGTATGAGAGTAATAGGTGTACTTATATGCTAGCGTAAGGTGAGGAATGTGAAATCTGAAGATATGAAATGGTTGATGAAGCATGTACAATAAGATAGTTCCTAGAGAACCTATAGATACAAAAAATATTTACCATGTATTCTAACGGATGGTAACTTCTCTATATGGAATTCAATAGTGATATTAGGACAAGGTTAATCTCCCCAAGTCAATTTTAAGAGGGGATTGTTCAGTTTCTTCAAATGAACTTGACTTAGTTGAAGTCAATTTTCTAATGCTAGGTTTTAGGCTTTAGATTTTGATAACCAATGGCTTTTCCTATGGTATATCTCAATACATATTTTTAAAGGTGTATAGACTGCATTGTAAATTTACCTTTAGGACATAAGTAATCATTCAAATGGATTTTTCCATAAGGATTTCTAGGGTAAAAATAGTTTTCCCATGTGATGTTGATGTTTATGTGTTTTGATTTATTTGTTCATTTGTCTTGGAATATTATTTAAAATTTTTTATTATAACCATAGGGTTATTTCAAAACTAAGAGAGAAACTTGACAGGTTCTAATAAATTGTACATTTAAATAGGAATACTACAGTAATACCAAGTAATGCATGCATACCCATGGGAAATTACCACTAAATTCTTGAATTATTCCTAGGAAATATGGGGCTTGTTGAATTAATAGATACCTTAGATATAAATTTGGAGGGAGGTAGGGCTTGGAGGTGAGTGGTGCTGGTTCATTTGGTCAGTTTGGCCAAATTTGATCAAAAAGGTGGTGGGGTGGTTTAGGTATACCTGACTCAGTGAAAGTTTCAAAGTTACTTCGTCAATAATGATGGTTTTTGGCACATTGTCTTGGTTTCCCATGGTTTTTTGCCCTTGGATTGCTCGTAGTAAAGAATTTAAAATGATTTGGAACATTTCATTTCATAAAATTATAGGGAAAAAAAGTATGGAAAGCTAAAAATATGTTCCTAAAACAACCAATGTTGATCATGTAACTTTAAATATTTCACGGAGTCAAGTTTACATAACAATCCCCCATTAAAACTTGACATGAGTGTCCCTTAAAAAATTTCATCCAAACCAACGATGCGAATCAACACTACACACCTTTAGGTCATACCAACCTCAAATATTTATATCCAAGGTATGTAATAATTCAACATGTCCACTATCACCTAGGTTTAACTCAATAAATTACTGGTAATTTTTCAACGGTAGGCATGCCTTATTAGGTCTTATAACAATATTCCATTTATATGTAATATTTTTTATTTATGTATTATTGTTTTATTTACAATATACAACTAGCATCTCTCTCTTCCATAGTTCACCTATTTCACCACTAAAAATATACAATCTAAATTAAACAAACCATGATAAATAATCTCAATGATGCATTCCATCAAACAATTTGCATGTGTCCTTAACATAAATATAGTCTCGGTAAGATGCTTGAAATTAATTTTATTATATGCCTCCTTGCACATATTTGTGGCTCTTATCATTCTCATCTACCAATTAAAACCCATAAAGCTTTTGTCTTAGCTTTCACCTCACCCCATGGCTTTGATACCAATTGTTAGAATTCATCGAAGAGAAATATAAATTTACTATAAAAAAAAATCATGCACATAAAAATAATATTTATCATGTAAAATTAAAAAAAAATAGAGGGAAAAAACACCAAATAACGTTATATTATATTAGTTGGTTGGGAAAAACCCAACCAAGCTATCTATGTGAACCTTCAGTACTCACCTCCCTAGCATATACAATGAATACTTCCCAATCCTTTTAAAGGAATCACTACATGCAATACATGGGAAAAAAAACATGGGAAACCAGATATATGCTCCCAAAACCACAATTGTTGACAAAGAAACTTTAACTCTTTCACCAAGTAAATTCTACCTAACAAAGTCTTGGTTATAAACATTGAAGATATTTTATATCTATATTTCTCTAATATCCATTATACTCTGAACTAGATCCTTTGATTTTATATAGATCCATCCAAGGAATATTAACCTCGGGAGGAGGAGAATGATAGATATTATGAATTTGATCGGGAGGTCATAATATCAATTCTTGAACCCTTAGAAGGGAGTTTTCAGTTTAGGGACTACATGGGAAACATATATCAACCTTGGTTGGCTAGAGGCATAGTTGTGGTCCTTGGGATTTCCTATAATCTAAAAAGACCTCTTGATAGGTCATTGTTCATACAAAATTTCGTCTATAGTGATAGAGTTATTTTGACCCACAAGCATACCAAAGGCCCATGATAAGGATCACACTTCATATCTACTCAACCCAAAAATGAATGACACGCGTGAATTAATAAAGTAAATAAAGTAAGGATAGTTGGTGTACCTTATATTGGAAGGTGGATGTTTAATTCCTTCAGTGGTGGAGCTCCTCGCAATCTGTCCCATGAACTCCTTGCAATAGTAATCTACAAAAAAACAATTGAAACCACAAGATATTTCTTCTTGCAAACTATGTTAGCATTAGTGTCATAAACAAACCAAAAACATACTTTCACAATTATATGAAAAATATATATAACTATGGGGGAAATCATGATCATTTTACTATACCAAAGAAAGTTTACAATGTTACATGTTTTGTGGCCCTTTCCTTTGGCTCCTCCTCATGCCATAGCTCACAAACATGATTCACGGTGTACTGTAAGTTATCATAAAGAGAAGTGGGCTCTCATTCTAACAACAATTTCTTATCTCTTTTTTTATCCCTTTCCTCGATGGATGGAATTTCTTTTATAGATGGGCTTGAGTAATTAGATGTATCTAAACACCTTTTTCACCATGTTTGATATCATTCTTACATCCTTATATTTGAAATCTAACTATATTTCACCTTTTCCACCGTTATTCATTTGTTCTTGTAGCCCTAGCCACTTCAACTATATTTTACTAAGGTATCAACAATAAAATTGCAACTCTCTTGTAATACAATATGGAGCAATACAACTCTCCTTGCTATTGTACTATGGGTGTTGAAGTGTCAAGATTGAGGTTTCTGGAAGGATTTCACATATTTTTTCCTTCATTCTAGACTTGATTTTGATTGATTCTCTAATATATTGAAAGAGATATCATTTTGAGATATAAAAAGTTTCCCTTTAAGTATGATTTCAAAGGAAAATATCATTATTTGAAGGTTTTATTTTTTTAATTTAATTGCAGTATTAGGATTTTGACGGAAGTTAACTGTCTAAAATTTTACAATATATTCTTAAAAAATCAGATGATTTGGTAAAAAAAGTCAGGATTTTTTTTGTTATTGACCCCCAACGAGTGGCATTTATGGACATAAGGCCAAAATGATTCATCAGGAAAAAAAATTAAAAGGTGATGCATTCAAAGGTAGTCGAGTTGGAACAAATATTAAGAGTGTATAAGAAACAAAAAGAGGGATGGTTAAACAAGATAAATCCTTGTACAAGACAAACACTGAAATAAGGGTATCATAATTGAGACAATGACCTTGCTTGCTATTGATTCAATAAATGGAAATGTTATCCAATGAGTGGTTTGGAAGTTGGGGTTAAAGTATGTTGACAGTGATGATTATTCGCATATTGACAAAAATGCGCAGGACAAAAATCCATGTGAGGTAATATTAGAATTCAAGACTCACTAAAATGAGATTATCAATTAAATTTCAAACAATAAGATCTATACATAGATGCTCTAGAGATTCAACAGTGAATCTGGCCAACTGATATTTATTTTCTTACTTATTTCAACAACTCTTGTTTACTATTAACTCCCCACCGAAGCACATAGATAACTCGTTGTAATGTGAACAAGGACATATGACTTTGTGATTAATATTATAACACCTCCCCTTAATCAAAACCTAGATGTTAATGTGCCTACTAGTCTCATCTAGGCTTACAGCAGTACATTACAAAACTTGAAAACAAATCTTTCAATTTTTCCTTCCTGCTAAGGGGTTCATGCTTGTTCATTTGTTGGTGCAGCTTCATATTCACCTTTATTTCTTTGCTTATGAACCCCTTCTACTGCTATTTTCTTACATAATTAACATCAAAAACCCCTTATGGATTGGGATGAAAGGAAACATACTGGACAACGAAAACAAGGTAACCCAATTCATGCTCTCCCCACTTTCCATGAGAAGGAGGCTTGTAGAATATGCAACCAAGTGGCACACACTGACCATTGTATTTCAAGTCATGCCCAATGACATTATTCTCTTCATCCACCAAAATGCACACATCTTCGAACATGAGCGACCTCTAAACAACATTCATGGTCATATCTTCCATTGTCACAACCATCTTAAATTTGGATCCAATCAAATTTCTATCAATTGGGTTCTGGGAGAAGAAAGTTATTATTTCAGTGATTGTACGAACATGTGGAATAGACGAGATCCCTTGATATTCATAGTAAGCAATAAAATCATTTTTTTATCAAATAATTCTTCTAATTCAAAAATACTACCGAAATAAAAATATCACCCAAACCAAAAATACTTACGAATGGACTCTCTAAAAAAGAAACATCAAAAAGATCACTGTCAAACATTATCCCACTCATTTCTGGAAGCTAGGCCTCCTAATATGTGTCTATGGGCTACAATCTTCTTCAACGACTACGCAACATCACAACAGACTACACAACCTAATCCTTGGGTAGCCAATTTCTCGACACAAGTCACAACTGGAATACTTTCTCAAGGTACCATTACCAGAACAATAGTTGTTGCTCACAAGGATAATACGTTGAAAATTTGGGCTTCATGATCCCACTCTCAACACTACTCATGAACTATATTGGAGGTTACAATGTATAGAAACTCACATACTCAACATTACCCAATGCATAATGCTCCAATGCTCGAAACCTTCAAGAATCTACTTCTCTCCACAACAGGCACAACATTTTACTTAAATCCACAACAATGACAAAAGAAACAGAATTTTTTTTAACTCCACAACAACTAGAACAGGTAATTTCACCTAACAACTTCTCCTTGCTAGCGCCTTACCTTGAAGCATTCAAAACTGCACCACGAAAGTTTACACACTACCTGTAAGTTTTAACCCTCTACATAAATTATCTACAAGAGTTCTTAAAGAAATAATATAAACAATAGAGAGACCATAAAACATAAAACATATACACAAATAGTTTTCCCGTGGATCCCAAAACTAGGACTACCATATTTATTTGTCATTATATTCCTTTTCCTGTTACAACACACACACACACACACACACACACATATATATATATATATATACCGAATAATTTATAAACTCCAATCTGTTAACCCTGGATTATAACATAACCATACTTCCCTTGATCAGATCTACAAAACACGAGGGGCAGAAAACCATCATGCCCCAAAACCATGTGCAAACCCATTCAAAAAACCATAGGGAGGTCTGCCCACCAAAAATAAGGAAAAACAAATTTCCGGGGGCGCTTCCCACCCCCTAGGAACCCTTGGACAGGGGGGGATACTAGCCCCCTTGTGACCCCCCACTTATTGTGCCCCATGCAATGAACAGGGGGGTGTATTGCCCCCCCTGCGACTCGCCTCGCGTGCAACTAGTCGTGGAAAGAATATAACACATACCCAACATTCTCCCACTTTTTTTTTTCTTTCCACAGGGGTGCACATGAGAGATTTTTCATTAGTCTAGTCCTGCAACACCCATTTTTTCTCTATGCCAAGAGAACTTTTGAGTGCTCACATAGTTCCTCAATGCATCTGAAACATTCTTCAAAGTTTCCACCTTTACCAGCAACACCTTTTTATCCTCAACCATATCTCTCACAAAGTCATATTAAACATCAATGTGCTTTTTTTTCGAATGATAAGCACGGTTCTTAGCCAATAAAATTTCACTTTGGCTATCACAGTCTATCCTTATAGGTAGTTTCTGCAACCCCATACTTGAACAAAATCTCTGCAGCCAAACTTCTTGCTTGGTAGCATGAGTGGCTGCCATTTATTCTAACTCTGTAGTTGAAAGAGCCACTACATACTGTCTTTTACTCCTCCAACTGATTGTGCCCCGAAATAGGCTAGACACATACCCACTTGTATATCTCCTTTGGTCCAGATCTCCAGCCCAGTCTACATCAACAAAAATAGTGATGTCCAAAACTCTATCCAATCTTGGTCTTCTATGGTAGCACAAACCATAATTACTAGTGTTACGCAAGTATCCGAAAACTCACTTCATTATTGTCCAATGCTCCTTCCATGGTTTTCACATAAACCTACTCAATATTCCCACTCCATGTGCAATGTCTGGTCTAGTACAAACCATTTCATACATCAGGCTACCCACCGCACTTACATATGGAATCTGATACATATCCTCATGTTCTTCTTATGTCTTGGGACACTGTTTAGCAGATAGCTTTACACCTATAGGAACAAGAACCTTCACCAGTTTACTATATTTCATATTGAACCTCTGCAATATTGTCTCGACATACTTCCTCTGGTTTAACTAGAGCTTCCTCTTTTCCAAATCTCTCATAGTTTCCATGCCCAAAATATATTTTGTAGCACCAAGATCCTTCATGTTGAATTTGGAGAACAATCGGGCCTTCAAATCTTGGATAATTTCTTTTTCATTTCCAAGTAGCAACATATCATCCACATACAAGAACAAATAAATAGCATGGTCATCAATTAATTTAAAACACACACAATGATCCTCTTTGCTTCTAGTGAAGACAAGTCCTCGTATATAGGTATAAAATTTCTGATACCACATCCTTGGTGATTATTCTAACCCATATAGAGACTTTTTTAACATGCATATCAGTTCATTCTTACCCTTCACTCTAAAGCCTTTAGGTTTCTTCATGTAGATCTCCTGTTCCACATCCCTATGAATAAATGTTGTGTTCACATCCATTTGTTCTACGTCAAAATCAAATGCAACATCAACAAATAAAAGTAATCTAATAGAAGTAACCTTGGCAACAGGAGAAAAAATATCACCAAAATCAATTCCCGCCACCTGGGAATAACCTTTTGCTACCAACTAAGCTTTTTATTTCTCCACCTTTCCTTAGATATTCATATTCTTCTTAGACACCCATTTTATCCTGATGGGGTTCCTTCCAATCAGAAACTCCACAAGATCACCTGCCTTATTTTTGTGCAAGAAGACAATTTCATCAACCAAGGCCTCCTTCTAGGGTTTTCCATCCTCTGAATCCACTGTCTCCCTGACAGTTCTAGGATCATCATTAGTGATAGTTAAATCAAAATTTAAATAGAAAGTAGATGGACTATACCTTTCTGGTTGCCTTCTCTCCCAAATTGATCATCTCACAACTGGATTTTGTGGTTCTTCCTCTTTTGAATCTTGTTATGTTATAGAGTTTGATTCACTTACCTTTAGCTCAAACTCTATCTTCTCAGGTTTCTTTGGTAGGATTTCATGTTTAAAAACATATTTCAACTCTCTAAGCACCACATCTTAGTTGTACACAACCTTCCTTGTTTATGGGTTCCAAAGCTTATAACCTTTTAAACCATCCTTATACCCAATAAAGATGAACCTTTCAAATTTATTATCCAACTTGTTCCTCTTCTCATTTGGACAATGTACATATGCATCACATCAAAATATCGTCAGATGTGAAAGGGAGGGTTTCTTACCAATCCATACCTCATGTGGAGTCTTATTCTCCAATGCTGATGAAGGTGATATGTTAACCAGGTAACATGCAGTCTCCATTGTCTTTGCCTAGAATTCTTGTCCTAACTCAGTACCACTACTCATGCTTCTTGCCTTTTCCATCAGTGTTATGTTCATTCTTTCTAAAACTCCATTTTGTTGAGGTGTGTATGAAGTATTATTCTATTGTGCTATAACACACTTCTTCTAGAACTCTTCAAATTCCTTCTTGCAGAATTCACCACCATTATCTCTCTTCAACACCTTTATCCACTTCTCTGTATGGTTTTCCACCACAGCCTTAAAAACTTTAAATCTGTCAAAGACTTCATATTTCTTTCTTAATAAATATCTCAATGTATTCCTTGAGAGCTCAACTATGAATTTATTTGAAATTGATTGTTATTTAATTTTTTGCTAACATCAATTTCATAATTAACATGAAAGTTCTTTGGTTTTCTTATCATACAAGGGTTTATAAACATTTTTATGATTGAAAATTCATTAAAATTGGTGAGATTAAGTGTATTTCATGAACTTAAAAGCATGGAAACTCAATTCTGAATAGTAGCATAATAAAACACAGTTAGCACAAATAACAGATGCAAATACAAATTTTTTTGATAAAGGAGTTCACCCCTCCTATGCTACATCTCCTTGGTCTAGCTTCATAGTTTGGGCCTTTGTATTAGCTTCTATTGTGCAAAAGTGTTGTTTACAATCTCATGTTGCCTCTGTAACCTGGTCCAATGTCTCCAAAACATCAAAATATACGAAGAATTATCCTTCTTGAGCCAAAATTGGTCAAAATTTCTTCAATTATGGCAAAACCATTTTTTCCTAGTTTTTCTCCACTAATTATGGAAGTCCGCTAGTTAACTCCACTAAATGTGGAGACTCCACCAAATCTGGTAGGTCCACTAAAAATGCCGCTAAGATAATAGTGTGATTAATGTTAAGATAAGTAGGTGTTAAGTGGGGTCAAAGCACGTTTAGCGCTAACCCGCACTTATCCTCAAATCTCAGATTAGTACCACATAACCACATATTATGGTAATTAATCTCAACTTAATTTCAATTAAAAACTCCATCAGATTTTTTTGTTAGCTCCTAGTCTTCAACTCACAGTCATGTGGGACGGGGCTGGCCCCCTCTGGACCCCCAAATCTAGATCAAAGTTAATTCAAATGGCACCAGAAACCTTATGGGGTAAGGTCCATGGTAGATGGCATAGTGGTAAGGCGTGGTTGTTACGTGCAGTTGATCGTGGGTTCGACCCTGACCCCACCATATAATTTTTTTGAATGACATATATCATAACCCATATCCAAAGTTACAAAATTTGGATTATAAATATGTTTGCAAATAATATGTATTTCGCCCATTTGTATGGTTCAAGCTTTAGAATAAAGTTTTTGACAATATATGAGCCCATGACCTTGCATAAAAACTTAATACACCTTCCAACCTTGCCATGGGTGGGACAGGGGGGGCACATGGAAGCCTCCATCTGCACCACCTGTCCCTTCGCGATTAGCCCAAAAAAATTCACCATAATAATAATAAGCCACCATAGTAGAAATTTCGAACTTAGGATTAGGAGGAAAAATTCAAATTACACAAGCAACATTGGAAAATCCCATTCCAACACTTGTCACAGTGTCAATGGCTTAAAACTGGAGAATATTCCCTGAATATTCTTGAGATGTTGACTGGATTGCCAAGTCATCAGTCTGTCACTGTTGTGCACAATTTTTACCTGTTTGGGAAAATTAACAACAAACCATAACTCAGTCATACGAACTCAAATTTTGATAAAATGAGTTGTATTGGAATCCTGGTGATGAGATCTATTTGGTCGCTTAGGTTTGAGGCATTTCTGAGCACTTTCATTTTTTTAGCTAAATACTGAGCTTCTGATCATTCCACCCGACTAGAATCCTTCTGGACCCTAAAAGATACCATAAAATTTTCACTAGGTGAGGGTACAACTCCCTCATCCTTTCACTCTCCATACATTTGGCCTTTGAAGTATTTTGTCCCTTGAATCCCACTCTGAGGTATTCAACATTCCCTCTTCTTGAAGTTCTGATTGTTCTGTCAAGTATGAGATCTTGCTGAAGTTCATCAAGATATTCTGGCAATAAATCATCTATTGGTGGTAGTTGAACATGCTCTCCTTGATCATCAATCAAAGGAGGCTCAAAAAATCTCAAATTCTCAACATTAACGATAGAATATATTTTCATACAAGGAGGAAAATATAGCTTAAATGGATTAGTACCAATATTTTCTAGAATTTTAAATCGACCATAATGGATTGGCTTGATCCTTTTACCTTCCCCTTGCACTATTTCTTCACTTATATACAACCAAAATTCATCTCCAACCTAGAATTTTTTATCAACATGGTGTTTATCACACCTTTCGTTGTAGCTTCTTTGACTCTTTTCAAGTTGCTCTTACACCATGTGATGTATCAACTGAATTTTCTCAATAAACTTCCTTGCCTTATCTATGTCACTATGACCATATATAGTGACATCTTTCTCAAATATGAAGACCAAAGGCGATCTTGTCAAGTACCCAAAACATGCCTCAAATGGCGATGTGCTTGTGGAAGAATTTTTTTCCTTGTTGTATGCATGTTGAATGTAATGTAATTGTTCATCCCACAACTTGGGATCCTTGCTGCAATAACCTATAAAAGGATGAATAATTGTCCTGTTTACCACCTTGGTCTGACCATTTTTTTGCGGATGAAATGTTTTTCATGAGATCCATGCTTACGCATCCTCTCCTGTTAGTCGAGCCATGCCTTCCTTGATTGCTTATTGGGTGGGGCGGTACTCTTCTTCAAATTTTTGTCCATCATGTCCCGTAATTTTGAGCAAAAAAACCCAACAAATAGGGAATCTCGATCACTTACAAAATCCATTGAGATATTCTCACAAGAATGTGAAGGAAACATAAGTGGAGTGTACAATCCAAGTTTCATATTACTAGGCTTACTTATTTCACATAAATAACAACCTCTAATAAAATGAGATACATTATCAATCATGTGTGGCCAATAACAATACCTTTGGAGATTCACTACTTTCTTGCCTACACAAAAATGTCCAGCAATCAATGATGTGTGCGCCTCCCTTATGATAATGTCTCTTTCTCCCTGTGGTATACATAACTTTCCAAAGTGATACAACAAACTATTATGCACATGATAATCTAACTCTTCATTTTGGTTTCCTTGACTCAAGTTTTAATACACATCTTGAAAATAGTAGCATATGAATATTGTTCAATGTAAATTTAATGCCTAACTTAGCTGTGTTTGAATATAATAGATGAATTTACAATAGGCGTAGAGAGCATATCAACTACCTTATTGTAGATTCCCTTTTTGTACCCAATAACCAAATGAAATTGTTGTACAAATCCCATCCATCTGAAATGTCTCAATTGTTGCAACTTTGACTCTGATTGTAAGTGTTGCAATGGTTGATGGTCAGTATGGATAATGGTCTCTTGCCCCATCAAAAATTGCTTCCATTTCTTTACACTTTGTACCAATGCATATAAATATTTATCATAGGTGGGGTAATTAGTCACAACTCCATTAAATTTTTTAGAATGAAACGAAATAGGCTTACCATGATGCATTAGAACCTCTCCCATAGCATAATTACTTGCATTTGTTTGGATCTCAAATGGTTGTCTAATATCTGGAAGAGCCAATAGCAATGTTGAACTTATATTTTGATTTAAACTATAAATTGATTTTTGTTGCAAATCTCCCCAATGGAAGACTTTCTTGACACTTGTCAATGCATGTAATAGAGCTGCAATGGAAGAAAAATTAGCAATGATTTTCCTCCAATACCATGCTTCCCCGATAAATATTCTTACCTCCGTAACTGTATTGGATATGGGCCAATTTAGAATGACTTCTGCCTTGGAAGGGTCTATCTTCAACTCACCTCCTCCAACAATGTATCCAAAATACATTGAAGAAGTCTTGCCAAACTCACACTTTGACATCTTTAAAAAAAATTCTCTTCTTTAAGGACATCAAGTACCTTTTTCACATACATGACATGTTCTTCTCTTTATTTCTGAATATAAGTATGTCATCTAAGTAAACAATGATGAATTCATCTAGAAATTTTCTAATTACATCATCCATGACTCTTATGAAAGTAGCTGGAGCACTTGCTAGACCAAATGGCATAACTAACCACTCAAAAAATCCTTGTCTAGTTTTAAAATGTAATATCCCTCACGTGAGCCACCGTAAAAACTCTCATAAAATGAAGTTTATTAAATAATTAAATATTATTTATTATTATGTTGATATTACATGAAGAATATTCTTGTAATTGATAATTATAAGAATATTGGAAGAATTATTTCTTAATTATTTTATTTATAAGAATTTATATTCTTCTATGGAAATAAATTATATTTCCAAGTTGGTATATTTTATGAGTTTTAGAAATAATGATTAATAGATTTGGAAAAAGTATGGATAAGTGATATTTTGCTCATAAGGAAAAAGAAAATCTACCTTTAAAAAAAAAAAACATGAGAGATTTATGGATTGATTTTGTGATTTAGGAAAAAATAGACTTATGGATGCTTTATGGAATTCTTTTATGATTTAGAAAAGCGGGAATGATTTTATGATTTAAAAAAAACTGTAATGCTTTTATGATTTATAAAATCTACTCCGTTTTATTAATTCTATTTTATTATAAGCCTATGAGAGAAATAGAAGAGGGGAATGGAAGAATACATGGACAATGGAGCCAAGGAAGAAGAAGTTAGTATTCCAAGCATGCATCAAGAGATAAGTAACCATATTATTTGAAAATCCTTTTGTTTGCATATGGGCCATGATAATATAATGAATGAATTTATTTGCAAGAAACATTTCATGTGATAAAGAATTACGATTAACTTTTTAGTAAAACTCTATAAAATTCTTTTCATAGAGGAATAAGTGTCTTATCCATTGAATTATGAGAATAATTAACGTGTTTTGAATTGATAAAAGATTTCATGGCTAAATAGTTCTGTGAATTGCATGAATTATTAGAAAATAGGGTCTAAGTATGACTTTGTATCTCCCAAACTGAAATAGATATGAAAAACGTGAAAGAGGTTTTTGTAAAAGTGGATGTTAAGACCAAAAGCCTCTTTTATATTTTAAAAATTCATTTCCCATGTCTCGAGAACCATGTCCTAAATGGATGTAAAATAACAGGGAATTAATTATTATTTAAATCTGGAAAAATGAGCTCCAAAGATTCATTTGAATATTCCAAACCATAACACCTGTGTAAAAACTGAGAGAAGTTATTTTTAATGAACCCATTAGAAATAGAAACATCTTTTGTGTTTTCAAAAATCGTTTCCATTTGGTTTGAAACTGTGTCTAAATGTGATGACAAAAACAGGAAATTATTAAATATTTAAATCTGGAAAAATGGGCATCAAATATTCATTCGAATCTTAAAAGCCATGATGGATGTGACAAAAATGAGAGAGGTTATTCGTATTAGGTCTGTTCCAAACAAAAAAATCTTTTGGTTTTATGAAATTATTTTCCATATGTTCACAATACGCATCCAAATTGGATGACTAAAATAGGAAAAACAGAGTGAAACATAGTGCTTCCATTTCATTTTTAAATGAGATAAGAATAAGTGTTTATGTACATATAGACATAATAATTATGTTGGTGATTATTTGCAAGGAATTAATTTATATAATTACTAGGTATATGCATTAAAAGTTTTAAAGAGAAATATTGGACTCTTGAAGAGAGTATGTGCTTGGGTGCACATGAATAATATCTAGTATATTTGATCTACTAAAAATTTTTATTTGATTTTACATGCATGAGGAGTTTGAGTCATGTAAAAATATATAAATAACTTATGTGAGGGGTAGCTCACATAAAACCTTTGCGTAAAATGAAATTGGTTGTGTTATTTGAGAAGTATTTATTATTCATGTTATTCTAGAAGAAATATTACAAATCTCTCTGTTATGTGAAATGATAAGAAAATATTATCTAGTTCATGCATAATAGCTATTGATTTATCTATCTTTTGGAAAAAATAATAATTAAGGTATTAAATTCCTTCAAAAATAAATATATATAATCATATCCAAGGAAGCAATTATTGTGTTAAAACTCTTCAAAAAGAATAGAAGAGAAAAATATATCTTTGTATGCATTATTGGATTAGATTCTTAGAGAGGAAAAAGAGTAATCACATGCTTTATTATGTAAGATTATTTAGAGAAACATATATATTCTTAGATGCATGGAAAAACTATAGTTTTGGGATTAGATCTTTTGGATGAGAGGGAAATTTTCCTTTGCATGCATGGAAGAATAAGTGATATGCGTTTGACCCCTTGGAAAAGAAATGTGTTTATTTTTCCATGAAATATGTATTTAGTTTTTTTTGGAAAGAAATATATGTTTTACATGGAAGAATAAAAAGGCTATGTTATTACATGCACAAAATTATAAGTAGTATGTTAACTTGGTTTGAAATAAAGCTCGCATTGTTATAATTATAGCCAATTTGAATAGCTCTTGTGTAGAAAAAATGTCTTTGGAAAATAACATCCATTCATATATATAAGTATTGAATCTATTGTGTTAATCCCTTTATAAAAGAAAACATAAAATTAGACAAAAAAGAAATTTATTGTTGGGATAGTTATCATGAAAACTTGTTATGCATTTTCATGCACAATATTATTATATAGAATGTTATATTTCCTTTGGAAATAATATGAAAGTGCATGCGACATTTTGTTAGCGGCTACTAGAAAGATGATGCTTGATAGTGATTTATTTGTTACTAATGCATGTGAAATGATGCTAAATAAGGCATTTCATGTCAACTTGGTTATGTTTTATACATGCATAGAAATATGTGTTGAAGTGTCACAAATAGAGATTGATTATTGGTTTATTAATATTTTATCTAATCATGATATCAAGTGTGTTGATGACAACAATGATACGAAATAAGGATGACTTGAGAAAAGTATTTTTCAAGTTTAACATTGTGAAATATAAAGATTTGTTATTCCATGAAGGTTTACTAGCTCCAATTGCACAATGACCCACTGAAGGAAACAGTCTGACTACAAAGACAGAGATTGACAATTCGTGGGTAAATGGTATCATGATGATTGTAATAGCTTACAACTAGTTATGTTTCATTTAAGATTATTTTTGTATGTAATTTTTATGACAATAGTCAAGGTATGGACTCCCTTATAACCGTTGAGTGAGGGGTGACAACCCTCACGAGCGTTTAATAATAAAATTAAACATTTGCTGGTTTTCACCCTACGGGGTTTCCAGGGTATATCGGTGTCTATTTATGTGATTGTTCATTGTGTAATTTTCATGATGTTAATTTATTTCATGATGTGATGCTTATATTATCAATTAGGTGATGTGCTAATTGAGTTAAAATGATCATGGGATTGATACATAGTTATAGTAGGAAATTTAAGTTAATATGCCAAAACAAGGACAGTTAATGGTTGTGTAAGTCACTATGATTTTTACCAAATATTTCTCTAAGTGATGATCATGGTTATTCACATGGTTAATGTGGAAATATATAATGTAATTTATAAGGTTACATATTCATAAATGTTGAAAACAATTTCCTAACTCCATGCATTTTCCTGCGAGGTTATCGGGGTATGTTACAAATGGTATCCGAGCAAAAGGTTACAACACTGGTGCCTTTTTGAAATCATTATGCAAAAGGAATAAGTAGAGGAATGATTCTAGTCGGCATCATCTCAGGTATTATTTTAATTAAACTTGTAGTATACTACAATTAACATGAGATGCACGATGCCTGATTAATGACCGCATGAAAGAGTAGAAAGTTACAATGTTGTTTAAAATTTGTTCTCATTAAATTTGAATATGGATGAGGATAAAAGACAATAAAACCTCTATTCTATGTATCAACCATCCTGAGCACTCACCGGTTATAGTGTGGATTAATTACCAACATTTGCATGCATAATATTAGAAAAAATTATTATGGTGCAAAAAAAAGGGAGAAAACATGAGTTAAGTTACCATGCACTGCTTATAAAAAATGAATGCATATATGGTTGGTGTGATAAATATATAATTCAAAAGTTGGGGTTGACCTTGAAGAAGACAATGGAATGTTGAAAACAATATATATATATATATGAACGAAACTGTTTAGTTGTTAAAATTAGGAAATGGGTGAGGTAGAACTCAAATAGTAAACTTAAAGTCAATGAAAAAATCATAATAGCATAATTGTGGGTTCTCTTTCTTCATTTAGATTTGTAGAGGAAAGTTTGCATTCCATGTGTTCGACAAAACGTGGTAATTGAGGTCCACAATTTTCTTGTTTTAAATAATTGCATCCATAGAAGTTTTGGATGTGATTCATCTTAACATTAAGGGGTATTCATACCTTGAGATCATGTAACCCTCATGTTGATACGAATAAAAATCTATGTTCAGACTTGGATCCATAATTTGGTCCACTTTCCTTATTAGACTCTCCTCTGGGGATTGTTGGATGTTTTGTTGGCAGAAATTCTACCATTGATGATATGAATATGATTCATGATATTATATAAATTCTAGTTTGACTATCTCTCTGATAGTTTAAACATATTTATGGAAATTTATTTCATGACCGCTAACTAGTCCCCCAATGGCAGTAGACTGTATGCTTGCCAACTATTTGGTAGAATGTCTCATTGACCATAAATTTCATGCTTGAAATTTGTTGTTATAATTCCAAGATGGATGTAGATTGCATGCTTGTAAAATGTTTGTTGGAATGTCGAATTGGTCATAAATTGCATGCTTGCACACTATTTGATAAAAGTCTGCAGTGGTTGTAGATTACAAGATTGCAAATTATTTTCCCAAAAGTCCTCAATGGTTTTTGCTTACATGGCTGCAAGCTAATGGTAAGGAAAGAAAAAAATGACATTTTGTGTCCTAGTGTTCTATGGGACTATTAGTTCTCTACAATATTGATGGTTGCTAAGGTGAGACCTTAAATAAAGTATAATGCTATGGTATGCAAGATATGTTAATTTCTTTTTTCTAAGTTACATGATTATTATTATGTGGAAATTTGGAATGTATACCACCTATATTACATGTGATGAATTATTGTCAATGTACTTTGACAAATCGTGGGACTCATGTTGAGGTTCAAGTATAGATGCATGTTTTACATAAATTTTCTTTTGCCTTAATGATAATATGCAAATGGAAAATTATGTAAATTACAGTTCATTTGTAGACATTGAATATTTTTAGACATTGAATTTGTATTGGATTCAATGGCTATGGAAGTCATGATGGGACTAATGTAATGAGGTAATATTTTATTTTGTTATTGAGTTAATGAATACTTTGGTTGGGGTATTCAATAAATAACTCTAGAGTTTTAGAAGACTTCTTGCCATCTTGTGAAAAGCTATTGGTGGTTAAGTTCAACATGGACCCTCCCTAAAAGTCTCCTAAAAATCCCTAGGAGAAAATAATAAAGAGGAAATATTAACATAATAGGAGAGAAAGATTATGTTAATGACTTAGTTTGATATAAATACTAAGTGGGGTAAAATAAATCATAGCGGGAGAGAAAGGCATGCTTTAAAGAAAAAGAAGAGTATCTTTTTCGAAAAATATAAAACAAAAAGGCCTAGGCAAAAAGGTTTGTAGGCCTTAAAGCAGGACACTGCTAGAAATCTGCTGGGAAGAAGTCACCAAGGAATCAATGAGGTTGTTGATTCTAGTGGCATGTAGATCTTAG
Organism: Pinus albicaulis; assembly: GCA_034641835.2. NCBI lineage: Eukaryota > Viridiplantae > Streptophyta > Pinopsida > Pinales > Pinaceae > Pinus > Pinus albicaulis. The sequence goes on from CM076580.1 coordinate 1,602,533,161, forward strand.
CTCAGTGGGTAACTATTGGAGATAGTTCACGGTTGGGTGGAATATGCTCGGTTCCTCAGTAACTCCTAGAAATTAAGTACGGTTAGATGAAATTATGTCTATTTTTTGCTACTGATTTTAAAATTGTCTAAATATGTTGGATGTTAGTATAGACTGTAAATTGCATGACTCAAAGTTGTTGCATATCTTATAGTTTTGCATGGATGAAATATTAAATTATCTTAGCAACAATTTTGATGAAATAGGTTGTGTTTTTATGAGAAAATGAACATGTCATATCTATATCCATGCATAGAGGAAATAAATTGAAATATATAGACGATTGAAATAACTCATGTTAGATAAAATAATGATTTATTGAACTTTAAATTCCTAACACGCTAGAGGAAAATGGCTGGAGATTAATGCCATGAGTTTGAATTTGAATGAAATTACTATGGGAGGGAAAGACAGTAATTTGAAAATTAAATGGTTGGAGATAAATACCATGAGTTTCAATTTGAATGAAATTATTGTGGGAGAGAAAGACATTAATTTGCAAAAATGTTAGTGGGAGAGAAAGACTAGTGTAACTCCTAAATAAAATACAACATGCACTTAATAGAGTTTTTCTTATCGCTTTGATGATTAAAGGGCAAAGTTCACCTTGATTTTTTGTGAAAGTATTATGACTTAAATATTATTTTACATTTCCTAAATAATTGGTAATGAAAATTAAAGGTTAATGTTCCAACAAGAGAAGAACATCGACGACGATGTTACCTTTAAGGGGGGGAGTTTGTAATATCCCTCGCGTGAGCCACCATAAAAAATCTCATAAAATGAGGTTTCTTAACTAATTAAATATTATTTATTATTATGTTGATATTACATGAAGAATGTTCTTGTAATTGATGATTATAAGAATATTGGAAGAATTATTTCTTAATTATTTTATTTATAAGAATTTATATTCTTCTATGGAAATAAATTATATTTCCAAGGTGATATATATTTTATGAGTTTTAGAAATAATTATTAATAGATTTGGAAAAAGTATCGATAAGTGATATTTTTCTCATAAGGAAAAACAAAATCTACCTTTAAAATGAAAACATGAGAGATTTAAGGATTGTTTTTGTGATTTAGGAAAAAATAGATTTATGGATGCTTTATGGAATGCTTTTATGATTTATAAAATCTATTCCATTTTATTAATTCTATTTTATTATAAGCCTATGAGAGAAATAGAAGAAAGAAATGGGAGAATACATGGAGAATGGAGCCAAGGAAAAGGAAGTTATTATTCCAAGCATGCATCAAGAGATAAGTAACCATATTGTTTGAAAATCCTTTTGTTTGCATATGGGCTATGATGATATAATGAATGAATTTATTTGCAAGAAAAATTTCATGTGATAAAGAATTAAGATCAATTCTTTAGTAAATCTCTATAAAATTTTGTTCATAGAGGAATAAGTGTCTTATTCATTGAATTATGAGAATAATTCATGTGTTTTGAATTGATAAAAGATTTCATGGCTAAATAGTTCGGTGAATTTCATGAATTATTTGAAAATAGGGTCTAAGTATGACTTTGTATCTCCCAAACCGAAATAGATGTGAAAAAAGTAAAAGACATTTTTGTAAAAGAAGATGTTAGAACCAAAAGCCTCTTTTATATTTTAAAAATTCATTTCCCGTGTCTCGAGAACCATGTCCTAAATGGATGTAAAATAACAGGGAATAATTATTATTTAAATCTAGAAAAATAAGGTCCAAAGATTCATTTTAATCTTCCAAACCGTAACACCTGTGTAAAAACCGAGAGATGTTATTTTTAATGAATCCATTAGAAACAAAAACCTCTTTGGGTTTTTCAAAAATCATTTCCATTTGGTTGTAAACCGTGTCTAAATTTGATGACAAAAACATGAAATTATTAAATATTTAAATTTTGAAAAATGGGCATCAAATATTCATTCGAATATTAAAAACCATAACACCTGTGACAAAAATGAGAGACATCATTCGTATTATGTCCGTTCCAAACAAAAACCTCTTTTGGTTTTATGAAATTATTTTCCATATGTTCACAATAGACATCCAAATTGGATGACTAAAATAGGAAAAACAGAGTGAAACATAGTGCTTCCATTTCATCTTTAAATGAGATAAGAATAACTGTTTATGTACATATAGACATAATAATTATGTTGATGATTATTCACAAGGAATTAATTTATATAATTACCAAGTATATGCATTAAAAATTTTAAAGATAAATATTTGACTCTTGAAGAGAGTATGTGCTTGGGTGCATATGAATAATATCTAGTATATTTCATCTACTAGAAATTATTATGTGATTTTACATGCATGAGGAGTTTGATTCATGTAAAAATATATAGATAACTTATGTGAGGGGTAGCTCACATAAAACCTTTGCGTAAAATGAAATTGGTTGCGTTATTTGAGAAGGTTTTGTTATTCATGTTATTCTAGAGGAAATATTACAAATCTCTCTGTTATGTGAAATGATAAGAAAATATTATCTATTTCATGCATAATAGCTATTGATTTATCTATATTTTGGAAAAATAATAATTAATGTATTAAATTCCTTCGAAAATAAATATATATAATCGTATGCAAGGAAGTAATTATTGTGTTAAAACTCTTCAAAAAGAATAGAAGAGAAAAATATATCCTTGTATGCACTATTGGATTAGATTCTTAGAGAGGAAAAAATGTAATCACATGCTTTATTATGTAATATTATTTAGAGAAACATATATATTCTTAGATGCATGGAAAAACTATAGTTTTGGGATTAGATCTTTTGGATGAGAGGGAAATTTTCCTTTGCATGCATGGAAGCATACGTGGTATGAGTTTGACACCTTGGCAAAGAAATGTGTTTATTTTTCCATGAAATATGTATTTAGTTTATTTTGCAAAGAAATATATGTTTTACATGCAAGAATAAAAAGGCTATGTTATTACATGCACAAAATTATAGCTAGTATGTTAACTTGGTTTGAAATAAAGCTCGCATTGTTATAATTATAGCCAATGTGAATAGCTCTTGTGTAGAAAAGATGTCTTTGGAAAATAACATGCATTCATATGCATAAGTATAGAATCTATTGTGTTAATCCCTTTAGAAAAGAAAATATAAGAGTAGACAAAAAGGAAATTTCTTGTTCGAATAGTTATCTTGAAAGCTTGTTATGAATTTTCATGCACAATATTATTATATAGTATGTTATCTTTCATTCGAAAATAATATGAAAGTGCATGCGAAATTTTGTTAGTGGTTGCTAGAAAGATGATGCTTGATAGTGATTTATTTGTTACTAATGCATGTGAAATGATACTAAAGAAGGAACTTCATGTCAACTTGGTTATGTTTTATACATGCATAGAAATATTTGTTGAAATGTTACAAATAGAGATTGATTATTGGTTTATTAATATTTTATCTAATCATGATATCAAGTGTGCTAATGACAACAATGGCATGAAAGAAGGATGACTTGAGAAAAGGATTTTTCAACTTTAACATTGTGAAAGATAAAGAGTTGTTAGTCGATGTAGGTTTACTAGCTCCAATTTCATGATGATCCACTGAAGGAAAGAGCCTGACTAAAAAGACAGAGATTGAGGATTCGTGGGTAAATGGTATCATGATGATTGTAATAGCTTATAGCTAGTTATTTTTTATTTAAGATTATTTTTCTATGTAACTTTTATGAAAATGGTCAAGGGATGGACTCCCTTAGAACCATTGAGTGTGGGGTGACAACCCTCATGAGCGTTTAATAATAAAATTAAACGTTTGCTGGTTTTCACTCTACGGGATTTCCAAGGTATATCGGTGTCTATTTATGTGATTGTTCATTGTGTAATTTTCATGATGTTAATTTGTTTCATGATGTGATTCTTATATTATGAATTAGGTGATGTACTAATTGAATTAAAATGATCATGGGATCGATACATAGTTATAGTAGGAAATTTAAGTTAATATACTAAAACAAGGACAATTAATGGTTGTGTAAGTCACTATGATTTTTACTAAATATTTCTCTAAGTGATGATCATGGTTATTCACATGGTTAATGTTGAAATATAGAATGTAATTTATAAGGTTACATATTCATAAATGTTGAAAAAAATTTCCTAACTCCATGCATTTTCCTGCAAGGTTATCGGGGTATGTTACAAATGGTATCAAAGCAAAAGGTTACAACACTGGCGCCTATTGGGAATTGTTATGAAAAAGGAATAAGTAGAGGTATGATTCTAGTGGGCATCATCTCAGGTATGATTTTAATTAAACTTGTAGTATACTAAAATTAACATGAGATGCATGATGCCTGATTAGTGACCGCATGAAAGAGTAGAAAGTTACAATGTTGTTTAAAAGTTGTGCTCATTAAATTTGAATATGGATGAGGATAAAAGACAAAAAACCATCTATTGTACGTATGAACCATCGTGAGCACTCACCGGTTATAGTGTGTATTAATTACCAACGTTTGCATGCATAATATTAGAAAAAATTATTATGGTGCAAAAAAAAAAAAAACGGAGAAATAATGAATGATATATTGTTGGTGTGATAACTATATAATTTAGAAGTTGGGGTTGACCCTGAAGAGGACAATGGAATGTTGAAATATATATATATATATATATATATATATATATATATATATATTTGAACGAAACTCTTTAGTTGTTAAAAATAAGAAATAAGTGAAGTAGAACTCACATAGTAAACTTAAAGTCAATGAAAAATTCATACTAGCATAATTGTGGGTTCTCTTTGTTCATTTAGAGTTGTAGAGGAAAGTTTGCATTCCATGTGTTTGACAAAAAGTGGTAATTGAGATCCACAATTTTGTTGTTTTAAATAATTGCATCCATGGAAGTTTTGGATGTGATTTGTCTTAATATTAAGGGTTATTCATACCTTGATATCATGTAACCCTCGTATTGATACCAAGAAAAATCTATGTTCAGATTTGGATCCATAAATTGGTCGACTTTCCTGATTAGACTCTCTTCTAGGGATTTTTGGTTGTGTTGTTGGCAGAAATTTTATCATTGATGATATGAATATGATTCATGCTATTCTATAAATTATAGTTTTACTATCTCTCTGATAGTTTAAACATATTTATGGAAATTTATTTCATGGCCGCTAACTAGTCCCCCAATGGGAGTAGACTGTATGCTTTCCAACTATTTGGTAGAATGTCTCATTGACCATAAATTTCATGCTTGAAATTTGTTGTTATAATTCCAAGATGGATGTAGATTACATGCTTGCAAAATTTTTGTTGGAATGTCGAATTGGTCGTAAATTGCATGCTTGCACACTATTTGATAAAAAATATGCAGCAGTTGTAGATTACATGATTGCAAATTATTTTCCCAAAATTCCTCAATGGTTGTTGCTTACATGGCTGCAAGCTAATGGTAAGGAAAGAAAAAAATCACATTTTGTGTCCTAGTTTTCTATGGGACTGTTAGTTCTCTACAATATTGATGGTTGCTAAGGTGAGACCTTAAATAAAGTAAAATTCTTTGGTATGCAAGATATGTTAATGTCTTTTTTCTAAGTTACATGATTATTATTATGTGGAAATTTGGAATTTGTACCACCTATATTACATGTGATGAATTATTGTCAATGTACATTGACAAATTGTGGGACCCATGTTGAGGGTCAAGTATAGATGCATGGTGTACATAAATTTTCATTTGCCTTAATGATAATATGCAAATGGAAAATTATGTAAATTACAGTGGATTTGTAGACATTGACTATTTTTAGACATTGAATTTTTATTGGATTCAACGGCTATGGAAGCCATGATGGGACTGATGTAATGAGGTAATATTTAATTTTATTATTGAGTTAATAAATACTTTGGTTGGGGTATTTAGGAAATAACTCTAGAGTTTTAGAAGACTTCTTGCCAGCTTATGAAAAGCTATGGGTGGTTAAGTTCAACATGGAGCTTCCCTAAAGGTCTCCTAAAAATCCCTAGGAGAAAATAATAAAGAGGAAATATTAACCTAATGGGAGAGAAATATTATGTTAATGACTTAGTTGGATATAAATACTAAGTGGGGTAAAATAAAGCATAGAAGGAGAGAAAGACATGCTTTAAAGAAAAAGAAGAGTATCTTTTTCGAAAAATATAAAACAAGAAGGCCTAGGCAAAAAGGTTGGTAGACGTTAAAGTAGGACGCTGCTAGAAATCTGCTGGGAAGAAATCACCAAGGAATCAATGAGGTTGTTGATTCTAGTGGCAAGTAGATCTTAGCTCGGTGGGTAACTATTGGAGATAGTTCACGGTTGGGTGGAATATGCTCGGTTCCTCAATAACTCCCAGAAATTAAGTATGGTTAGATGAAATTATGTTTATGTTTTGTTACTAATTTTAAAATTGTCTAAATATGTTGGATGTTAGTATAGACTATAAATTGCATGACTCAAATTTGTTTCATATCTTATATTTTTGCATGGATGATATATTAAATTATCTTAGCAACAATTTCGATGAAATAGGTTGTGTTTTTATGAGCAAATGAACATGTTATATCTATATCCATGCATATAGGAAATAAATTGAAATATATAGGTGATTTAAATAACTCATGTTAGATAAAATAATGAGTTATTGAACTTTAAATTCCTAACATGATAGAGGAAAATGGCTGGAGATTAATGCCATAAGTTTGACTTTGAATGAAATTACTGTGGGAGAGAAAGACAGTAATTTGCAAATGAAATGGTTGGAGATAAATAACATGAGTTTGAATTTGATTGAAATTATTGTGGGAGAGAAAGAAAGTAATTTGCAAAAACGTTAGTGGGAGAGAAAGACTAGTGTAACTCCTAAAAAAAAAAAACATGCACTTGATAGAGCTTTTCTTATCCTTTTGATGATTAAATGGCTAAGTTCTCCTTGAGTGTTTTTGAAAGTATTATGACTTAAGTATTATTTTACATTTCCTAAATAATTGGTAATGAAAATTAAAGGTTAATGTTCTGACAAGAAAAGAACATCGAGGACGATGTTCTCTTTAAGGGGGGGAGTTTGTAATATCCCTCGCGTCAGCCACAGTAAAAACTCTCATAAAATGAGGTTTCTTAAATAATTAAATATTATTTATTATTATGTTGATATTACATGAATAATATTCTTGTAATTGATGATTATAAGAATATTGGAAGAATTATTTCTTAATTATTTTATTTATAAGAATTTATATTCTTCTATGGAAATAAATTATATTTCCAAGTTGGTATAGTTTATGAGTTTTAGAAATAATGATTAATATATTTGGAAAACGTATGGATAACGGATATTTTTCTCATAAAGAAAAGGAAAATCTGCCTTTAAAAATAAAAGCATGAGAGATTTATGGTTGCTTTTGTGATTTAGGAAAAAATAGATTTATGGATGCTTTATGGAATGCTTTTATGATTTATAAAAGCTGGAATTATTTTATGATTTAGAAAAAACTTTAATGGTTTTATGATTTATAAAATCTATTCCATTTTATTAATTCTATTTTATTATAAGCCTATGAGAGAAATAGAAGAGGGGAATGGGAGAATACATGGAGAATGGAGCCAAGGAAGAGGAAGTTAGTATTCCAAGCATGCATCAAGAGATAAGTAACCATATTCTTTGAAAATCTTTGTGTTTACATATGGGCCATGATGATACAATGAATGAATTTATTTGCAAGAAAAAATTCATGTGATAAAGAATTAAGATTAATTATCTAGTAAACCTCTATACAATTTTTTTCATAGAGGAATAAGTGACTTATTCATTGAATTGTGAGAATAATTCATGTGTTTTGAATTGATAAAAGATTTCATGGCTAAATAGTTCGGTGAATTGCATGAATGATTGGAAAATAGGGTCTAAGTATGACTTTGTATCTCCCAAACCGAAATAGATATGAAAAAAGTGAAAGATGTTTTCGTAAAAGCGGATGTTAGGACCAAAAGCATCTTTTAGATTTTAAAAATTCATTTCCCATGTCTCAAGAACCATGTCTTAAATGGATGTAAAATAATAGGGAATCAATTATTATTTAAATCTGGAAAAATGAGCTCCAAAGACTCATTTGAATATTCCAAACCGTAACACCTATGTAAAAACCGAGAGAGTTTATTTTTAATGAATCCATTAGAAACAAAAACCTCTTTGGGTTTTTCAAAAATAATTTCCATTTGGTTGGAAACCGTGTCTAAATTTGATGACAAAAAGAGGAAATTATTAAATATTTAAATTTGGAAAAATGGGTATCAAAGATTCATTCGAATCTTAAAAACCATGACACCTGTGACAAAAATGAGAGAGGTTATTCTTATTATGACTGTTCCAAACATAAATGTCTTTAGGTTTTATGAAATTATTTTCCATATGTTCACAATACACATCCAAATTGGATGACTAAAACAGGAAAAACAGAGTAAAACATAGTGCTTCCATTTCATTTTTAAATGAGATAAGAATATTTTTTTATGTACATACAGACATAATAATTATGTTGATGATTATTTACAAGGAATTAATTTATATAATTACCAATTATATGCATTAAAAGTTTTAAAGATAAATATTGGACTCTTGAAGAGAGTATGTGCTTGGGTGCACATGAATAATATCTAGTATATTTCATCTACTAGAAATTATTATGCGAGTTTACATGCATGAGAATTTTGAGTCATGTAAAAATATATAAATAGCTTATGTGAGGGGTAGCTCACATAGAGCCTTTGCGTAAAATGAAATTGGTTGTGTTATTTGAGAAGGATTTGTTATTCACTCTATTCTGGAGGAAATATTACAAATCTCTCTGTTATGTGAAATGATAAGAAAATATCATCTATTTCATGCATAATAGCTATTTATTTATCTATCTTTTGGAAAAAATAATAATTAAGGTATTAAATTCATTCGAAAATAAATATATATAATCATATGCAAGGAAGTAATTATTGCGTTAAAACGCTTCAAAAAAAATAGAAGAGAAAAATATATCCTTGTATGCATTATTGGATTAGATTCTTAGAGAGGAAAAAGAGTAATCACATGCTTTATTATGTAAGATTATTTAGAGAAACATATATATTCTTAGATGCATGGAAAAACTATAGTTTTGGGATTAGATCTTTTGGATGAGAGATAAATTTTCCTTTGCATGCATGGAAGAATAATTGGTATGCGTTTGACTCCTTGGAAAAGAAATGTGTTTATTTTTCCATGAAATATGTATTTAGTTTCTTTTGGAAAGAAATATATGTTTTACATGCAAGAATAAAAAGGCTATGTTATTACATGCACAAAATTATAACTAGTATGTTAACTTGGTTTGAAATAAAGCTCGCATTGTTATAATTATAGCCAATGTGAATAGTTCTTGTGTAGAAAAGATGTCTTTGGAAAAGAGCATGTATTCGTATACATAATTATAGAATCTATTGTGTTAATCCCTTTAGAAAAGAAAACATAATAGTAGAAAAAAATGAAATTGCTTGTTACAATAGTTATCTTGAAAGCTTGTTATGCATTTTCATGCACAATATTATTATATAGTATGTTATCTTTCCTTTGGAAATAATATGAAACTTCATGAGAGATTTTGTTAGTGGTTGCTAGAAAGATGATGCTTGATAGTGATTTATTTGTTACTAATGCATGCGAAATGATGCTAAAGAAGGAATTTCATGTCAACTTGGTTATGTTTTATATATGCATAGAAATATTTGTTGAAGTGTCACAATAGAGATTGATTATTGGTTTATTAATATTTTATCTAATCATGATATCAAGTGTTCTGATGACAGCAATGGCACGAAAGAAGGATGACTTGAGAAAATGATTTTTCAAGTTTAACATTGTGAAAGATAAAGAGTTGTTAGTCCATGCAGGTTTACTAGCTCCAGTTGCACTATGACCCACTGAAGGAAACAATCTGACTACAAAGACAGAGATTGAGGATTCGTGGGTAAATGGTATCATGATTATTGTAATATCTTATAGCTAGTTATGTTCATTTAATATTATTTTTCTATGTAATTTTTATGATAATAGTCAAGGGATGGACTCCCTTATAACCATTGAGTGAGGGGTGACAACCCTCAGGAGTGTTTAATAATAAAATTAAATGTTTGCTTGTTTTCACCCTACGGGGTTTCCAGGGTATATCGATGTCTATTTATGTAATTGTTCATTGTGTCATTTTCATGATGTTAATTTCTTTCATGATGTGATGCTTATATTATCAATTAGGTGATGTACTAATTTAATTAAAATGATCATGGGATCGATATATAGTTATAGTAGGAAATTTAAGTTAATATGTTAAAACAAGGACAATTAATGGTTGTGTAAGTCACTATGATTTTTACTAAATATTTCTCTAAGTGATGATTATGGTTATTCAAATGGTTAATGTGGGAATATAGAATGTAATTTAGAAGGTCACATATTCATAAATGTTGAAAAAAAATTCCTAACTCCATGCATTTTCCTACGAGGTTATCGGGGTATGTTACATAAAAGTAGTTTTCCAAATGTCTTTTCAGCTATTCTAACTTGATGATAACCACTTCACAAGTCTAACTTAGTGAAATATCTTACATACCTTAACTGATCTATCAAATCATCAATGCGTTGGAGTGGGTAATGATTCTTTATGATGATTTTATTCAGTGTAGGGAAATCGGTGCAGATGCACCAAGTCCCGTCTTTCTTTGGTACCAAAACAATTGGTGAACAACATGCCAAAATAGATGGGAATATGACACCTTTTTTCATCAATTCTTGAAGTTTATTCTTGATTTCCAAACTCTCCATAATTGACATGTGATACATACCAATGTTTGCAAGTGGAACATCCTGTTGTAACTGAATATCATGTTGAATTCCCCTCTTGGTAGTTAACCCACTTGGTTCTTGAAACATCTCACCATGTTGACTTACCACATCAAAGAAATCAGATTTTAATTTTTCATCACATCCTCGAAAATATTCATATTCAACATCATCCTTTTTCTTAATCATGAGAAGGATAAAATTTTTACTTGCATTAATTAGCCTCTTCATTTTCCTTGCATTAAGTAAAGAAATATTCAGTTTCATGTCATGACCTCTCACAATATACTCCACCCGATACTTACACAAATGATATTTGTTCTCATGGTGATAAAATACCGCTTTCCTGTCATACAAATATGGACTTTCCAATAAAATCCAGGAGATGTCAAGTAGAACCACATCTAACTCGACTTCATCAACAAAGTTTGCAGTAATACAAAATCGAAATATTCATTTCCTTATAACCTATAAATTGGCATTCTTAACTATCCAACCCAATGGGTATGGTTTATGATGTGGTACAGGTTCAAGGTTAAGATTTTTTATTAATTCTTCTGAAACCAGGTTTGCTTGTGACCCACTATCAAACAATGCATCAACCTTTGTATGATTTTAAATCACTCTGAGATGAAACAATTCTATCCTTGTGTCTTCATTTGAAGTGTTGTTGTGACTATTTGAGGAACTAGTACTTTATATGGCTCCCTTTCTTTTGTTAACCATGGTTACAATCTTGGTCTCATCTCCTGAATCGGATCCAAGATCTTGTTGTGTGGTGGAAGTCATCTTTTGTTTCCCCTTTTAATTTGGTTTCTTTGGCCTTAGTTTAGGATGTAGTTTCCAACAATGGGCTTCATCATGCCCCTCTTTGTAACAATGTTTACATTTATTTTCCCCCCCTTCTTTCTTGATGCTTTCATTATTTTTTTCCTTCCATTTTCCTCCCTTCTCTTTTCCCTTACCCTTGAATGGTTTCTTCTTACTACAATCTTCCTGATGTTCTTTCCACTTGCTTCAAGATGTGTGTCTTGCACACATACTTCATCGAAGTTGTTTGAGTCAAACATAAGCATATTATGTTTGAAGTAGGAATGTAAACCCCCAATATATTTCAAGAGTGTGTCTTGTGAATTCAATTTTTCTCCTAATAACAAACCCTCTTTCGAAACTCTAGAGTGTACTCTTGAACGGTTTGGCCTTTGAGTTGCCTAAATTTTTTCCAACTCATTATTTCTTTTTGCATATAGGCTAATGGATAAAACTATATTTTAATGGATGAAATGAATTCAACCCAAGAAATGGATATCTTACCATGAATTCACATTTCCTCCTGAGTCTTTTCCTCCCACCAAACTAATGATGCTCCTTCTAGCCTTAATGAAGCTAAATGGATCTTTATGTCGTCCTCTTGTAGATTCTGAATTCTGCAGTATAATTCCAATTGATAGATCCAATTTTCTAACTTATTTGCATTTACCTCACCATTGTAGATGGGAAGTTCAAAATTGATGTCCAATTTGAGTAATGGAGTTTTTCCTTTTAGGATTTTTTAGTGACTGTGGGTGGGTTTTTGTGGTGGAAGAGGAAGATGAAGATGTTGATGAATATGATGAGGATGAGGATGGTGGAGATGGATGTGGCTTTCCTCCATTGAATTTCATACTCTTTTCTTCATCCTTCTTACCATCTAAAGATCCTTCTCCATGTGGAGTCTTAGAAACATCTCCTACTCTTTCTGCAATGAATGCATGAGACATGATTTTAACCATTCTTTGTATGTATTTGAAGTCTACCTTGACATCATTTTCTTTTGAATGTCCATGAATCTCTCCAACTCCTAAAATAATGGATAAGGATTCAAGCTCAAACTTTGATGCTTGTACCGCTTCAATCATTTTAACTTCATGTGAAATTTGTACCTCTTCAATCTCAACTGCTGGAGATGGCACTTGAGGTGATTCAAGTGCAACTTTGACTCGAAATTTGAGTGAATATGATGCTTTATCAACTCTTTTTTTCCTTTTCCTAATTTCAGGACTAACAACCAATAGCTTCTCTTCTCCTCTCTGCAACTTCAACCTTGTAAGTATCACAAAATTGAAACTATTAAAACCCTTCTTGCATGTAATATCAAGAAAAGATAGCAATAAACCTTTAGAAAGCTTGTGCTATGATACCAACTTGATATGAAATTTATTATGAGTTAATTTTTTGCTAATATCAGTTTCAGAATTAACATGAAAGTGCTTTGGTTTGCTTATCATACAAGGATTTATACATTTGTTTATGATTGACAATTCATTAAACTTGGTGAGATTAAGTGTATTCATAAACTTAAAAGCATGGAAATTTAGTGCTAAATAATAGAATAATAAAACATAGAAAGCACAAATAATAGAGACACATACACAATTTTTTTATGAAGGAATTCACCCCTCCTGGGCTACATCTCCTTGGTCCAGATTCATAGTGTGGGCCTATGCATTAGCTTCAATCATGAAAATTTGTTGTTTAAAGTCTCCTGTTTCCTCTGCAACCTATTCCAATAGCTCCAAAACATCAAAATATACCAAGAATGACTCTTCCTGAGAAATAATTGGTCAAACATTGCCTCAGTTATGGAAAAACCAATTTTTCCTAGTTTTTCTCCACTAATTCTGGAAGTCCTCCAATTAACTCCACTAAATGTGGAGACTCCGTCGAATATAGAGGGTCTGCTAAAAGCACCTCTAAGATAAGCTCACGATTATTGTTAATATAATTAGGTGCTAAGTGGGGTTAAAACACGTTTCGTGCTAACCCACACTTATGTGAAAATCTCATATTAGCACCACATGACCACAGATTATGGTAATTCATCTTGACTTAATTGTAATTAAAAAAATTTCCATATTTCTATGTTAGATCCTTTTCTTCAACTCACGGTCATGTGGGAGGGGTTTGGGCCAATCTGGACCTTGAAATCCCAATCAATGTTAATTCAAATGGCATGAGAAACCTTATGCGGTAAGGGTCGCGGTAGATGGCATAGTGTAAAGGCATGGTTGTTGCGTGTGTGTGGTCGGGGGTTCGACCCCGACGTTGCCATATAGTTTTTTTGAATGTTATATATCATAACCCATATCCAAATTTACAAACTTTGGATGATAAATATGTTTTTGAATAATATGTATTGCATCCATTTGTATGGTTCAAACTTTAGAATAAGGTTTGTAATAATATATGCACCCATGACCTTGCATAATAACTTAATACGCCTTCCAACCTTGCCATGGGGGGGGGAAGGCACATGTCAACCTTTGACTGTGCTACGTTTCCCTTCCCCATTGGCCCAAAAGAATTCACCATAATAATAATAAGCCATCGTAGTAGAAATTTTCAACTTTGTATTCGGAGGGAAAATTCAACTTCCACAAGTAACATTGGTGAATTCCATTCCGACACTTGTCACAGTGTCACTAGTTGAAAACTAGAGAATATTCCCTGAATATTCCTGGGGTGCTGACTGGATTGCCAAGTCATGATTTTATCACTGTTCTGCACAATTTTTACATGTTTGGGAAAACGAACAGTAGAGCATAACTCACTCATACAAATTCGGATTTTGATGAAATGAGTTGTGTTGGAATCCTGGTGACGAGCTCTATCTGGTCGCTTGGGTTTGAAGAATTTATGAGCATTTTAATTTTTTAGCTAAATACTCAGCTTTTGATCATGAATGAAACATAGTAAATATAATTTTCCAGTGATGAAATCGACACAGGTCCAAACACATCACTCTGTACAAGCTCTAATATCTTGTTCACCCTCTTAGCACCTGAAGGAAAATTCACTTCATTTTTCTTCCCATATACACAATGTTCTCAAAAATATAAATCTAGAGAGAAATTAGACATACCTTATATCATACCATTACCATGTAGTATCCAAAGGTCCTTCTCTCCAATATGTCCAAGCCTTTGATGCCATAGCATGGTCTTTTCTCCATAGACCTCTATGAACTCCACTCCACTTCCAGGAACCACAAAACTATTGCACCCAATAATAACAATGCTACCTTGAAGCTTGTATAGAGTTCTAATATGGAATCCTCACATTAATACCAATTCTTCGTGAACCATCTTGTAGGTATCTTTCTCAAAAAAAAAATTTACACCTGCATCATCTATCTTTCTTACAAAAATCACATTTCTGGCCAATGCAGGAATATGTAGAACACCAGGAAGTGTTATAATCCTTCCTCCTTGCAGCTTCAGCGTGAATTTTCCAAGTCCAACATTTTTTTCCTTCCTATCATCCCCTTAGAAAACATCACCACCATCATACTTCTCCTACTCACAAAACCACTCCTTATGTGGAGTGAAGTGAAAGGATGCACCCGAGTCAATCAACCATGCCCCATGATCTACTTTTGTATTTGATGAAGAAGCCAAATACACAAACCCAACTTAATATGAGTTGGTTTTTTCCTCTACAGTAGGAGAATCATCAGATCCCTTTCCTTTCTTAGGAGCTTTAGATCTACAGTCCTTTTTTTAGTGCCCTTCCTTTGGGCATTTCGAGCAGACCTTTACATGCTTTCTTGGAGATTTAGATCTCCCTATAGATTTACATCTCCCACTCGAAAACTTATTTTTTTTTTATGTTCTGGGTCCTTCCTTGTACATATAAGGCATCTCCATTCTGTCCCTTCATATTTCTCCGTCTCATTTCCTCCAATAGGAAGGCTGAGACAATTTGATCAAAATTCAAGGTAGTTGTATTTCTACCTATTTCAATGACCAAAATGTCCCACAAATCTGGTAGAGAAAACAATAAAGTGATGCACTTATATTCATTTGAGATTTTAATATCAACAGATGATAGCTGACTTACCACATTATTGAAGGTGTTTATGTGCTTTGTCATCGAGTCTCCATCCTTCATCCCTAGGTTATACATCCTTTTCCTCAGGAGAAATTTATTCACTAGAAACTTATATTGGTACAAAGTCCCTAAATTGACCCAAAAATCCCTCGCCTTAGCTTCCTTAGATACATTCAATAATACCGAATCTGAGATACACAATCATGTTGTGCTCTTTGACTTTCGTTCCAACTTTTCCCATTCTTCATATGACATTGTCGTTGGTTTAGTATATGGATCTACCGCGATCCAGTGATATTTATCCACCAGCCGATCCTCCATATTTATCCTCCATAAATAAAAACTATGACCATTAAATTTATCGATCTCTATCTTTCCACTTCTCGCCATATTGTTTCATCGCAATAATTTATCCCGCAAAGCTCCCACTAAACAGGGTCTACCACAAGCCTGAGTTAAAATCATCTCAATAGCAAAGGCGACCCCTTGAAGCTGAAACAACTTTGATACCAAATGTAGGTCCGAGCCTGTACAAAAATTATCTACAAACTAATTCTTAAAAACAGAAAATAAAAAATAGTGAGAGCATAAAACATAAGACATATACATTGATATTTTTCCCCTGGATCCAAAAACCGAGACTAATGGCTTGGTTTTTCGTTATATTAATTTTAGTGTTACAACACATATATATACATGTCAAAGAATTCATAAACCCCAATCCAATAACCTTGGATTAGAACATAACCGTAGTGCCCTTGACCAGATCTACAAAATACCAAGGGCCAGAAACAATCATGCCCCAAAACCATGTGCAAACCCATGCTCAAAACTATAGGCACATCTTCCCATTGAAAAATAAGGAAAAAAAATACCTAAGGTGCTATTCCGGACCCTACACAAGGGTCTAACTGCCCCCATGTGAACTTCTAGACAAGGGGGGCTACCACACCCCTATGAACCACGCTTGTTTCATTCGGCACAACGAACAGTGGGGGCTATCACCCCCCCTCTAACACTCCCACACATGTGACTAATCATGGAAAGAATGTGACACATACTAAACACTACCCATGATCAACAGTCTTAATCACAAACTTAGCACATGGCTCCTCAATTCTTGCACGAATTCCACACACCAATTTTCCATGTTGCTTCAACCTCAATCTTCCTCACTGCATCTCTCATGTCATTGGTCAACAAAGGAAACTGTACTGACCCAAAAACTCTCCAACCTCACTCTTCCAACTCCCTTGGCTCCTTAATGCACCAAAAAAAATACTTTGCTTCAATTTTTATGATTCACAATAGGTGCAATGAAATACACAAAATCATAGCCACACTCATCTATATCCAAAGTATTGTAAGAATCACCCTTGCCATCGTTAATATGAATCAGGTAGTGGTGAAGACTACTGAACTTTAGACATATAGGATCTGCTAACATGTTTCCATTGTATAGGTTGGAAACTCACACAACAAGGTTCCCAGCACAGGACCAATGTCTATGCATCGATAGATCTCTTATTGAGTCAACGTCCAGACTGTAGACTCCTCCAATAGCTCTTGAATTAGCATTGACCTCTTCTTACTGGAATAATATGGATTCACTTGTACTCCATGACCCACCTGAATGGGATCCAGTTGGCTCCACACAAACTTCACGAATGGTGAGTCAACTTCCTCTGACTCCCATGACACCTTCAGACTTAACACAACAACTTCACCTTCCAATGAGCTCAGGAATATTCTTCAAACACATGCATTTGATAGGAAACATAACCTTTCAACACTAGCATAGTGTGACAAAATTAGGCTCTTTTCCTGCCTCACAATTCAACAAATTCACACAAGCTTCAGACTCATGCACGTATTAACACCACAGGCTCAAAATCCTCATGAGCTCTCACAACTCAACCACTACACCAACGAGTCCTCATGAACCTCGCTTAACATTCACATGATTGAACCAACCTTGGAATCCTCCACATATAGTGTCACAACTACCATAGGAAAATTTCACTGACGAATTCTCTTTTCTATCACATCTCAAGCACCACCACTTCTCATCATAATGAAAGACCATTCCCCACAAAAGTATCTGTGGGAAAAAAAAAACTTCAAGCTCTTTGTGATGTGCCTAATTTTTTTCTTTTAATTTAGGTAGTCAAAGGCTCTAAGGGTCAAGTTGACCCAAGGGAAAACATTTTTTGTTGATATATTTTATTAATTTAAATTACTAAAATGAAAACGGAATTAATGGTGAAAAGACTAGATAATGATTAGAGATCAGGAATCCAAATCCATGAGGATAAATAAGGATCATAAGACTTTCCCAGTTCTACAAAAATCCTTGGAGAAAATAAAGTAAATATTGAATGTTATATTGGAGTTAAAAATATAAAAAAATCTACCCCAATAAAGAGGAAAGTTACTAGGATGAGGTGGAATAAAACTAGAAAGAGGAAAAGTTATTTTTAAAGTAATTTTGTGGAAGAAACAAAAGGAAAGCCTAGGAAAAAAGAAAAAAAAAACATCTTGATTAGCTGGACATATTTAAGGAAACAAATTGATGGGAAAGCATGCTTAAATAAGAAAATTTTGGGTAGAAAAGAGGTTGTCTACTTCGTGTCTACTTCTTGAAGAATTGATCTCTACTCGGGGGGAGCTATGGAGAAAGAGCTCATAGGTTGGGTGGAAACTAGTCTACCTTAATTGGTATACACTAGTTAATTCATTTTAACTTATAATTCTATTATTATTATTATTAGGGTAAACTAAACTAGTAGTAATGGACATGATTAAATCTATTCAAGAGTAGATGTTGTATATGAAAGAAAATTTAAAAAGACTAAGTGGAAGTGAACTGGTAGGGATGTACATTTAACAGAGTAGTCTATAATAAATGTATCATGTTTCGGTATGGTTGTACAGACAATAATCTAAAGAGTACCAACTCTCAAAATGTCTACACCTTGATGAAGGTTTAAATCTGAGGTTAGGTAAACTCTCAAAGTTATTATTGAATAGCATGACTGTCTTAGCATTACTTTGAAAATCAATAAATTCTATCAATAAATTACTATACAATGGAAATAAATATGCCTGACAATCTATATGAAACTATAATATTCAAGTAAATTCTATGTTGTAGTAGGAATGCATAATGTAATACCAGAACTGAAATATGATGGACATTGACAGTAATAATTCTCAATGGAGGAAATCATAAATTATTACTAGAACTGAAATACAAATTTAAGGAAATTATTACATCTGAATTACAAACACAACTTTATTAAATAAGAGAAGATTATGTTCAATATATTACACACTATGTAAATATAAGGATATAAATCCATATAGTTACAAAGTCCAATTCAACTTGAGTATAACTAAATTATACAAATGGGGAGACTTTGCCCCATATAAAAAAAAATGTACAATCTCCCTGGGAACTATGAAGAGATATCATATCAGAAAGCCCCAAGTGGGTTACTGGACCAACCTGAAGAGGAAAATCCACAGTTATGATTGAATAGGAAAGTCGATCAACATTATGCTAATTAAGGAGGATGTAAAGGAATACCTGCATAGTACAAAACGACAATGAATTAGTTCCGGGTATGAATATAACCATAAAAGGAATCAATAAAGATTAAATTCAAAAGGATAAAGAGTAGTATAAATAATTACATTACAGTGAGGAAAAATTCAACCTGTAATAATAGAGGAAAATTTAAATTATTATAGGAAAGGAGGTGAGGTAGCTCATAGGAAGAAACACAATTAATTTAACTACATAAACTTCTTAACTTAAACCTCCTAACTTGTGACGAAAGGAAATGGAACTGTAAGGAATAATAATTCCTGTACCAAATTCAAATAATTAAAGTGATTAATATTTCAGTGAGCAAAGTAAAATAAAACCAACAACAAATCTAACTAAGAAAATGGTTTAAATTGAAAGTACTAGAATACAATAATATTATCATTACATAGGCTATACGGAATTTAGATGAAAATATACCACATCTCTCTTTGAGAATAGTGGCTAAGGAATCTAAATTCCTAAGTATAGTATAAGACCCAGTTGGTATTCTTGAATAATGGGACTGCGTTTTCCAATTATTTTTTTTTTTTCTGTAAATTAGCATTTTATATTATATAGAAATTAGAATACATTTTAATACAAAAGGGGCATGCTGGTAGAGTGTCAAAAGGAGAACCATCTCAGCCAGACATACCAATGATCAGAACAATGGATGTTCAAAAATCTCTAGGCCACATAAACTTTCCGCTTAGCTAAATAAGCTTGATACATCCTCTTATAAATGTGACTAACCGTGTTCATTCTACTGGAAAAGAGACCATCAACGGTCCTCCAGACTATAGCTCTAAGCCAAAAAACATTACAAGAAATCTAGAGAAACACAATAAAGCATGCCTCACCCTAGAGGTTAATCTTGATTTCCACTGCTTTTTTTGTCCTTGCAAGTTGCATCACTTTATTTTTCATCTTTGAAGCTGGCCTATCCATTTGGATGACATCTTAAAAGCTAGCCTCTCCATATGCCTTCTCACTTGTATCCCTGATATCTATCTTCTTGCTTTCATTTCTAAGGCTCCCGCAAGTCACATCCTGCTAGCAGCGATCAATATCCACCTTCGCGTGATCCACTACATGGTTGGCCAGAACGTTCGCTAGGGAATTAACCGAACACCTGACCGCCTAAAAGACAATACCCTTCAAAATATCTAGATGGTTTTGGATATAAAATGTGTCTTGGTATAGCCTCTAATGCTTAGTTAGCGTACTAGGCTTTGCCCCATTTTTTAGGTGTTTAGTCGCATTGATCGCTAGCATTATGTCTCCTTCGACAATGGCATTACCATAGTTTAGGCGAACCAAAACTTTTAGGCATTTCTCCAATGCAGCGAATTCAACTTCATTATTTGTTGTTTTCCCAAGGGAATTGCCGTATAAGTGTAGGATTTGACCTTTATCATCTCTAATGACCCTGCCATAGCCCCCCAAGCCTGGATTACCTTGTGAAGTGCCATAAAAGTTAAACTTCAAGAAACCTGGGTGTTTGGGTGAAAATATTATCGTTTAATTCTGTTGTAGTTTTTACCCAACTATTTAATTTGTCAATCCGAGGTTCGTAGACTTACGAGACACATGCACTATATATGCAAGACTGAAGTGGAACTATTTTAATCTAAATTACTGAAATAAAATTAATCTATGAAAGCATTGAAACATTAACTATGAAAGCGGGAAATTGCATAAA
Organism: Pinus albicaulis; assembly: GCA_034641835.2. NCBI lineage: Eukaryota > Viridiplantae > Streptophyta > Pinopsida > Pinales > Pinaceae > Pinus > Pinus albicaulis. The sequence continues at coordinate 1,602,554,225 of CM076580.1, forward strand.
GGAAAAGAAATACAACATGTGAAGAATTGAATGACAAACAACATATGTGAGCTCACAACAATAAAGCTATCTCCAATTATATTACAAAAATCAAATTACAAATCATAACAAAGAATATGAATCAAAGCTAAGAATTCTCTTCTCCTAATTACAAAACTATTTCTCCATTATTTTAAAATGAAGAGAGAGCACTCTCTTATATACATGAGGAATATAACCATCTCATAATTACATATCCAATATTCTCTCAAGCACTCTCAACTAATTTCCCATTATTACAAGATATTATCCCTTTGAATCCTCCACACATCTCTCACATATCTTGGATAAGATATGCCAACCAAATCCTCCATGATCCTCTCCTTAGGAATAGACTTGAATAATTATCTCTTTAATATGGTGGAGGAGATATTTGAAACATATCTTGGAATTAATCCTTCACATATTTCCTACACATTACAAAGCTCACATATTCTTGAGATTTATATAAAAAATATGTATATTTTCTAATATTTAATCATAAATTCACTTATAATACAAAAATGAATAAAATGGAAAATAAGAAGGTGAAACCCAAATATATTTATGAAAATGATGTAATGAAAGCTTAATGGGATAATGAAATGTAAGGAATAGTGAAGGAAAAGGTGGATAAAAATATGACATTTCTGAGTCCCAACATCCTCCCCAACTGAACTTGTTGCATGTCCTCATGCAACCATGCATGGGTCTCTTTTAAGAACATTTGGCATCTTGAACTTTGGCTTTACATGATGATGTCTTTTAATAATGAATGTTTCCAGGATATGTGAAATACATGAGTAACAAATTACATTTTATTATGGTTGGTTCTTGTGCGACAACCATGAATACAGAGAATGTTGGTTCTTGTGTTAACAACATTCATTTCGTTTTTTTTTTTTTTTGTTCTCTTGCTGTAATAATAATGTAAACACTCACTGGAAATCATAATTTGCATAAGAAAGCCCTTTTGTAATATTAATGAAGCATGCCAATATGTATTTTAATGCGTATGAAGCAAAGTGCAACAAAGTATCACTGGAAAAGAAATGTTGGTGAATGGGATAAAAATAAAAAATAAAAAAATGGAGTGATAGTAGTGGAGAAATGGAATCATGGTAGTCAATATGTAGTGAATATAGTTTCCCCCCCAACTGAATTGGTTGCAACTTGACATGGCTCATGAAAGGAAATGTAGCATGGTGAGGGAATTTTCCAAAATATTCAAGTTAGCATATAAGGAATTGCATGATTAAAGATTAGAAATCAACATACCTCTACTTACCCAAGAATGATGAACTATGCAATAGGAATGTAGCTGTTGATGCTGCTGCTGGATCAGTAAAATGTGACTGATGTTGTTGTAACTGGATCCTGGGAAATGAAGGAATCTGAACTGCTGATGCTGAATCATGGAAAAGATAAAGGCTGAAAGTGGAACTGTGGTACTCTCGTCGATCAGAACTCATGCTGCGGTAACTGCTGAGGGAGTCATGAAAAAGATTTATAGTCTTCGTCTGCTAAAAAAACTGATGGTACAAGTCTAATCATGCAAAATAATGTGTTGATGTCGAGCATGGAAAGAGATCATTGGATTACTGGCCATTGATGCATGTCGTTAACCAATGCGAGGCAAACTCACCATTGATGTCAATGAGTGCCAAGGTACCCGAGTACATCTTGTGAAATGTGAATAAAGGGGTTGACGTCGAGCCATTTGCAAGATCTGACGATCAAGGGACATTGATGTATTCCCATGATTGTCAGCGAGAGAACTTTCCATTGAGGCATGCAAGTCTCAAGGTACCCAAAAGGAACTCTAGTCTATTTCCTAGATAAGGTGCTGATGTCGATGGGGCAAGACTTGTTGAAAGGTGGGCCTTAAGGAATCCCACATCAGTCAACGCGAGTTTGTACAAAGAAATTTGGTAGGACTATAAATGGAAATAACTCATAGCAAGTAGTGTGGATCAGCATGGCGAGGAAAACAGGGCAATGTAATCATGGAAAGGGAATGAGTTTTATTCAGAAGGCAAACTAGAAGGAAAAAATAAACTGAAAAGGATAAAGGAATGTATGCGATTCAGAAAAATAGGTGTGCATGAAGTCGTGAAAGATAAGGTAATGGAAGATGGGCTGCAACACAAGGATGGTCTAGGCGTTTGGAAGGAAAAATTTGAGTAATCATGTCATGATGCAAAAAGGTTTTTGTGTAATGGTAAATGTCACGACATGATGCATTTGATCTCTAGAGATCTCGCCTTCATGATTGTCTTCAATACTTGCATAAAAATTTTCGCCTTTGTGTGCCATCTCCATCGATCATTCCTTTTATTGCAAAAACATCACCGGTAAAAGTCTGCGGCAGTCAACTTTGTAATCTTGGCAGCAAGACTGGGAGATTGTGGCTGATTGGATATTGCAGGATTGCTTGTAGCAAGCATTATGAATTTTTGATGATCGTACCGTTCTATAAATCTATGACCGGTCCATCGCATCGATCTGTAACCGAAGCCTTTGCAGGATCCGAGCTCGAATAAGGGGTCTACTGTTGCTGGTAAACCGCGGATGATCAACCCTACTATTGATATCTGGGCTGCAGCATCATCTATAGATGTAGGACCCCGCGGCAAGACTTACAGAAACTCGCCAGTGGAATACGCTATGGTGATCCCATCGATGTTGTTGGCTGTACCTGTAGACAGTTGATGAAAAGAGAGGATTGACATTTCTAATCAATCAATCGAAGATTGAGGTCCCGGTAAACCTACTTGTGCAGCCGGGTATTGGATTGTCCGGTGAACATGAAAACGGTCTCTACAGCAATGGTACGTTACGCTTGTTCATCCCATCTCACCCAGATATCTGACTAATGACCACCACGCAGGGCAAGCACAAGATGAAGAACTGAACCACCTTCAATGTTATAATCACTAGCAGTTTTATCATCATTCATTTTCTTTCTTGCATAAATAAGCCTCAATATACTTCTTAGCATTGTCCCAAGCACCGCCAGTGTTGGAAGAAGAAATCGCAACCTGCACACCAGATACAAGAGCGCCAGCAAGGACACCGGACAGAGTTTCCACACCAAATAAAGTACCAACAATGAGAGGTGTGAGCATCACAAGGCAACCGGGAGGAATCATCTCTTTTAGAGACGCATCAGTTGATATCTTCACACAAGTCCCATAATCTGGCTTCGCATAACCTTCAGACCAGGGATGGTGTTGAATTGCCTTCTTAGCGGGTTTGAAGGCAAGCACCCGACTCTCGACAGTCACAGTGACAACTACCGCCAGTCCGCACCCACAAGTTGATAGCTTCCAAGGCATTTGTAAATTCTCTTTTCACAAAGGAGTCCAATACCAGAGCGGCGAACGATCCAATCAGTATGAAGAAGGAGAGTGTTCAAGAACTCCCTGGGTAATGTCAGGGCTCTGCTGTTCAATGTTAACCAGCACTTTGCAATTGTCTGCATCCAAGCCAACATCCGTTGACACGAATCCAATTCCTCTACAAGTTTCACAATACTCCATGCGATCTCATTTAAGCCACAGTGGCTTCGGTGAGCGCAGGAAGGACCAAAACCAGCAGCATCAGCCTTCTGGCTAGAGAGATATACGCTCAGTAATCCCATGCATGGAGATACATGGGAAAGGATCAGTAATCCCATGCATGAGGAAGATCCGGAGTAACTGCCTCCTCCAAAAAATTTGGGATTCAAATCTGCTGGCACAATTTTTTTCTTAAAATAGCCCAATTTTTTTTTAAAGTTGTTGATGGTGCTAATCCTCCTCCGTAGGTTCTATCTCATGCACAGGAAAAATAGACAACAACTTCATTATTCAATAGAGTCCAATGGTATTGTTAATTTAAACCATCGCTGCAAATACGTTAGAATTGAATCCTGGTGGGATGTGTTATGTGCATATATCAGTCAAATGACGTTCTGGGTTTTTTTCTTCAGCAAATATTACAACTTCAATGCGTCTATTTCAACCTTTATTTATGATTGCACTCCTAAGATGTTTTTTCGATTTGCAAACGCGAAGTTGGGAAACACTTTTTGGCATGAGATAGAATTCGGGAGAATTTTTTAATCTCTCGGCCGAGAAAAAAAGTCAACTAAATTTCTCGGCCGAGAGTTTTCAAAACTCTCGTCCGAGAGATTTTAAATATTTCATATTTTCTCGGCCGAGAGTTAGAAAAACTCTCGGCCGAGAATTGTGTCACAAAACTCTCGGCCGCAAACTCTCGGCTGAGAGTTAGAAAAACTCTCGGCCGAGAGTTTTTCTAACTCTTGGCCGAGAGTTTTATTGCACAAACTCTCGGCCGCAAACTCTCGGCCAAGAGTTTTTAAAACTTTTGGGTGGGAGTTTTCCCGCGCATAAATTGGTTTAAAACTCTCGGCCGAGAGTTTTAAAAATTTCTCGGCCGAGAGTTTTTCTCGGCCGAGAGTTTCTGGTCAACAAAAAACTCAGAAAAATCTGCAGTTTTGAGAAACCTGCAACTTTGGAGGGACAGAACACCTACAAAAACAAAATGTTATATGTCGGACCAAGTACCATTAGATTCGTCTCTAAATCTAGTTTTTGATGATGTGAGATTTATGGAGTTTCATTAAAAAATCCAATTTTTTATTAATTTTTTACTAAACTATGTCACTATGGAATTTCATTGTTCGAAAAATTGCACTGAATGAAAATTCAATAACTTTCAAACGAGGACACCAAAAAATTTAAAAAAATCATAGTGCACTTCCTCTCCCTGTCTACTTCAAAAGGGTACTCTCATTTTTCTTATTGACGATCAGATTGAAAAGAAAATCAAAGGATAATAAAATGTACTGAAACATCACTGTTTTTTTGTCTTCGTCCATTTCAAAAAATAATAAAAAATAGTGATTTGATCCGAAAATTACCAAAAAATAGTCTGTGCACTAGTGCAATATATGCAGATTATGATGCTATGGCTTTTTTCCAAAAAATGAATAACCTTCCCTAAAACAAGTAAAGGATAATAAAGTGACTATTTATGTTTGCCTGAAAATTTCAAGTATATGCAGTTAGTAAACAACAAATTTACCCCTCTATATGTCAATATTTAAAAAAAAAAAAATATCGGTATGGAGGTAAGACAATTCTATACAATTCTTGTTTTTATGTCAAAGCATAATTTGCGATAAAAATATGAGTTTAGTGGAGTTGAAGTTGAAAAACATAGAAAATTACAATTTTCAACGTCAAAAAAGGGCAAAAAGTGTTTCCCAACTTCACATTTTCACCTATCATGGATTGAAGCTTGAAGCAGTAGAGCAAGAAACGCCGGATCTCTACTTTTGTTGTTTTCAAACCCTCGTTTTTCTGCCACACCTGTCAAACAATTAAGGAAGAGTTGTTGCGCATTCACAATTTATTTGCAGGTTAAACTTGGAGCCGGAGAAAAAAAACCATATTTCGAATCAGGTTTCAGCTTTGCTTCATGCTCGGGCTTCAACAATACATTGGTGTTTTTCAATGCTCCGTTGTTTTTTTTTTTTATTTGATTAAAAATTTTAAAAATGAAATTGAATCCTATTCAAAAAATTGTTGTTGTTGTTGTTGTTGTTTTTTTTTTTTTTTTTTTTTGTGTGTTGTTTTTATTTTGATGAATGTTTTTATTTATTTATTTTATTTATTTTTACTTTTTAAATAAAATCTAAAAAATTGAATTTGAATCCTATGTTTTGTTTTATTTTATTTATTTTTTATTTTTAATTTTTTTATTAAAATTGTTTTGCGTTGTTTTATTTTCATGAATGTTTTTTTTAAATGAAATTGTGTCTTATCTTAGAAAAACTATTAGTTTTCAAAATAAAAAATTTTATTTTATTTATTATTAAAAGTCTAAAAAAAAATGAAATTAACCCTATGTTGAAAAAAAAATGGTTAGTTTAAAAAAAATAAAAAAAATAAAAAAATAAAATAAAACAAAACATAGGATTCAAATTCAATTTTTTAGATTTTATTTAAAAAATAAAAATAAATAAAATAAATAAATAAAAACATTCATCAAAATAAAAACAACACACAACCAAAAAAAAAAAAAACAACAACAACAATTTTTTAAATAGGATTCAATTTCATTTTTTAAATTTTTAATCAAATAAAAAAAAAAAAACAATGGAGCATTGAAAAACACCAATATATTGTTGAAGCCCGAGCATGAAGCAAAGCTGAAACCTGATTCGAAATATGGTTTTTTTTCTCCGGCTCCAAGTTTAACCTGCAAATAAATTGTGAATGCGCAACAACTCTTCCTTAATTGTTTGACACGTGTGGCAGAAAAACGAGGGTTTGACAACAACAAAAGTAGAGATCCGGCGTTTCTTTCTCTACTGCTTCAAGCTTCAATCCAAATCGAACTTGCAAATCGAATAAACATATGTCCCTCTGTCTAATTAGACAGAGGATTCAGATAGAGCCTACCAACGTTGAAGGGTTGAGGGAGAAATGAGGCGCAGATTAGACAGAATCTGGAGAGCCTCTGCTTTAAGGCTGAAAACCTCAAGAATACATTTCTCTATAGCCAAAGTATCCTCTGTCTAATTGCGCTTGACTCTAGAAAGCATCGTTTCTCTCATATTGTTCACAATTTTAGTTTTAAGGTTGTTAATGTGACGTTCCTCATCTTGGAAAATTCTGCAGTTTCTTTCTTTCCACATATTCCAGACAAAAAAACTAGGGCAGAGTCTCCATAAGAGGTTAACTATTTCATGCTTCACCATCTTATTCCTATAGGAAGGCACAATGTCTTGAATAGAGTCTCTTTTGCGGTCTGTTTGGCAGAAAATATCTTCCATCCAATCCTAGAGATTAGCCATGAGGTTACAGGAGTTTAAGATATGGTTCAAGGTTTCCTCCTCTATGCCATAGAGGCAGTAGTGCGATGGACCAATGAACCATTTCTTTAACAATTTTTCCCAAGCTCATCCGGATTTATGCAGGAATGCAACAAAATAAACACATAACCATAAATACAGAGATGCGGTGGAAATAACACTTCATTTCATTAATATCAAAAAACTGAAATTTGCTTACGGACAATGGAAATAAAACTACCTAGGGCACTGGTAGCTATTTCTGAGAAGAGATGTGGTGGCTACAGGCCTCTGAACTGAGTTACAATGAGGCTCGAGGGCCTATTTATTATTTAAAAACAATGGGAAATCCTAAACAGCCAAAACCCTAACCCTAGGAGATGAAGTGCCAAAACTATGGTCCCCGTTTGGGTAAATTGGTGTTTCAACTTGCTAGGGGCGTAACTTTGGCATATGATCTCCATTTGACGCGTACTAGACCTTGTTAGAAAGATCTATCCAAGGACTAAAAATTTTAAACGAGCAACGTTGGTCCATGGACACATGTTGCTCTCTGTTTTCCTAAGAAATGTCGTTTAGGGCCTCAAAACGGCTCCGAAAGTTCAGGACCCGAAAAATTGCTAAAAATAGTAAGTTGTGCCAAAACTAAAAAACTGAAAGAGACAATGGTGGGGCCCCAAGTGGAATAGGTGGGTGACCACCAATATCCACCTAGATCATTCCTCCCACATTAGGAAGCAATGGTCCCCATTGCATTAAGTTCCTCCATGAGATGAGGAAATTTATGCTGAACTTGGTCCCTGGTGAACCACTTTATTTGGTGTAGGAGTTGGTCAACTTTGACAACCCGATATAGTTGGATATTCTGTTGGCTAGTGTTCTTGATTTGCATGTCCATGATACAATCTGTGGCGGCCTGTTCCATGTAGTCTGGGTTTAAATCTGTTGCGGTGAGTTGTTCTGCAATGTCTGAGGTGTCCAGTAGAGGTGGGAAGTAAGGATGAAGGTGATCCACATTGAATACTGGGTGCAGACCAAGGAATGGTGGAAAACTGAGCTCAAAGGCATTGTTCCCTATAGCCTTGGTGATGGTGTACGACCTGTATCGGAGTGGGTGAAGCTTGCGGTGGGGTCCAATGAGGCACTCCTTCTGCAAATGTATCCATACTTTGTCGCCCACCTGAAAGTTGTTTGGCACCCGGTGTTGATCATGGCGTTGCTTGTATTTGGCATTGGCTCTGTGCAATATATCATGAACCTATTGGCGGATGTTTTGAATGCGCTCGATGAAGCTACTTGATTTTTCAACTTCAAAATCGGCCTAAGAAGCTGCGAATGGCATGGCTACTTCAATGGGACATAGTGGCTGGAATCCCAAGCCCACCTGAAAGGGGCTATGGCTGATTGAACAGTGGAGAGCCCGATTATAACTATGTTGTACATAAGGGAGACTCTCGTCCCATGTGCATGGATGCTTTGAATTGTACATGCGGAGAATGTGTACAATCATTCTGTTGATGACCTCTGTCTAGCCATTTATTTGGGGATGGAAAGCTGTGGACTTGGTGAGCTTGGTATCAAACATTGACGAGAGGCTGGACCAAAATTTGCTGAGGAACCTACTATTCCGATCTGATATGATAGACTGCGGGATCCCAAAGTGCACCCACACTCATTCAAAGAAGAGTGTAGTAGTGGCTTCTGCTGTGATATTCTTCTTGCAGGCTGCCATAATGGCCATCTTCGAGAATCTGTCGACGACCACGAAAACACAATCATTTCCCTGCTTAGTAGAAGGAAATCCTGACATGTAATCCATGGAGATGGATTCCCAAGGTCGACTAGGGGTAGGTAGCGGAGTATATAGGCATTGCTTCTTGAAGGTCGGTTTGGCAATGGCACAAGTAGTGCAGGATCTGATGTGCTTCTCGACATCCTTTTGAAGGTTCAGCCAATAGAAATACTTCAACATGATTGCTACTGTTTTCTCGACCCCAAAATGCCCAGCGACTCGGCTGTAGTGTGCTTCCAATATCATCTTGGCACGCTCGCTTGAAGGAACACAAAGGTGTCTCAGGTGACATAAAAGTGCATCTTGGAGGTGAAAATTTGGAACTTGCATACCCCCCAAGAGTTCCTTGTAAGTGTGGACGAATTATGGGTCACTCTCATAGAGAAGTGGCCAATCAAAAGTCTCGTGCCCACAAGATTTGAGCACAGTGGTGAGCGCTAGGATCGGTGGTCGGCTGAAGTAGTCTGCAACATTATTGGTGCTACCCTTCTTGTACTTGATATTCAAATGAAATTGTTGCAAACATGTGGACCACTTCTGATGGCGATCATTCTACAACTTCCCTTGTGTTTGTATGAACCGCAGGGGTCGGTGGTCTGTGTGGATGATTGTTTCCTTCCGCAAAATGTAATGCTTCCATTGTCGACAACTTTGCACAATGGAATACATTTCTTTGTCATAAGTGGGATACTTACGAACTGTGTCAGACAATGTCTCACTGTGATATGCCACTGGATGTCCCTGTTGAGTAAGAAATTCCCCAATAGCATAGTCAGAGGCATTTGTCTCGATCTCAAATGGCTGTTGAAATTCTGGTAAAGTGAGCACTGGGGCAGAACAGGGGCGATTTTTCAATTCTATGAACGCCTTCTATTGAGGTTCCGACCAAAAAAAAATTTCTCTCGCTCCTCCCTTGGTGACTTGACTCAAGGGCCAAGTGATATGAGAGAATCCCAACACGAACCTCCTGTAGAAATTAGCAAGACCCAAAAAGATGTGAAGCTCTGTTATAGTGGTTGGGGCTGGCCAATCCTGAATGACTTGGATCTTGGCTAGATCCACATGCACCCCCCTTTCATAAATAATGTATCCCAAGTATTGAACCTGGGTCATGAAAAAAGTGCACTTCTTCGAATTGGCACACAAATTGTGTTGCCGCAGTGTTTGGAGGACTTGTCGGATGTGGTGAAGGTGCTCTTCCCAAGTCTGGCTGAAGATCAGAATGTCATCCAAGTACACCACTACAAATGAGTTGGTGAATGGACGCAAGATGTCATCCAGCATCCTCATGAAGGTTGCAGGAGCATTCGCTAACCTGAAAGGCATGACCAACCATTCGAAAAGGCCTTCCTTGGCTTTGAAGGCAGTCTTCCACACATAGGAGCGTTCAATCGGTACCTAATGATACCCCGACTTCAAGTCAATCTTGTTGAAATATTTTTCACCTTTGAGTTGGTCCAGAAGGTCATCAATCTGTGGGATCGGGTACCTATTCCGGACAGTGATCTTGTTCAGTGCCCGATAGTCAATACGGAGTCTCCACGTCCCATACTTCTTCTATACCAACACGATCGGACTCCCACGGGGTGATGAAATTGGTTGTATGTGACCTTTCTGCAGAAAATCCTGAATCTACCTCTTGATTTCATCGCTCTCTAGACCAGAGCACCGATAGATTGGTCCATTGGGTAGCGGCACACTTGGGGTCAGATCAATCGGGTGCTTGACCTGACAGTGCAGAGGAACCCCTGTGGGTGAGGTGAATATGTCCCTGTACTCATCCACAACCTTATCCATTTGTTGTTGTCGTGCAGAGGAGCCCTGTTTGGAGGTCATGGCCACAGTCTTATTCTTGCCTTGGGGACGGATCATTAGGAAAACAAATTTCCTAGTTTGGGAAATGAGCCTACTGCATTGTTTTGTAGTAACCAAAGAGATAGTGGCAGGAGGTGGTACCTCTGGTATCCTGTAAAAATTATTTCCCAAAATAATAATAACAGCGCGAGGCCGAGACTCATACACAGCATGATGCTTCCACAAGTATGGTTGTCCTAATAATACATCAGAAAAATCATTAGGAGCAACGTCACATAATACCTCATCCGTGAAGGGCTTGATGCTATAGGGAAGGCGGCACTGCTGGCTGACGCGGAGATCTTGTCCTTGGTGAAGCCACCCGATGGTGTATGGATGTGGGTGATTTGTGGTTGGCAAGCCCAACTGCTTCATGGAATTTGCTGAAATGAGGTTCTTTTTTCTCCCATTGTCGACAATGAACTGTACTAGGGAGCCCTTTACCCACATCTGGGAGTGGAAGAGATGTTCCTCCTCCTCTGGATCTTCCTGTTCCTCCTTCTGGATCTTCGTAGTCGCAACAGTGGCATTGGGCTCTGCATGAATAATCTGTTTCCCTTTGTCATTCCCCTTGTCAGGTTCTGATTCAGAGTCGGAGCATGCATCTGACTCAGAAGCCCGCATCTTGGCCACCAGTGACTACGTGGCCCGACACTCACTTGTGTTGTGAGTGGAGCTCCTATGGAACTCACACCACTTTCCCGTGTCCTTCTTTGGCTTTGTGGTTTTTTTCTTTGCTTGTGGCTTTGACAGGTTGTCTTGAGTTGCCATGCCTTGGCTCTGTTCTTTGTTCTGCAGTTTGGGAGCACCTTTCCCTTGCTTTTGGTTCCCAGATCCAAAGTCTCGCTTCTTCTCTTTCAATTTCTGCTCAATCTTGGCAGCATACCGGTATGCCGTACCAAGCAAGAAGATGTCGAGGAACTCCATTTCCTCCTAAATGTATCTGTGTAGAAAACTACAATACTTTAGCACTAGATGTTTCTATGAATCTTTGATACCTAGCTTGGTGTGCAGGGTATGGAACAGATTAGTTAGCTCATGCACATCTTGATCCCTTTGTTGTCGCAACGTGGTCCATTGTATGTACTTGTCCTCATATCTCCCCAAAGGATAGTATTGTTCTTTGATGGCATCTCGAAAAGAATTCCAAGTGGGTATGGCCGAGAACAGAGAGGGTTCTGTCTTGTCCTTTTTCTCATAGTGGGTTTCCCACTAGTCCTTGACATGGGGGGCAGCTTTGAGGAGTGCAAAAGTAATCTTCTCCCTGTCGGAAAAGTCATGAACCGAGAAATATCCTTCTAATAGATTCAACCATCTATCTACGATGTTTGAATCTATTTGACCCTCAAATATGGGAATGTCAAAATTTTCTTGTACCTTAAAAGGAGTCGCCCCTCCAGAGTGGCTGCTGGATGCAGATGCGCCACTGGTGGGCAGTCGTTGAAGGATCTGGTCAAAGTTATCCATCATCGCGTTCCTTTGTTTTTCGAGGGCCTCATTGAGCAATATTTTGATAGGATCTCCTGCTCCCTCATCTTTCTTTTCGTCCCCCATGGGCGTCCGTCGAGGTTTGCGAGGTTGATCTTGCAAAGGTTCCACCAGATCGAGCCCTAACTCCTTATAACCCGACCTCATTGGGGACATGCAAACAAGGATTGAGAAAAAATAAACCGCTCTGATACCACTGATCCGGATTTATGCAAGACCGAAAAATAATAAACACATAACCATAAATACAGAGATGCAGCGGAAATAACGCTTCATTTCATTAATATCAAAGAACTGAAATTTTCTTATAAACAAAATGGAAATAAAACTAGCTAGGGCACTGGTAGCTATCTCTGAGAAGAGATGTGGCAGCTACAGGCCTCTGAACTGAGTTCCAATGAGGCTCGAGGGCCTATTTATTATTTAAAAACAATGGGAAATCCTAAACATCCAGAACCCTAACCCTAGGAGATGAAGCGCCAAAACTAGGGGCCCCGTTTTGGTAAATTGGTGTTTTAACTTCCCAGGGGCGTAAATTTGGCATATGATCTCCGTTTGATGCATACCATACCTCGTTATAAATATATATCGGAGGAATAAAAATTTTGAATGAGCGACATCGGTCCATGGATCCATGTTGCTCTCTGTTTTCCCAAAAAACGTCGTTTAGGGCCTCAAAATGGCTCCGGAAGTTTAGGACCCGAAAAACTGCTAAAAATAGTAAGTTGTACTGAAACTGAAAAACTGAAAGAGACAATGGTGGGGACCCAAGTGGAACAGGCGGATGACCACCAATATCCACCTAGATCACAAGCTAGAATTTTTCTATGCATCAAAAGCCAAAGGAAAGTTTGGATTTTTGGCGAGAGGTTGGGATCCCAAATAGTATCATGTCATTAGACCTTGTCTTTGATATCTCTATTTTACATATAATGTCTAGCTTCCTAAAGGTTGAAAGCCCCACCCTCCATATGACCCCATCGAAGCTGATCTTCCTCCAAGGATACTCTTAGATTTATTTTCACAAGCAGGGTTCGTAGAGCACTCATTTGGTGGAGGATCTGAGCTTCCTCCTGGGGGGGGCGTCGGTGCAGTGGCTCCATTGAGTGTCTGGATGATCAGTGATAAAATATTGATTGAATTTCAATCTACCCACCCTTTGAAAACTCTTTTGTAGTAACATATGATCTAGGATCCCAACATCAACATTTGCTTCCAAGCGTCCTCCCAGAAGAGCACAGTTTGGCCATTCCTTATTTCCCAAAAGCAATGCTTCTGGATGAAATCTTTGTTCTCCTAGGCTAAGGTCCAGATAGGGGAGCTTGTGATATTCTCCATCATATTGGTGAGCTCTTAGGGTCTCCAGTCTTATGCATATTTAGCCTTCCAAAATATTTCCCAAGGGGTTGTGCTTTCCTTGAGCCATCTCCAACGAAGCTTGGCCCCATAGGCTTTGCTCACAGTATCAGAGTCCTGAAGGCCGAGGCCACCTAGGAATTTGGGCTTGCAAACCTTGTCCCAAGAAACAAGGGCCCATTTTCTCTTATTGTCCCTACTAGCCCAGAGAAACTTATGCTGGGTGTCTCTAATTTGTTGAAAGATTCCTTTCAGCATTGGCAATATGGAGAGAATGAAATGAGGGATGGCTTGGAGAACCACCTTGGTCATCACAAGGTTCCCTAAAATTTTAATAGTTGTGTAAGTCCAATGGTTACCTCTATCTTGTAGAGAGGACAAAATTTTTTGCTAGTGTGTCTTCTGCCATGGCTTATCCGTAAGGGGAACACCCAGGTACTTGGAAGGGAGGCTTCTCCTTTGGAAACCTAGAATGTTTGTCAAGTTCCTTTGAATGGAAAGGTGAGTATTAAAGAAAAAGATCATTAATGTATTATAATTTAAATATATACCTGAGGCGAGACCATAGAGATCTAGAATATATTTGAAACCTCAGGCTTCTTTGACTATGGGGACCCCATGAAGCATGGTGTCATCCACGAACTACTAGTGGGTGGTAGCCATGATTGCATGATGAGGCCGGATACCCTGAATATCATTCCTAGAATTTACTGATTTAATTTTTCTACTTAGGGCTTCCATTAGGATGAAAAAAAGAAAAGGAGATAACGGATCTCCTTTCCTATACCCTTGGAAGGCATATATGGGTGAGAAGGGGCTCCATTAACAAGAATAGGGAAGTTAGGAGACTTAAGCAAGGCCATCACCCATTTTTTCCATATTTGTCCATAACCAAAAGCCTCCAACACCACCTCTATATGCTTCCACCTGACTTTGTCATATGCTTTTGAGAGGTCCAACTAGATTATCATTACAACTTTCTTTTGGGATTGCAAAGAGTGGATCATCTCGTTGGCTAAGAGGATATTGTCAAGGATTTGAAGACCTTCCAAAAATCGTGATTGCTCTTCCGAGATGATCAGGGGAAGGATGGTCTTGAGTCTATTAGCCTAAACCTTCACGATGATTTTTTACAACATATTGCAAAGGGCTATCAGCCTAAATTTTTCCGGAGTGCATGCTTTTACTTCCTTAGGAATCAGGGCTATGAATGTGGAATTCAAGGATTTGAGGATCGAGGATGGCTTGCAAGAGTCTTCTACAACCTCCCAAACATCGTGTTGAACCATTTCCCAGTAGGCTTTGAAAAATTTGATAGTGAAACCATCTGGGCCAGGGGATTTTCCATTAGGCATATCCTGGATTGCTTCTTCCACTTCTGCTTTAGATATGGGGTAGTCTAAATTTCGATCATGCTCTTCCGTGGGGATTTTAGGAATGTGAGAAACCACTTCCCGGATGGCCCCATCCCTGTCAATGGAAGGCTCCCTCACGATTCTAGCAAAGCGATTAACCAAGAGGTTGGAAATATCCCCATGAGACTCAAAGGAGGTACCCTGGTCATCCTTTAACTAGATAATCTTATTAGTCCTTTGGTGGTCAATTACTGATATGTGGAAAAATTTAGCGCTTTTTCCCCCCTCCAACCATTGAACCCGAGCCTTCTTCCTCCAAAGGATTTCCTCCTATTGACACCTATTATACCATTGCTTCATAAGATATTTTTCATCTACATTGGTCTCCATAGTGATGCCTTCATTCAAAAATTTCTTTTGTACGGTTTCCAGTTTTCCTTCTAGAGCTAATTTTTCTTTGAAAATATTTCCAAAGACCTCGTTATTCAAAGTCTTGATCTTAGCTTTTATGTGTCACTGCATTGCCTGAAGATGAAAAATTTTGGTACCTCTAATCATGATAGGTTCCTGCCACCACAGATTGATCTTAGATTGGAAATCTGGGTGTTCTAACCAAAAATTTTCAAACCTGAGAGGGAAATTTTTGGGGGTTCCCAAAATAACAGCATCCAGGGTAATTGGCCAATGGTCTGAGCCACCACATGGGAGAATGTTAGACTTCACATCAACTCTTGCCAAGGTAACGTCTTCAGAAATGAGGAAAAGGTCTAAACAGGAAGCAATTTTCCTATCCTCTCCACATTTATTATTCCAAGTATACACTCCACTTTCTGGGTGGATGTCAATGAGATTATCTTCATTGATGAAATTATGGAAAGCCTCTGCATCTCGATTTAGTTTTCTTAGCCCACATTTTTTCTCTTCTAAGGATACGATCATATTAAAATATCCTCCATACATCCCTCTACCATAAAGGTGCCTTCTTTGCAGCTGCGATAGGTCTTCCAACATTCTTATTTTATCTTCCAATCTCTAGCGTTCATAAACATTGGTACAAAGGTAAGTGCCTTGTTCACCAATAATTTTCATTTCTATAGCTAAAAAGGATCTTGTTTCTTCTGAATTAATTAATTGGAGTGTCTGTTGGTTCCATAAGGTAGCCAGACTGCCTACATTTCCCAGGCCTTCCATATCTAAAAACTCCATCCTCCTACCAATCTTCCTACAGACTTCCTTCATTTTCTGGCTAGTGCATTTCCTCTCTTGCAAAAATATCATATCTGGATTTTCCTTGAGGCTATTTAACCCTATAGCATTCCAGGATATGATATTAATTAAAAATAGAAAAATTAATATGAAGTGGTGAAAGCCTCTAGAGCTTTCATCTTACTAGAGTTCAGAAGCATTTGACCCAAATCTTGGAGAGCCTCATTGTCTGATTTACAACCTCTCTTGCACTTTCGTTTGGAATTTTTTTTTACTCTGTTACGAGCCTTGCACTTTAATTCTGAGGCCTATAGTATCCCCGTATCCTATTTTCTAATCCTTTTCTACTGCAACCTACTATGCCACAAATAAGAAATTGATCTTGTTTCTTTGTTATTCCGGAACATACTCTACTCCAAGTTCCTTCCATTGCTCAGCCATACTAATAAAATCCATGCCCTCCATATCTAAGATATATTTGAGTTGTATTTCCTCGGTAGCAGCTTCACTCATTGTCTTCTCCACATCACCTTCCATGTCAAAGCCAAGTGATGCACCTATTGAGGCTTCTTCCATGTGTTGCATTTGGGAGCTTGGGATTTCCTGAGCAGTGCTATCTGCTGGTTCGACTTGGCTCTCCTTTGGAGTTGACTCTAATTAGTTTTTGTCATTCTCTTCTAGCACTGCAAAGGTATTACCAGTCCCCTTATTATTTTGCACTGGTTTTTTCTGGTTCCGTCTGTTTGATCTATGGCGCATTGTGGGGTGGAAAAAACTTTCTTTGTCCTTCTCCTGATCCTTTTTCCTTTGGTCCGACTGCTTGTTAAGAGGAAATTCCAGGAATAGATGCCCATTTTCATGAAACTAACAACATCTAAAGGGGATTTTTTCATAATCTATAGCCTAAAAAAATTCTTCATCCCAGAATTCTAGCCATAGTCCCTCTGGCAGGGCTCCTGACGCATCCATTTAAACACATATCTTAGCACGGGAGGTATATATCTTTTGCAGAGTAACTTTTTAGGCCTAAATGAACTTCCCTAGATTTTTTCCAATCTATTCCAACACTGAAGACCTCCAGTAACCAATGGGTAGTGAGAAAATCCTAATCCAGACAGGGACATGGATGAAAGTCTCCTTTTCTGGAGAAAAATTTGGTTTCCACGGCCTCAAATATAGCCCTGCAGAGGCATAGAACTATGGGCTGCCATCAAATATTATATCCCTCTCTTTCAAGTTCATAAAAACCATCGTGAAAAACCCTTTTAAGCCTAGGTGAAGATGTACATCACCTCAGGGCTTCAATTGTTGCTTGACCGATAAACATAGGGCCTTCTTAGCTGACCAAAATCCCATGAATTTGAAGATTAGAGCATACATGGTCATACGATCACGGTATACTTTCATTTCCATATCTGTTATTATAACCCATGAGATTTCTATTGTTTTCGGTTTGCATGGTCCTTTTTCTCCTGACATTTGGCTTCTAGATCTAGATCCTGAAGTATCTGAGCCCCCCGTAGTTTAAGCCTAATGCTCCCCTTTGGTCAAAGTCTCTCCAGTAACCCTGGGGGATTCTCCCTTAGGAGAAGGTCCACCATTTCCTTTGTTTTCCATTGCCTTAATTCCTATTGTGGATGTTAGCCACCTATAAATTTGTTATACCACAAGGTGGCTAAAACTTTTTGGAGCCTTCAAGGAACAAGTTTTATTGCTAAAAAGTGTTGGCTCTTGAAGACTCTAGAATGCCTCATGCCTCTGTCCAAAATCTTCATTGTTGTTCCCATTTTATACTTCGAGATTCTACTGAAATAATGAGAAGAAACTGCTGCAAAATAATCATTTTTCCCCTCTTTCAAAACTAACCTTCATTTTCTCCCCTTTTTCTCCATAAAAACTCCTTTGTTTTCATGATTTCTCTTCTTCTCTTCATGAAAATCACTTTTCCATAGTTAAGAACTCATTTTTTAACTATTCTGAAACCCCCGATTCCTTTGAAAACCATGAGAAATTTCATAAAAAAAAAATTATTATGACTATGGACTTAAGCCCCTTGGGCTAAATCCTAACCACTACCCCCACATGCCTACACCCTGAAACTAGGTGCTAAGCCCCTCCCGGCACTTATCGCATCACACAAATTCAAAGTGCGCAAGTATTTTGACATCATCCAAAAGTTCCGATGTGATTAGCCTTTTTGTGTTTAAAACCTCGATCGCATTGTCATTTTTATATTAAAACGTGGGCCCGTCTCGGCGCTTAAAACCTTGTAAATTTTTCATTCTTGATCGTTCTTTTCCTTTGTAAAATCATGAAACCCACTTTTCCAAAGTTTAAAATTAAAAACCCAAGTCACGTGTTGAAATATTTAAATGGGTAGATAAAAAGACCGATCGCGCAATCGCAATCGGAGAAAACAAAATGGGTCAATTGAAAAGGCCGCATCGAAACTTTCTGATGCGATTAGGACTTATATGTATAAACTCTGCCCGCCTTTTTATTTCATATGAATTTAACCCAGGACCAAGTGTTAAAGATCTCGGTGCCAATCGCATCGCAATGTTTCAAATAGGTTGATTAAAAAGACCAGGCCCGATGGCCCGATAGCGATTGGCCTTTGTTTTAATACGCCCCAGCCATATCACGTTTCATAAAATCCAAAGGCCCCGTAGTCGGGCGCCTCTCCACCTTACATATATTTTCTGCCCCCGATTCATTAAACCTTTGTTTTATTCCAAAAATGTTTGAGTTTTCATATTATAAAGGTTTTCTCCGTCGATCTACTCTAAACAAATCCCAGTGGTTGATCAAAAGCCGCTCAAGCAACTAGCACTTCATCGCATTGCAAATTTTCCATCGCATGCATTTGTTACCCCCGCCGATCAGTCATACCCCGATTCAATTTCCACTGTTGATCTGAGTTTTAGATCAATGGTCCGCGCAGAATCATATCGCATGTTTCAATCGCTCCATCCGCTTGCCACCCCCGATTGCGATCCTTCGATTGTGATCCTCCGATGGAATCCGGACCATCCATGTGTCTGGATCGGACGGTCCATAATCACTATCCTTTATTCTTCTCCCACTCTCCTTTGACCTCCTCTACGTAGATCTCCACCGTTGGATGCTTTCATCCAACGGCCATGCTTTGCCCCGACGTATCCAACGTAGTTTAACCTAATTTCACAAGATTTCATAACATTTTGTTTGTTTTGCAGGTTCTGAAGGTTTTTTCCATATTATAAAGGGAAAAAAAGAATCCAAAGGCCCCGATCTTCTGGCCTTTGGTTATCATAGAGAAAACGACTAAAAAAGGGGTCCTCTCCATGTTTATCAACGTTCCATGGGCGCCGATACTATAAAGGCCCTACGCGGCCCTGCACATTGACAAGACACTATGATTTTAATCACAATTAAAAGCGTATCACTTTTTGAAGACCAGAAGACAGAGAAAAGGCTTCATTAATCCCAAAACACAGAATTCAAGTAATATTAAAGGTTTTTTAGGTTGAAATAAAAATATCTGTCAGTTCGAACAGCCTATACTGCCACATCAAGGGAAAATTGAATCCCTCAACTACCGCAGAGCCACCTACAACCTCAAAGCAATAAAAGGGAGGCTCAGTTATTACCAAACCAAGAGAATTTGCATCAATATGTCTGAACAGTTAATTCCACCAAAGGAATTTCTTATAAACTGTCAGCATAAGTTATGTTAAGGATAACATAGAGCCTTAAAGTCAACAAATTTTTTCCATCTAGCTTAAATAGTTAATGTAACCAATTAATACAGCAGAAGTATCAGAATGTTCTCCATCGAGCCCCTCAAAGGCCGAGAGACAGAGAACTGTATTAATTCGACTTAGAATATATTTATCCCATTCCACCTCCTCATTTCTTCTATAAATACTACTGTAGAAAATGAGGATTTTTTGGTTGGTTGGTTGTTGTTTGATCAAAAGGTGTAATACTGAAACTCTCTGAAATAAATACATATTCTATTGAAGTTGAAGAACAAATTGAAGTATTGGAGGTCTTGATGATGTTGTTGCATGCTTCTTCCTGAGAAGGCTCTATCATTAGATCCATGAGCTTGGCTGTTGGTGAAGTATTCCGAACTATTCGATGTTTTCCAATGTTTTCATTATGTTCCATAGTTTCTTACTATAGTAGGCTGAAATTTTTAGGCTAAGAAATGACTCTTGGAATCACCTTAGACCTGTTCATCCTTCACTGTTTTATGTTTTCTTCTGTTGAAGTATTTTAGAGGCTTTAATATTTCTCTTTAGTCTTCATGCTTGTTTATTTCCTTAATAGTTTGAACTGTTGGTTTCAGCATGATTATGGTTTGCCCTGCTTGTCTACTGCCACTTAAAAACTGTTATTGAAGTCTCCCTTTGAAGTTCTTTGCTTATAGTGAATCAAAGAGGTCTGTTTTGATCTTGCCTTTTGTCCTCACTTAAAGAGTTGGCTTAAAGGTCGTTATAATTATGATCATAGATGTTTTTAGGTGTTCCCTCTTCTATGACTATAATTATCAGTAAATCTTTTATGTTTCTAATTCCTTTAAAATAAAATATTTGGGGAAATAGGGTGTTCCCCGAATCTTAGATTTTATTTTGAAAGTTGTTTTGAAATCATTATTTGCTTAAAGGTGTGATTTGTAGAATTTATGGTTAGCCATGTCTATCAAAGAGCTCTTTATTGTTCAAATTATGTTTTCAAATTCCCTTTGTTGAGAATTAAATTTCTCTTTCCAAATCATTAATGTTCATCTCATTCCAAAAACAAAAGGATCTTGTGGCCAAGTTAGATTTTCCCTTTGATATCTCATATCCATTGATGAGTTTTTTATGACCTTTTCTTGACTCCATTTCCCAATTAACTCGATGTTTCTCTGTCCTATATATCTTTCCTAGGCCTTGCATGTTTTGTTGTATCATTCCAAGCAGAAAATCAAACAAATAAACACCTGCAGTTAATAACTAGTCTAAAACCCATACTCAAAGCACACAAGATAAACCTTTTGCAAACAAACTTTTGAGAGATCCCTCTTTGAGAACAGGAGGACTAGATCCGGTAACTCTAAAGATTGGTTCTAATGTTGCCTTGTCTTTTGATTTTCCAAATTATCAAAACATGGGACACCAAATTAATGGCGATCATGGTGAGACGTACTAAGAATACAGTGGTTTGAAAACCTTCTTCAAACTTTTTAGGCCCATTATAACATAAGTAACCTTATTCAAGCACTACTTAGAAAATGGTAATCATGATAGGAATCAATTGAATCAGTGACAAACTAAGTAACCCTTAGGATTCCCGTTAGCCCTTGTCAAACCTTGAAGGAACCAGTTACCAAGCCATAAGAGCAACTCTGTTTGTTTGAACACCTTCGCTAAGTGCGAAATCAGACTTAGAACACTGTCTTAACCTATAAGACCAAAATAACTCAGAAAACCCAAAAAAATATTTCAGTTTGGCTTCATAATAAACTTGGTGGTGGACCATAAAACCTTTTACCTCCAAAAGAGCGAGAAATTTCCACCTGGCGACTCCACAATCCTAAAAACAGACCTTAAGACTCCACTGGGAAGACCCCAAATATTTATAGCATCATACAAACTCAGTTAGAAGGCTTTATAATTAGAATTTTCCTTTTCTCTGAAAAGATCAGTTAGCCTCTTAAATATTGTCATATTTGGTTAAACTTTTCTTTTAACTAGGTCTGAAAAACATAGCATAGTGGCTCCTAGAAAGATTCATACTAGAGCCCACCCTAACCCAAACCCACTGGAAGTAGTTGACAACCCTGAAAGCATACTTAGGGAGTCCCCTAAGATTAAATTTTCAACTGTTTTCAGATCACCCTTGAGAGCAAATTCAGTTCCTGAAAATTTTGCAGCTCTACACCAATCAGTAGTGGACTTGAGGAATCCTTTTAGAACTAGGTCGCTTGATGATATAATTCAGATAGAATCTAACTCTTCACTTTTATCCCCAGAACAAAGTGAAAAACCTGGTAGTAGAGAAACCACACCACCTAATTTACATTTCCTTATCAATTTAGGTGTCTCTCATCCAAGGTCAGCTCAAAAATCTATCCCCGGTACATCCACATCTGTCCATCCAAAGCCCACTGTGCAAAACACTCCTGTTCATCCCACTTTTACTCTTTTAAATCCACCTCTTATAAATCTACCCATATTTCCAGCCATGGCAACATGGTATGCCCCATTAGTGTTACCACAACCTCTACTTCCCTTACCAAATGATTACCAATCTAAAATCCCTCACTTCACCGGAAAAGAGTCCACAATAGCTCAAAATCATATAGATAGGATGGAGGATGAATTTGATTACATGGAGATAGAAGAATAAATTGTGAAGACGAGGATATTCGCCCAAAGTTTAGGAGGAGATGTAAAGAAATGGTTTAAAAACTTACCTCCCAATAGCATAAATGATCTCCCTGCCTTGCATCAAACATTCATCAACAAGTGGGAACTCAAAAAGAATCCTCTCCAAATACTAGCAGAATATACCAGCCTCAAGAGAAATCAAGGGGAAAGTGTTTACGATTATTCTACTGGGCTCAACGGCATTTACAATGCTCTCCCACCTCACATGAAACCTCCTCAAGGTATGGCCTTGGTAAGGTATCCCAAAAGATTTGATGTTGAAATGACTTACGAATTAAGGGGGAGGGATTAATTAACCTTAGAGGACATGCAAAAAGGAGCTTTGAGTGTAGAAGAAAACATAATTGAGAAAATAAATAGGTTGAGATTAGAGAAGAGGGTAACTTATAAAGATGACCTACTACCCTCAACCTCAACTTCTGATACCAAAATTGACAACCTATTGAAGGTAATGGAGAGGATGCTTGAAAAGATAAATCTGAATGATAGAGTGCCACCAAGAGAACCCCAGAATAACCAAAATAGAAATAGAAATCAAAATTATAGAAGAGAAAACAATCAACATAAGCAGAAATAAAGTGACCAACAAATTAGACCTCCCTTCGAACAAAACTATGTAGATCAATATGAGGAAGATAGGGAGCTAGAAAGGTTGGGAGAAGCTCATGTAAACTTGATTGTCTTAGACAGTGGGGATGATGTTTTACTCATTTAAGAAGAACAAGGTTTTTTCTCTTATAATCAAAATGCAAACAACAATGAAGATTCTGATGACTATAGATTGGGGTTTGAAAATTCAATCATGGAAGTGCATAAACAATACGATCTTAGGAGCAAAGGGAATGTAAATAACTTAAAAGACAAGAACACTAATATTGCTGTCAAGAAAAAAATAGAAACTCAGTCCAGAAGGATAGCAGAGAAAGCCAACACTTTGGTCAAGAAACCCAACTTAAACAAAGACAAAGGTGTCCAGCCAAATGTTGAACACAGTACCCCTAGCACTTCAACTAGTGGTCCTAGTAAAACTATCCCAATTACCAGTCCAAACAAGGATCAGCAAATCAAAATTGCTAAAAAGAATTCAATTGAAAAGATAGATGTAAATATCAACAAATCAATTATTCCTTTCAACCTTGAGGGAGAGATTGCTAAGATAAAAATTGTCATTCCCCTAGCTGAACTAGTAACCCAACAAATGTACAAAAACCAATTTTTGAAAGCTTTGAAATTAGGAAGCGTTACTGACACCCTGAACTTGACAGATGACAAACCTGAGTTTTTTTTTGGCCCAAAAGTTGAAGGGAAATACCAAGAAGGGATTTTCCCTCCCTTCTATGTTAGTTTGAACATACACATTAAAATTTTACATAATGCCATGTTAGATTCTGGAGCTTCGCACAATATAACGCCCAAGGTAGTGATGGAAAGCTTAGGCTTAGAAACTACTAAACCATACAAAGATTTGTATTCCTTTGACTCAAGCAGAGTCAAATGTTTGGGTTTAATCAAACATTTGTGTGTGAACTTATCCCAAATCCCTGCTAAAAGTTTAGTCATGGACATAGTTGCAGCTGACATTCCCCCTAAGTATGGCATAATCTTATCAAGATCTTGGGGAGCCAAACTTCAGGGAAGCCTTCAAATGGACATGTCTTATGCCACCATCCCTGTCTTAAACCAAAACAGAAGACTGTACAGGGAATCTCACGTGAAGTACATGGTGAGAAATATATACAAACCAAACAACTCCCCAATTTATTCTATTCAGTCAAGTTTAGATTATTTTATATTATGTAACGAAGATGAAATTACTCAACAAGATAAATAGAACATAGACCCAACTGATTCACCAGAAAAATCGAATCTTCGCTCAAATCAACCTCAAAACATCGACAATCAACAGCAACAGGAAAACAGAAATGAGTCAAACGTAATTTGGACAATAAACTTTGATGGATCCTATAATAAAGCAAGCATAGGTGCAGGCGTATGGATCCAGAATATGAATAAGATTTTTTCATATAAATTGGATTTCCCGTGCACTAAAAATATTGCTGAGTACGAAGCACTTCTCCTAGGTTTAAAATTGCTTAAACAGTTAGAAGCCCAAAGGATAACAATCTTAGGAGATTATGAACTTATCATAAAACAAATCAAAGGAGAATACTCAGCCAAAAATCCGAGGCTTAGGGAATATCGGAACGCTTCCCTCGATTTATTGAAAAACTTTGAAAAATACGAACTTGTTTTCATTCCTAGAGCATTTAATCATTTAGCAAAACAACTCGCTTTCAATGCCAGTAATTGTCAAATATATGAGATAAATGAATAGCTTAGCATAAAGGTAAAACATAGGCCTGCAGTGCCTGACAACGAAGATCACTGGCAAGTGTTTGATTCTGACCAACACATAGACAATTTCTTAAGATCAAAAAATGATTTCACCATACCAACATCACAATCCAGCCATAAAGAAAATTGTCCATACATCGAAGAAATCCCAGAATCTAAAATAACACACTTTGTTGATATTAATCTTTATGAGAATCCGTTTGAAGCATACTTAATTGACAACGTGGACCAAAAAGACCTGGAAGTTTTACAATGCAAGAACAGTTCAATTCCAAGAGGTCTCTCACCTTTGGAATAACTTTTTGACTTTAATGATGTAGCCAAAGAACCAAATATGGAGCCTGTAGAAACAAACATAGAAGAACATAACATAGGCTCCCCGGCAGAACCCAAGATGATTAAATTGTCTAGCACTCTTCCAACTCACATAAAATATCAGTACATTGATCCGTTTAAGGAGTTTAAAGATATTTTTTCCTGGGCATACACAGATCTGAAGTCTTACGATACCAGCATCATTCAGCACAAGATTCCCCTGAAGGAAAACTAAGGAGAATAAACCCAATTTTATTACCTTTAGTTAAATATGAAATTGAAAAGATGCATGATGCTGGCATTATAGTGCCAATTAGATTTTCAGAATGGGTATCAAACTTAGTTTCTGTTAGAAAAAATACTAGAGAGATCAGGCTCTGTATCGACTTCAGAAACTTGAACAGAGCATCCCTAAAGGATAACTACCCATTACCCAAGATGGACCATATACTTCAGAGGGTAGTTAGGTCAAAAAGGATATCACTCTTAGATGGGTTCTCGGGTTACAACCAGGTGTTAGTGCTCCCAAGTGATCAAATCAAAACTGCTTTTACCACACCTTGGGGCACCTTTATATATGTCAAAATGCCTTTCAGACTAATGAATTCAGCGGCCACCTTCCAAAGGGCCCTGGAAATAGACTTTTCTGAAGATATTGGCTATTTCATAATTATCTACCTTGATGACATAATTGTCTTTTCAAAAACTGATGAAGAACATTTGACTCACTTGAGAAAGGTTTTTGAGAAATGTAGGAAATTTGGCTTGTCATTGAATCCAAAGAAGACACTCTTCGGTCTCCAAGAAGGTAAAATTCTTGGTCACATAATTTCAGAAGAAGGAATTAAAATAGACCCTACAAGGATAGATGACATATTGAAAATTAGCCATCCAAGAAGCCTCAAATAATTACAATCTTTCATTGGAAATATTAATTTTCTGAGGAGGTTTATCCCTAATCTTGCTGAGCTATTAAAAAAAATTACAAACATGCTTAAGAAATATGTCAGTGTAAAATGGACTTTACCAGCTAAAAAATCATTCGAACTGGTCAAACAAGCTCTTACTCAAACACCAGTCCTGATTAGTCCAGATTTTACCAAAGAATTTTACATCTTTTCTTTTGCATCTGAGCATACAATAGCTACAGTTTTATTTCAGAAGAATGATTTGGGGCAAGAAAAACCAATATTTTTCTTTACTAGGGCCTTAAGAGATGCTCCTCTCAAATATAATGTCATGGATAAGCAAGCCCTAGCATTAGTGAAAGCATTAAAAGAATTTAGGGTCTATATTTTAAACTCTAACATAATTACTTTTGTTCCACATACTGTTGTCAAGGAAATTCTAAGTCAAGACCCTGATGGTAAAAGGGGAAAATGGATTGCAACTATTCTTGAATATGACTTAGAAATTAGGCCAACCAAACTAGTTAAAGGGCAAGGATTAGCAAAAATTATGGCTGAGTCTAACTTCCAAGCACTAGACATGAATATGGTAGATGTGTTGGAAGAAATAGAAGAATCTAATGCTCCTTTTATTGAAGAAACATTTCTAAATTCTCCTTGGTATGCTAACATTATTTATGTGCTTTTATATTTAAATGCTCCTCCTTCTTTATCTAAAACTAAAGCTAGATTCTTGAAACAAAGGGCTTTGAGTTTTTGCATCTTGGATGGAGTATTGGATTGGAAAAGTATTGTTGGAATTTTTTTTAAATTTTTACTTGAAGATGATGCAGGAAAAATCATGCATGAGTTGCATGACAGAGAATGTGGAGGCCACCTCTACTGGAAGGCCACAGCAAACAAAATTCTTAGATCTGGTTACTATTGGCCTACCCTTTTCCCAGATACTCAAAAGTTGGTCATGTCTTGCCATAAGTGTCAAATCTTCGATGGAAAAAGAAAACTCCTTCCCTTACCCTTACATCCCATCAGAGTTGAGGCACCTTTTCAACAATGGGGTTTAGACTTCATTGGGGAAATTCACCCATTCTCCTCAGCTCAACATAAGTGGATCCTCACAGCCACTGACTTCTTTACCAAGTGGATATAAGCTATACCCTCGAGAAATGATAATGACTCTATCATTATCAAGTTCCTTGAAACAAATATCCTATCCAGATTTGGTTGTCCCAAAAAAATCATAACCGATAATGCTGCTGCTTTTAAATCTAAGAAGATGGTTGATTTCTGTTACAAATACCACATAACCTTGGGCCATTCCACTGCTTATTATCCCCAAGGAAATGGATTAGCTGAATCTTCCAAAAAAAGCCTCATCGACATCATTAAAAAATTGTTGGAACAAAATTAGAAATCATGGCACAGTAAGCTAGTTCATGCCTTGTGGGCTATTAGGTTAACTACCAAGAAATCAATAAATATGTCCCCCTATCAGTTATTTTATGGCATGGATGCAGTTTTTCCTACCTCATTGGGAGTTCCAGTCATGAAACTCCTTCAAGAAGTGCATATTGAAGAGAATGATATGCAGAGAAGAATCAACCAAACAATCCATTTACAACAGACCAGAGAGGAAGTCTATTGAAGAACACAGTTAGTCCAAGAAAATATGAAGAAGCTATTTGATAAGAGGACTAAGGCAAACAATTTCCAAGTTGGAAATGTTGTTCTTAAATGGGATTCAGGAAGAGAAGAGAAGGGAAAACATGACAAGTTTGAGAACTTGTGGAAAGGGCCATATATTATCCATGCTGAAAGGGGGCCCAATACATTTTTCTTGAAAGAATTGTATGGAGAAGATCTGTATGGAGGTCCTGTAAATGGTAGGATGCTTAAGCATTACTTCTACCAAGAATCCTAAGTTTCAAAGAATTTTTATTTTTCATTTTAAATATCATAGTCTAACCATTGCATTCAAAATTAGAAAAATAAAAAATACAAAAACAAAGAAAGAGAGAAAAGAGGGCAGATTGTAAAAACAATAAAGGTATAGCCCCATACCAAAAAAGAGAGAAATAAGTTCTGAAAGTGTGCAAGCTTAAATTCCACTCCTGAAAAACACACTTCTAGTTAGTCAAACTACATAATCTTGACTAAATTACCCTTTAAATTTTCTGCTGATAGGACAGTGAATTCAATTTTCCAAACTATTTAATATTGGCTTATCAATAGATAGATTAGGATAGAAATCAAAGCTTCAAACATGCTCAAAATCTGAACCTAACATTTCAAAAAAGAGAATGACTCAAATCTATTTTATTTTTTGAGTCAAAAAGGATAAAATCTGGTTCTAATTAGTTCAAAATCTGAACCAGATGGTAAAGAAGAAACAACTCAAATAAATTCAAATCAGAGCTGTAAAATGATGAAGGAAGTGCTTTAAATTTTTAGATCTTAAGCCTTCATCATTTTAGATTTAATTTTCTGCAAATAATAATCTATGTGTAGCTTGTTTTTATGCCATAGATCAGCATCAAGTTAGATTGTTCAATCCTAACTTGAATGCTTTTTAATTTCTGCTTTAGCAAATTAGAGAATAAAAATCTGCTAGACTGTTTAATCTGAACAGATTAGTAGATTAGGTAGAGAAGCATATGGGCTCAACTGTTTAATCTAAGTCCATGGAGAAATAAGAAGTAGAAATAGATTAGATTTTTTTCTTTTAAAAAGAATAAAATGTTGTAAGAGAGTTTGCCAATCCAAGTGCACTCTAATGAAGAAAAAAATGTTAGATCTGTAGGATTGGGTAGGTAGAAAGCTTGTTGATGAGAGATCCATTGTTTTCCATGATTTTTAGCATTCTAGAGCAAAAGAATATCATTAAATCAAAGAAAGGCAACCTAATGGATGAGGCAACTGATCAGCCTCCCAGAACACGTGAGTCTAAAGTTCTTGATGCCTTCAAAAAGGTACCATCCCCAAGTGGAGCCACTGTTAGCCACCTATAAAATTTTTATACCACAAGGTGGATAAAACTTTTTGGAGCCTTCAAGGAACAAATTTTATTTCTAAAAAGTGTTGGCTCTTGAAGACTCTAGAAGGCCTCATTCCTCTGTCCAAAATCTTCATTGCTGTTCCCATTTTATACTTAGAGATTCTGGTGAAATCATGAGAAGAAACTGCTGCAAAATCATCATTTTCCCCTTTTTCAAAACTAACCTTCATTTTCTCCCCTTTTTCTCCATAAAAAATCCTTTTTTTTCATGATTTCTCTTCTTCTCTTCATGAAAATCACTTTTCCATAGTTAAGAACTCATTTTTTAACTATTCTGAATCCCTCGATTCCTTTGAAAACCATGAGAAATTTCATAAAAAACAAAGTATTATGACTATGGACTTAAGCCCTTTAGGCTAAATCCTAACCACTTCCCCCACATGCCTACACCCAGAAACCAGGTGCTAAGCCCCTCCCAGCGCTTATCGCATCGCACAAATTCAAAGTGCAGAAGTCTTTTGCCATCATCCAAAAGTTCCGATGTGATTAGCCTTTTCGTGTTTAAAACCCCGATCGCATTGTCATTTTTATATTAAAACATGGGCCCGTCTCGGTGCTTAAAACCTTGTAAATTTTTCGTTCCTGATCATTCTTTTCCTTTGTAAAATCATGAAATCCACTTTTCCAAAGTTTAAACTTAAAAACCCAAGTCACGTGTTGAAATATTTAAATGGGTAGATGAAAACACTGATCGTGCAATCGCAATTGGAGAAAACAAATTGGGTTGATTGAAAAGGACGCATCAAAACTTTTCGGTGCGATCAAGACTTATATGTATAAACTCTTCCCACCTTTTTATTTCATATGACTTTCACTTGGGACCAAGTGTTAAAGATCCCAGGCGCCAATCCCATCGCAATGTTTCAAATAGGTTGATTAAAAATACCAGGCCCGATGGCCCGATTACGATCGGCCTTTATTTTAATACGCCCCAGCCATATCACGTTTCATAAAATCCAAAGGCCCCACAGTCGGGCGCCTGTCCGCCTTATATATATTTTCCACCCCCGATTCATTAAACCTTTATTTTATTCCAAAAATGTTTTAGTTTTCATATTATAAAGGTTTTCTCCGTCGATCTACTCTAAACAAATCCCAGCCATTGATCGAAAGCCAATCAAGTGGCCAATGCTTCATCACATCGCAACCTTTCCATCGCATGTATTTTTTACCCCCGCCGATCAGTCATACCCCGATTCAATTTCCACTATTGATCTAAGTTTTAGATCAAAGGTCCGCGCAGAATCGCATTGCATGTTTCAATCGCTCCATCTGCTCGCCACCTCTGATTGCGATCCTCCGATGGAATTTGGACCGTCCACGTGTCCAGATCGGATGGTCCAAAATCACTCTCCTTTATTCTTCTCCCACTCTCCTTTGACCTCCTCTGTGCAGATCGCCACCGTTTGATGCTTTCATCCAACGGCCATGCTTCGCCCCAATGTATCCAACACAGTTTAACCTAATTTCACAAGATTTCATAACATTTTGTTTGTTTTGCAGGTTCTGAAGGTTTTTTCCATATTATAAAGGGAAGAAAAGAAGCCAAAGGCCCCGATATTCCGGCCTTTGGTTATCATAGAGAAAATGACTAAAAAAGGGGTTCGCTCCATGTTTATCGACGTTCCATGGACAACGATACTATAAAGGCCCTGCGCAGCCCTGCACATCTAAAAGACACTATGATTTTAATCACAATTAAAAGAGTATCAGTTTTTGAAGACCAGAAGACAGAGAAAAGTCTTCATTGAGCCTAAAACACAGAATTCAAGTAATATTAAAGGTGTTTTAGGTTGAAATAAAAATATCTGTTAGTTTGAATAGCCTATACTGCCACATCAAGGGAAAATAGAATCCCTCAGCTACCGCAGAGCCACCTATAGCCTTAAAAAAATCAAAGGGAGGCCGAGTTATTACTAGACCAAGAGAATTTGCATCAATACGACCGAACAGTTAATTCAACCAAAGGAATTTGTTATAAACTGTCAGCAGAAGTTATGTTAAGGATAACATAGAGCCTTAAAGTCAAAATTTTTTTTCCAGCAAGCTTAAATATTTAATGTAGCCAATTAATACAGGAGAAATATCAGAATATTCTCCATCGAGCCCCTGAAAGGCCGAGAGACCGCGAACTGTATTAATTCGACTTAGAAGATATTTATCCCATTCCACCTCCTCATTTATTCTATAAATACTACTATAGAAGATGAGGATTTTTTGGTTGGTTGGTTGTTGTCCGATCACAAGCTATAATACTAAAACTCTCTGAAATAAATACATAGTCTATTGAAGTTGAAGAACAAATTGAAGTCTTGGAGGTCTTGATGATGTTGTTGCATGCTTCTTCCTGAGAAGGCTCTATCATTGGATCCATGAGCTTGGCTGTTGGTGAAGTATTCTAAATTGTTCGATGTTTTCCCCTATTTTCATTATGTTCCATAGTTTCTTACTACAGTAGGCTGAAATTTTTAGGCTAAGAAATGACTCTTGGAAGCACCTGAGACCTGTTCATCCTTCACTGTTTCATGTTTTCTTCTGCTGAAGTATTTTAGAGGCTTTAATCTTTCTCTTTAGTCTTCATGCTTGTTTATTTCCTTAATATTTTGAACAGTTGGTTTCAGCATGATTATGGTTTGCCCTGCTTGTCTACTGCCACTTAAAAACTGTTATTGAAGTCTCCCTTTGAAGTTTTTTTCTTACAGTGAGTCAAAGAGGTCTGTTTTGATCTTGCCCTTTTTCCTTACATAAAGAGTTGGCTTGAGGGTCATTATAGTTATGATCATAGATGTTTTTAGGTGTTCCCTCTTCTATGACTATAATTATCAGTAAATATTTTATGTTTCTAAGTCCTTTAAAATAAAATCTTTGAGGAAATAGGGTGTTCCCTGAATCTTAGATTTTATTTTGAAAGTTGTTTTGAAATCATTATTTGCTTAAAGGTGTGATTTGTAGAATTTATGGTTAGCCCTGTCTATCAAAGAGTTCTTTATTGTTCAAATTATGTTTTCAAATTCCCTTTGTTGAGAATTAAATTTCTCTTTCCAAATCATTAATGTTCATCTCATTCAAAAAACAAAAGGATCCTGTGGCCAAGTTAGATTTTCCCTTTGATATCCCATATCCATTGATGAGTTTGTTATGACCTTTTCTTGAATCCATTGCCCAATGAACCTGATGTTTCTACATCCTATATATCTTTCCTAGGCCTTTCATGTTCTGTTGTATCATTCCAACCAGAAAATCAAACAAATAAACACCTGCACTTAATAACTAGTCTAAAACCCATACTCAAAGCACACAAGATAAACCTTTTGCAAACAAACTTTTGAGAGATCCCTCTCTGAGAACAGGAGGACTAGATCCTATAACTCTAAAGATTGGTTCTGATGTTGCCTTGTATTTTGATTTTCCAAACTATCAAAACACGGGACACCAACAGTGGACCCTTGTCTTAGTGCCTCCTTGGAGGCTACTCCTGCCCTCTAAGTCCAACCTGCAGTGTTCGATCCTGTTATTTGAATGCCTTCACTGTGGCCCTTACCTCTATCCAAAACCATTTGTTTGAAGGACAGAGCCCCATTGGCCCCCCTCTTCTCATTTTATGGGCCAGCACTGACCATCTTCTAAAGAGCTCAACAAAATGAGCTAGATTTACCTCCAGGGCTTCCTGCACCTTGCAGAAAACACCGAAAACTTGCAACAAAAAATCAGGGCTAGAGTTCGTCATGCCGACCTTCTGACTACATCGTCTCATAGCTCCTACCAACGTTTCCCAAACAACATTAAAAACTCTACCACAGAGATTTAAAAATGGCTACCAAATAAATTCGTAAATCTATGGAGGTTTCACAAAAGCTCGAATAGAGTAAGAACGACCAAACAATAAATGTACCAAAAATTAATTCATGGCAAATATAAACAATTAAAGGATACAATAGTGGTACTAATATTACCTGTAGATTTTAGTAATGGTTTTTGGGATGGCAACGATGGGATGAGAGGAGGTCCTCCTCTTCACCCATCTTCAGTGCACAAAAACTCTCTCAGACCTAGTAATACGTAACAGTGGTCAATGTGTGATCTAAACGAAGAAAAACAAAGCATTGTGTAAAAGAAAAGAGCATTGTAAATGTAGAATCAAACTTTAAATTTAGAATGAGCATGGACAGAGGCTGTTCAAGAAGGACTCCCATATGATACTCATTGAGAGGAATATCTGCTAAATAAACGTAACAAGGATACAAATAAGGTAATCAAATAACGGAATTTACCATGGAATAAATCCATACAATATAAATTGAAATCATAATTCCCAGTGGACCCTTAGTTACCTAATACAGTGGAGAATAACTATTAACTACAACTATAGTGAAAGAACTAAAACCGTATTTCACATTCAAATAATGGCTATGTAATCTCCTTAGAGAAATCCACTTACAGTTAATGGTGTTGCAACTATTTTTTCAACATAAGAGATTACTTGGGTGGGTGGGGTTTTGATAAACCACTACTAACAGAATTTCTAGTCATGGAGGAGAAACACAATCAGCTAGAGTTCCTAGTGAGAGCAACGAAAAAATGAGAAATTGAAACAAAAATACCAGAATCGTGAAAAAAATAAACAACCAATGTCAAATTAAAGAAAAAAAAGAGGAAGCAATGTGTCTTATTTGGATATAACGATGAAGTTACCCTCTGCGTGGGAAATAGAACCTTCACTTCATCTTGCTAGAGTGAGTTTGCATCTCCAAAGGAAACCAACGAATTTGGGAAGGTGAGAACAAAAACATTTAACAATAAACTGACATGCATAGCAGAGGCCGAGAGAGAGGTTTCTCAATTGAAACCGTGAAGTGAAAAATGGTCTCAGACCAAAAACGCAAATAGTTATTGAAACTCAAAAACCATAACTCTGAAGAGATACTCATCGTCCAGGTGTAGGAAATATGGAAAGAAAACTCCTGCGGATTGAAAGGTGCCATAAAACCTCAGAAGATCCATGTGATGTCGTACTGTCCATTTCATGTTTATTGATCCCGAGGAATATTTCATAAAGGAGTTTTGTGTATTTTTATATGGAGAAACAATAAATTTAATCCACAATAAATAAATAAAAACTGATGGGTTTAAACCTGATGATGTGGATTATACATAAACCAAACTATTGTATGGGAATGCAATGTAAGAGTTCGATAACTAGTATCCATGTTAAATGATGACAGGTACAAAGTCAAACTCATGAAATGTAGTAAACGTTAGTGACGTGGTAATTCTTGCAACAAAACTATAAATCTGCGTAAATCCACTGATAGGTTTAGTTATGATTGACATGGTTAATATATCATATGGATTACCATATGTGAACACAGTACAATGTTTTGATATCATGTGGTAGCCATTCTAGGTGACACGTAGACAGTCAAAGCTCACTTAAACCTTGAAAAGTAGAATAATATGCATTTGTGAATTGGTTTAAGTTAAAAGGCAGATCCAAAATCACATAAAGGAAATATGAACTATTATTAAGGGTTATGCATAAAGTTAAAACACTATGTGATAATTAATATACTTTTTAAAACGAAGTCCCTAAAAATGGAAATTTCTCTTATGACAAATTATATATATGTCAAAAAGTAGAGATAGCTATAACTTTTAAATTAAAGTTATATCAATGTATATATGGTTGGGGAGGAATTAGACTTAGAGGATATATAAGCAGTTAACATGCGAAAGGAATTTGTTATTAATGGTTAAGGGGGGGCTTTAACTATTACTTTACAAATTACCATGTAAAATAAAATGGGATTGTCATAGGACATAGAGTCTCATTGAAATTGTAGAATTGGAATTTTAGTCCCAATGAGTATATGTTCAAATTACGAAAGATTAAAAATATAGAAAAGTACAATGTTGATGGATGATATGCATCGGAAGGTGATGAACAATAGTCAATATGTGGATTGTGATTAGTATGAGTGTTATAAATAGAAAAAAAATGTTGTTGAAAATGGAGATGTTACAAATGGTATCAGAGCCCGTGTTAAAACTCTGGGCCTGAATGTGTGGTCACACTAGAAAATAAAAGTCCAAAATTTTTGTTGTTTTAAACTATTTTTTTAACATAATTTTTCACTAATGTTTAATTTTATGTACAGTGACTTAGTGCATAACCATACAACTGCAAACCATGAGTGAAGGGGATTAGTTGTATGTGGAATCTGGGTGGAGCAGAAAATCCATCAGATCCTAATCCTCCATTCTTGGTCATGATGCATCAGATGCAAAGAGAAATGATGCAACAGAAAGACCCAAATGAAAGATTATCGCTGGCCAACAAAGAGAAAGAAAGATTAACCAAAGAATTGACCTCTAGGAACAGTCACGAAGGTGAAGGTTTTGGGAAAAAATAGAAGAGGAATTGAAATTCACTCAGAAGAGTCAGAGGAGGATGAAGCCTTTAGAAAACAGTCTAGAAGGAAGAAGGAATTGCAAGGTGAATTCCGAAAAATCACACCTCCCTCTTAGGATAGAGGGAAGGAGGAAGATACAGAAGCTTGGCTTCTAAACATGGTAAAGTACTTACGAGTTTATGAGTATGAGTAACTTGAAAGCCAGTTTGGCTAATTACCAATTACAAGGAAAAGCTACCTTTTGGAGGGAGGAAACTAAAATGGTGCATGTGATAGATGACAAAACTTCCACTTGGGAAGATTTCATAATTAAATTTAAATCTAGATATCTAAATAAATGATACTAGGATGGCAAAGTCAAAGAGTTTCATGACCTTAGGTTGGGACAGCTTACCATTGCCGAGTTGTTACCAAATTCTACTTTGCTAGGTACCTTATAAAATAGAAGAGAAATCAAAGGTAAGGTGTTATTTTAAACTTCCTACCTCCTATATATAAGGAGAAGGATGAGGAATTCTGGCTCATGAATTTAGGAAAACAATAATCTGAAATATACTAGTTGCATGATAAAGTTAATTGTATTAGGTAGAAACAAAAATGATGAATGGGTGGAGTGGAACGACCACAAATTGAGAAGAATCTCCCTCAAAGTTCAAGGATATACTTGAAGGATAGAAGTAATGATAATAAAATGGAAGGTAGGGATGTTGAACCAATTATCGTTGATTAAATACTTCTAGAAACAGAATTTGACCAAGAGAGTTATAATTTTGTTTTGAAAATTGTAGACATTCTAGCAATAGAAGTATAAAATCTGTTTGTAAGAAAAAAGAGGCTGGACAAATTTGAAAAAAATATCAAGTGTATGAATGCTAAACAACCTATTCTGGTTGATGAATTTAAGAGTAGATTAACATAAGAAAGAAAAATTTTAGCAAGATGGAATTGTTTAACTAAGTTATTAAAAGAAAAGTGATGCATAAGTTACCCGAGATTGATGTAAATTAAATGGGTGTAAATAAAATGAGTTAAAGTTAAATGGTTTACCTTTATATTCCTATGCGGTGTTGGTAGGAATGGGCTGGTAAGAAAAGAATAAAGACATACTAAATTGTTTAGATAAAACAATACATGGTATAGGTGGTGAGGGAAAACCAGTGATAGTAAAAAGGACAAACCAACCCAATATCGGTGAGGAAAATTTCAGCACTTTAGTTGAAAAGGACAACAAGAAAAGGCTGACAAGTGTATGATGTACATGTGGTAGAATTAGGACAAAAAATTAAAAAATGAACTTGTAGAAAATGTACCAGTCATCCAAGAGTCTAAGGAGGTTGTTCTAGATGAAAATCCTCATGTACCCCCTAAAAGAGAAATTGTTTTTTCAATTGAGTTAATACCAGGAGCTACACTAGTCTCTAGAGCCCTACAGGATGAGTACCCCAAAATTGTAAGAGTTAAAACTGTAGCTACAAGAGTTTATGGATAAAGGCTATATAAGACCAAGTGTATTCCCCCAGGGAGCATCGGTATTATGTGTCGGAAACGAAGTTGGAATATTCAAAATCAGTATAGACTATCGACAATTGAATAAACTAATGATCGAGAATAGATATCATCTACTCAAGATAGATGATTTAATTGATCCATAAGCTATCATCAACTGAAAATTAAGAAAGAGATGTATGTAGAGCAAGATACATAATCCATGAATTGGAAGTTCTACATGATTTGGTTGATTAATGTCCTTATGGAAATTTTGAGGTCTAAAATGGGCCTCCTAAGGAAAATGTAAAATCAAAATTCACCTTATGAGAACCAATCACATTTTATGGGATGACACTATCCCCAATGATCGAGGTGGCATTGCTTGAGTCAAAGGTACTTACTTGTTACATTCTCAATGGTAGATAAAAACTCATGGTTAACCAAGGTAGGGTTCTAATTAATTTTAAAGTCATAAAGTGAAGTACTAATAATAAATGTCATTTCACACTTTTTGAATAAAATATTATTATTGTCATTTCATATTTTTTGAAAAAAGCAATGCATATCTTTAGACTTCATGTCTATTCACATTTTTTAATAAATATTACATTTGTATATTTTCCTATATTTATTTTTAAATTATATATTCATCGCATTTTATTTAATATTATAATTTCAAATTAATTATACGTTAATATGTATACATATATATTATACATATGAAATCGAAATAAATAAAATTGTAACTTTGTAATTTTATGATAAATCAAATCTATGAATAATATGACTATAATATTAATAAAAATAGAAACATATTAAAATTAAAGAGAAAATGCATATTTGTTTTTTTGATGAAAATATGTACACTAGTTTTGTGTGTTAAAAAAAGGTGTATTAGGTTCAACATAGTTTGGGAAAAAAAAAGTCTAAAATTTCAATGTGTATAAATCTTGTATTATACTTGTAAATATAAATTAAGTCTATTCATTTTTTTTCTTTAATTTTAAATACAACTAAATTAGTTTCATTATGATTATATTAATATTATATATTATTAGACATAATCTTATGAAAAATAATCTAAATGTTATAGAATTTATATTATATCCCATTTTATATTATGTATTATTTTTTCATATGTTATAAATAAAATAAATTCAATATGTAATATATAGAAAAACACATAAAATAATATATTTTATTTCTTATATTATGTTATTTTATTTTTATATAGTATATTAATTACATGTTACTATATAATTTAAATAAAATACATTTTAATTAATATTATATTATACAATTAAGAGTTTATGAATTTATATTTACAATTTATTTTATGTTATTTAAGTATAAAGGAAAAATGCATTAGTTGTTCAAAGATAATAATATTTTATTGAAAAGTTCATTCTTAGTTATAGTGACATCAATACAATTTTTTTATTAATTTTTTTTGGTACACCTTTTCAATTGGATTTAACCATAGCTACATGGATTGTGGTGCAAAAAGTAAAATGCAAATTCATAAATATTATTTTATTGGTTTAGCGATTCTTTTATTATTTCCTTAGGAGGCCCATTTTAAACCTCAAAATTCCCCTAATGTCTTGTTCTTTTATGTCTCAAAGAAAATATAGCATAAATAACAACTCAAAATTGTTCTACAATTCTGTAAAATTTAGAGAACATATATGGCATGATAGACTTAACAAAAATGAATTTTATAAAGATAAAATTCAGTGTTTGAGTCATGTAAATTCAGAAAAAGGATGAGTAATGCACTGAAAAAAGACACACGTTAGCATGAATTGATCAGTATTTCCTGATGTTTCAGCCATAAGATCAACCATGGGTATTCAAAAATACTAGAGGAGATTGATAGAAATATTTTTAGTCTTAGATTATACAAATTCCTCTCTACAAAAGGAAGGAGAGAAAAATGAATGGACCAAAAAAGGTCAATATAGCTTTTACAGTTAAAAACTTAAACTAACAACTACTCTTGTTTTTAAGATTCTCCCCCAATCCAAGAAATTCTAGTGGTAAAGAGGCCTTGGCAGAATGATTAAAAGTAGTATTATCACGCAGTCATAGCATAAGAGTCAAGAAAAATTAATAAAAATGAACATAATTAGAATGAGTATGTCTTAGATTTTCTGCTGAAATAGATGTTGTAGAAAGTGGAGACATTATCTGGAAGGTAAGAAGGGGTTTTGATCCCAGCATACATAATTCTGAAGTATAAATTTTTCAACAACATGAAAAAGTGATGAGCAGAGTAGGTGTTTTTCTTTCCTTAATGAGTTTGAAATAAAAATCAAACATGAAAAGGGAAAAGAAATTAAAATTTTAGATGTTTTAAAGGGGAATGTTCCTCAAATTTTGAAGAATATTGGAGTAATGAAAACTCTGACTTTGAAGGATTGATACAAACAGAAATGATTTCAGTAGTAAACAAGAAAAAATCCAAGAAAGGCTGAAACATACTGAGATATTGGCATATATTCCAAATCAAGAGGGACTGATAATTGCAAAAATAGATTGTACATTAACAATGTGATCTTATTAAAATAAAAAATTCAGAAAAATATCATTAATGTCCTTAGACAGGACATACTTGTGACTAAAATTGGATTCAATATTTAATCCAGAGCATGTTTTGGCCTGGTATGGGAAAAGAGTAACATATTTTCTACACGAAAAATGTTACTAAGTGATAATGAAACATAAGTATCTGATAGAAATTTTGGATACTATCCCTATTCCAGAACGGAAGTAGGAAGTTATCTCGATAAAAGTTAGAAACTGATTGACCTAGAATAATATGAATAAGAGTATTCTAGGTATCCAAAATAGAAATTGTGAACTAATATGAAATTTCAAGATGGATGATAATTGATAAAACTGATAAGATAAATTTCAAGTGGACTTTGAAAACTATGTGATATGAAAACTAGTATGAAGTTGAACTTGATTACTGTTTGTCAC
The DNA here is from genome assembly GCA_034641835.2 of Pinus albicaulis. Lineage (NCBI taxonomy): Eukaryota > Viridiplantae > Streptophyta > Pinopsida > Pinales > Pinaceae > Pinus > Pinus albicaulis. The sequence goes on from CM076580.1 coordinate 1,602,594,097, forward strand.
CATCTAAATAGATTGAGAGAATCAATCAAATATTAAGTGGATGGGATGCATGTATGAACTGGAAAAAGGGACAGAACATTAAGTGGGACTACTGCATATGACAAAATTGGTTTTAATAGAAATTAATGAGCTTCTAATTAAGAGGTGTTTGTTTTGTGAAGCTAAGTATAACAGGAATTACTAAACTCCAATAAAGTGGATTCAATGTGAAAAGACGCACAAAGGAGAAAATATCTCAGAAATAATTTCGAAAGACCGCCATGTGTACTTCAAGAGGAAGCCTCGCCAAAGTACATTGAATGATAGTAGTTGTGCTAAATTAGAACTATACTTCTATGAACCATGAAGAGTTTTGCTACCAAGTGACTCTATTGAGCAATATTAAGGTTCAGAGTATTATCATGATTAATTCATATCAATATATATATATATAGGTGAAACTACACATATCAGTTGGTATGAACTATGGATAGGTGGAAGCAGGAATAAATCGAACTCGAGAGTATAGCATTAAGTAGAGTAATGGTATGACGAATGCACTTGTACTCTGAAGAAACTACTAGGAGAAAGAAGATGAGATGAAGGAGGAATATTCATCCAAAGTTGAGAAATCAACATAATTACAGGTAACACCGAAGATGGTGTTCTGTTTTAGAGGGGGAATATGTAATGTCCCTAATTTTCTTCTTTTAATTTAGGCAGTCAAAGGTTCTAAGGGTCAAGTGGACCCAAGGGAAAACACTTATTGTGGATATACTTTATTAATTTAAATTAATAAAATGAAAATGTATCTAATGGTGAAAACACTAGATAATTATTAGAGATCAGGAATCCAAATCCATGAGGATAGATAGGGACCATAAGACTTTCCTAGTTCTCCAAAAATCCTTTGAGAAAATAAATTAAATATTGAATTTTAGTTTGGAGATAAAATTATAAAAAGGCTACCTCTGTTAGGTCCCTATATTACTAGTATAGTCCCTTATTGTTGTTAGTGTAACCCCTTTATTGTTATTATTGTACCACTGTAGCCCCCATATTATTATTATTGTGCCATTGCATTATTACTGTTAGGTCAACTAGGATTACATTGTGGCCCCATGGACTCCTATATATAGAAAGGATGTTTTGTCATTTGTATCATCCAAGAATTTTTAATTTATCTAATGTATTGGAGGTTTCCCCCTCGAAGTGGCTTATTTCTAAGGCATTGGTCTCTCTTTTATTCTATTTCTGGAGCTGGTTTCATAAAATTTGGTATCATAGCTTTGGATTATAGGGTGTCGCTACTCCAAATAGGTCATTATGGTATTTTTTCTATAAATTTTTTTCTATGAAAGTTTAGAATTTGAAATGTTTATAGAGTGAACTGAAATCCAGAGGAACGTCGTGTAAAAATTTCATATCTTGGTTCTCATTATTTTCAGAGATATGATCTATCGAACTTAGGCCCTTTTTAGGCTCCCGAATTTCACCTAAAACAGGTCATCCTGGAATTTTCACTATAACATTTTTTATACAAATTTTTAGAAGCTAAATTGTTTACAGAGCATAGCCAAAATCATGTGTAACGTCCTGTGCAAATTTTATATCTTGGTTCGCAATATGTTCAAAGATATGATCTGTGGAAGTTAGGGTTTTTTCAGGCTCCCGAATTTCATCTCAAAGAGGTGAGCGTGGGAAAATCGTCATAACTCTATCTTTGAGTGTCGTATTGGAATTATATAAAAATTTGTCGTAAGTACATGGACTGTAGTTTCATGTTTATCAATTTTAGAGCCAAAGGAGGAAAAATGACATGTGGCACATCGTACAAGTTCACTCTACTGAACCAATCCATAATTAGGTCATTGCAAGAGATTGGGCATAAATTTGCCTTCAAGAATCCAAATCAGGTCAGACCTGTGGCATTCGAAAGAAGATTCAGAGTGCTAATATAGGGAGAAATTTAAGATATTGAAGATCAAAATTCATAGAGATAATTCAATTTCAATATCAAGCTCATCAAAAGCAAGAAAAATGTGTGTTTTTTTTTTTTTTTTTTTTCTTTTTTTTTCTGAATTTCATAAGTCTTGTTTGAAGAATCAATTTGAATTGTTTCCAAGGGCATATTGTAGAATATATATCAGTATTGGGTTCTAAAATGCCTCCTAAAAATAATTCAACACTGATTAATCCTTCAGAGGCTCTACTATGGCTCATGAAGATGAAGAAATGAAATGTGACATATCAAAATTACAAGAGCAAGTGAACAAAATTTCACTCTCGCAAAGAGAAACAAAAAATGAAATGGATGTTTTGAAGAAAAGAGTGGAAGCTAAGATGGATGGTTTGAAAAAAGGCGTGGAAGCTACAATGGATGGTTTGAAGAATGGTACGGAAGAAAATATGGATGGTATGGAATAAAAAATGGAAGGTTTGAAGGAAGACATGGAAGGTTTCAAGGAAATTTTGTCAAATTTGATACAAGAAATGATTCCTAATGGAAAAAATATAGTAGAGGAAACTAATGATGAGAAAAAAAAAATGTTAATCGTGATTTTGTAAACTCTAATGTTGGATTTAATGACCACCATATTCCAAATATGGATATGAGGAAGTTTGATGGCAAGGATCTCGTAAGATGGAGCAATATTTTGATCTCAATAATGTGCAAAACACACAAAAGGTACACATTGCAACTTTACATTTGTATGGTGTCGATGGCTTTGCTCTCGTTAAAAAGTTGTCACTTGGTCAATTTTCATGGAGGAAATGATAGAACATTATAAGGATATAAAGAGCAACACATTCTTTAGCCAATTGAGAAATCTCAAGAAAGAGGGTTCAGTGGTGGAGCACGTTGAGGACTTCCAAAAATTGAATATAAGGGTAACTAATATTCCAGAGGAACACATGATTGATGTCTTCATAGGGAATTTAAAGGATAACATCCAACATGAAGTTCATTTTTGGGAACCTAATTCATTGGAGAAGGCATTCAAATTCGCAAGAAAAATTGAATGTAAAATTATGGCGACAAGGAAGCCTACCACTCACATATATAAATATGGAAGTGTTTCTACTCCTAGACTTCCACAACCTACAAGTTTGACACCACAATGATTGGAAGAAAAAAGAAAAAAAGGGCTTTTCTACAGTTGTGATAGAAAATACACTAAAGGTCATAAGTGTACTGAGAATAAATTATTTTACATAGATTGTGAGGAGGAGGAAGAAAATGAATAATAAACTTCAAAAGAAGAGGATATACACTAGGAAACAACCCTAGAAGAAGAAGAAATGAATCCGACCATATCGTGTAATGCATTGTCAAGAATTACCACTCCTCAAACTCCCAAGATAGAAGGACATATCAAGAAGAAAAAGTTAATATTTTTTATTAATTCGGGTAGTATCGATAATTTTATTTATTGTAAGGTAGCCAAGGAATTAAATTGTTTCCTATACCTAACACCAGAATGTCAAGTGATGGTTGCAAATGGAGGAACTATAAATTTCTCTAGAAAATTCCATAATATCAAGCTAACCATGGGGGAATATGTGTTGCATAGGCCAATACTTTCCATCCCAATGGGAGGTGCTGATGTTGTATTAGGAGTAAAATGGTTACAATATTTGGGAACGGTAGCTTTTAATTTTCAAGAACTTTTCCCTAAATATTTTTCGGAAGGAAAGGAAATCAAATTACGAGGTATCACATGGAAGCCAAGAAATACAATAAGCTCTAATGTCATGACAAATCTTTTGAAGAAATAAAAATGACACGTAATTGCATAATTATGCTCACTAGAAGTTCCAACATCAAAATCATTTATTTCTCTAGATCTCCAAAAATTCCTGGACAATAATTCCAAGGTGTTTGAAACTCGCAAAGGACTCCCACCTATTCATGATCATGATCATATTATTCATTTGATTCCAGGAATTATTCCTCCAAACATTAGACCTTACTGATATCCTTATGTCCAAAAGAGTGAAATTGAACGTATGATTGCAAAAATCTTAAAGGCTGGTATAATTCAACCTAGTCAAAGTTCTTTCTCTTCTCCATTATTATTGGTGCACAAGAAGGATGGATCGTGGCACATGTCTCCGGATTATAGGGAGCTCAATAAGTTCACTATTAAAGATAAATTTTCCATTCCTGTGATTGATGAATTATTGGATGAATTACATGGAGAAATTTATTTTACCAAGTTGAATCTTCGTTTATGACATTATAAAATTAGAATGAAGACTGAAGATATTCCGAAAACAACATTTCAAACTCATGAGGGTCATTATGAATTTTTGGTCATACCAATGCACCTTCTACATTTCAAGAGTTGATGAATTCCATTTTCAAACCATTCCTTAGAAAATTTGTGCTAGTATTTTTGATGATATACTAACCTACAACAGGTCTTGGAAGGATCATGTTCAACATGTTGATAGGGTGCTCAAACTATTGGAGGCGAAACAATTATATGCAAAAACATCCAAATATTTCATTGGAGTACAAGAGGTGGAATATTAGGGTCATATTGTATTTCACAAGGGTGTTAAGGTAGACCCTAACAAAATTGAGGCCATTAAGGAAAGGAAAGTAACCACAACCATAAATCAATTGCGTGGATTTGTCAGGTTAACAAGGTATTGTCACAAGTTTGTTAAGAATTATGCGATAATAGCAGCACCTCTAACAAAATTATTGAAGAAAGATGTGTTTTCATGGACTCCTGAACCAACTAAGGCCTTTGAAAATCTTAAAGAGGCAATTTGTATAGCACCAGTCTTTGCTACGCCATACTTCACAAAAACCTTTATTATGGAATGTGATGCCTCAAGAAATGGAATTGGTGTTGTTTTAATGTAAGAAGGAAGAGCCAATTCTTTTAAAAGTCTTCCAATCAAAAGAAAGTATTTAAAAAGGCTATTTATGAGAAGGAAATGTTGGCAATACTACATGAACTAAAGAAATGGAGACCTTACCTAATGGGAAGACACTTCAAGGTAAGAATTGATCGTGATAGTCTTAAACACTTTTTGGAACAAATACTATCTTTAGAAGAGCAACAAAAATGGGTCACAAAGATGTTAGGTTATGACCTTGAAATCATCTACAAAAAAAGGAAAGCTAAATGTTGTTGCAGATGCACTCTCAAGAAAGGATGAAGAGGTGGAAACATTTCTTTGTGCCATTTCTATTATCTGACCAAATTGGATAATTGAAGCGTGGGATGAATGGAAGAAGGACGAAGAAGTGTAGACACTCATTCAAAAGTTGCAGCAAGATCTTAGTACACATGATACATTTAGTTGGAAAAATGATTCCTTATGATACAAAGATCACTTATATATTTGCAAGAATTCCTAGCTAAAACAAAAAATTGTTTTGGAATTGAAACCTTCTCCTTTAGGAGGACACTCGGGATTTTTAAAAACTTACCACAGGGTGAAGAAATAATTTTTTTGGGATGGCCTTAAATCTGATATTCAAAAGTTTCTAACGGAATGTTTGGTTTTCTAGCAAAATAAAGTTGAGACAGTTAAGAACTCGGGTCTTCTAAAACCTTTATCCATTCCAAGTCAATGTTGGGAGGATATTTGAATGGATTTTATCATAGGTCTACCTAAGTTCGAAGGAAGGAGTTTCATCATGGTGGTAGTTGATAGACTTACCAAGTATGCACACTTTTGTACATTATCTCATCCATTTAAAGAAAGTACAACTGCTACTACATTTATGGAAACAATTCAAAAGCTACATGGAAACCTCAAGATTATTGTAAGTGATAGAGATCCCATTTTTATAGGAAATTTTTTGACAGAATTATTTTCTTGTTTGGGTACTGAACTAGCTCATAGCTCATCTTATCATCCTAAATCTGATGGTCAAACAGAGATAGTGAATAAATTTTTGGAAGGATATCTTAGTTGTTTTGTATATGATAAGAAAGCACAATGGGTCAAGTGGTTACTTTCGCTGAATGGTGGTATAACATTTCGTTCCATACTACAGAAAAAATGACCCCATTTATCACACTTTATGGATATCATCCACCGTCCATCACATCTTATTTAAGGGAAAATTATAGGGTTCAATCAGTGGAGGATCACATCGAGCATCAACAAGAAGTTCTACAACTCTTAAAGGAAAACATAAACTTGGCACAAAATTGAATGAAACAACAGGTAGATCAACATCACAGTGAGAGAAGTTTTTATGTAGAACACTAGGTATTTTTACAGCTACAACCATACAAATAAATTTCCCTCAAGCAAGCTAAGAAGGATAATACATTATCGCCAAAGTACAATGGTCCTTACAAGGTGTTGCAAAAGATTGGTACTATGGCATACAAATTGGAGCTTCATGCTTCTTTGCGAGTGCATCCAGTTTTTAATGTTTCATTCTTAAAGAAGGTTATAGTGACAAACTTCCAATTCAAACAATATTTCCAGAACTTTATGAGGAAGGAAAAACCATATTAGAACCTGAAGCAAACATGGAAATAAGAACTCAACAATTATGAAATCAATCAATTTCAGAGTATCCCATAAAATGGAAGAACTTATCCACTGAAGATTCTACATGGGAGGATGAGAATTTTATATAGAAGCGCCTGGAGCTACTCAAGAATTGAGGACAACAGTTTTTTGAAGGAGAGGAGCATGTTAGGTTCCTATATTACTAGTATATTCCCTTATTCTTGTTAGTGTAACCCCTTATTTTTATTGTTGTACCCCTGTAATGCCCATATTGTTACTATTATGCCCCATTGTGCCCCTACATTATTATTGTTAGTTCATCTAGGATTACATTGTGGCCCCAAGGACTCCTATTTATATAAAGGAGGTTTTTTCATTTGTATCATCCAAGAATTGTTCATTTATGTAATTTATTGGAGGGTTCCCCCTCGAAGTGGCTTATTTCGAAGGCATTGATCTCTCTTTTCTTCTATTTTTGGAGTTGTTTTCATAACAACCCCAGTAAAGAGGAAAGTTACTAGGAAGAGGTGGAATAAAACTAGAAAAGTAAAAGCTAGTTTTAAATTAATTTTGTGGAAGAAACAAAAGGAAAGCCTGGGAAAAAAGGAAAACAACATCTTGATTAACTAGACGCAGTTAAGGAAAGAATCTGATGGGAAATTAGGCTTAAATAATCAAATGACAGGTAGACAAGAGGTTTTCTACTGTTGGAAGAATTGATCTCTACTCGGGGGCAATTGTGGAGAAAGAGCTCATAGGTTGGGTGGAACCTAGTTTACCTTAATTGGTATGCACTATTTAATTCATTTTAACTTAGTATTTTATTATTATTCTTATTATGGTAAAGTAAACTAGTAGTAATGGACTTGATTAAATTTGTCCAAGAGTAGATTTTTTATATGAAAGAAATGTTAAAAACACTAAGGGGCAGTGAACTGGTAGGTTTGTACATTTAACAGAGTAGTATATAATAAATATATCCTTTTACTATATGGTTGTACATACAATAATATGAACAATACCAACTCTCAGAACGTCTAAACCTTGATGAAGGTTTAAATCTAAGATTGGGTGAACTCTCATGGTTATTATTGAATAACATGACTATCTTAGCATTATTTTTCAAATCAGTAAATTGTATCAATAAATTATTGTAGAATGAAAATAAATATTCCTGACAATCTATATGAAATTAGAATATTCAAGTAAATCCTATGTCGTAGTTGGAATGCATAATGTAATACTAGAACTGAAATATGATAGACATTGACAGTAATAACTCTCAATGGAGGAACTCATAAATTATTACTAGAACTAAAATAAAAATTCAAGGAAAGTATTACATTTGAATTACAAACACAACTTTATTAAAGAATATAAGAGTATGTTCAATATATTACATATTATGTAAATATAAGGATATAAATCAATATAGTTACACAGTCCAATTCAACCTTAGTATAACTAAATTATACAAATGGGAAGACTTTGTCCCATATAAAAGAAAATGTACAATCTCTCTGTGAACTATGGAGGATAGCATAACAGAAAGCCTGAAGCGGGTACCTGGACCAACTTGAAGAGGAGAAGACATAGTTAGGATTGAATAGGAAAGGTGATCAACTATGCTAATTAAGGAGGATGTAAAATAATACTTGCACAATACAAAAAAAATGAATTTGTTCTGGGTATGAATATAACCATAAAAGAAATTAATAAATCTTAAAGTTGAAAGGAGAAAGAATAGGATAAAGAATTAATTTATAGTTAGGAAAAATTCAACCAGTAATAATAGAGGAAAATTTAATTATTATAGGAAAGGAGGTGACGTACCTCATATGAAGAAAGACAATTAATTTAGCTCCAGAAACTTCTTACCTTAAACCTCCCAACTTGCGACGAAAGGAAATGGAACTGTAAGGAATAATAATTCCTGTACCAAATTCAAATAGTTAAAGTGATTAATATTTTAGTGAGAAAAATAAAATAAAACCAACAACAAATCTATCTAAGAAAATGGTTTAAACTGAAATTACCAGAATATAAGACTATTATCATTACAGAGGCTATACGAAATTGAAATAAAAATATACCGCATCTCTCTTTGAGAATATTGGCTAAGTAATCAAACTTCTTAAGTATAGTATAAGACCCAGTTGGTATTCTAGAATAATGGGACTGCATTTTTCAAATAAAATTAAAAACGCTATCACAGAGATTTAAAAATGGCTACCAAATGAATTCGTAAATCTATGGAGGTCTCAGAAAAGCTTGAACATAGCAAGAGAGGCCAGACAGTAAACGTACCAACAATTAATTCATCGTAAAGATAAACCATTAAAAGATACAATAGTGGTATTGATATTACCTGTAGATTTTGGTAATGGTTTTTGGGATGGAAACAATGAGGTGAGAGGAGGTCCTCTTGTTTGGACATCTACGTGCACATAAACTCTCTCAGACCCAGTAATACGTAACAGTGGTCAACGTGTGATCTAAACAAAGAAAAACAAATTGTTGTATAAAATAAAAGAGCACAATAAATGAGGAAGCAGACTTTAAATTATATAATGAGCATGAACAAATTTTGTTTGAGAAGGACTCCCATATGATACTCATTCAGAGGAAAATCTGCTAACTAAACATAGCAGAGATACAAATAAAGTAAACAAATAATGAAATTTATCGTGGACTAAATCCATACAACAAAAATTGAAATCGTAATTCCCAATGGACCCTTAGTTACTTAATACAGTGGACAATAACTATTAACTACAACGACACCTCAAGAACTCAAACTGTATTTCATAGTCAAACAAGGACCATGTAATGTGCGTAGAGAAATCCTCTTACAGTTAACGTTGTGGCAATTGTGTTGTCAACATAATATATTACCTAGGTGGGTGGTGTTTTGATAAACCATGCCTAACATAAATTTTGGTCATGGAAGAGAAACAAAATTACCTAGAGTTCCTGACGAGAGTAGAAAATGAATTAGAAATTGAAACGAAAATACCAGAACTGTTAAAACAAGAAAAAACCAATTTCAAATTAAAAAAATAAAAATAGAGGAAGTAATGTGTCTTACTTGGATAGAACGATGAAGTTACCCTCTGTGTGGGAAATAGAACCTTCGCTTCATCTTGGCAGAGTGAGTTCACATATCCAAAGGAAATGAAGGAATTTGGGAATGCGAGAACAAAAATTTTGAATACTAAACTGACATGCATAGCAGAGGCTAAGAGAGAGGTATCTCAACCGAAAATGTGGAGTGAAAAATAGTCTCAAACCAAAAACGCAAAGTGTTATTGAAACTCAAAAACCCTAACTGCGAAGAGATCCTCACCGTCTAGGTGTAGGAAATCTGGAGAAAGTCTCGTAGATTGAAGAGTTCCATCAAACCTTAGAAGAGACATGTGATGTTGTACTATCCATTTAATGATTATCTATCCCGATGAATATTGCATATATGAGTTTGGTGTATTTGGATACGGATAAACAATCACTTTAAACCACAATAAATAAAAAACAACCAACAGGTTTAAACCTGATAATGTGGATTATACATAACCCTAATTATGGTATTTGAATGGAAGGTAAGAGTCGATAACTAGTATCTGTGTTAAATGATGACGGGTAGAAAGTCAAACTCAAGAAATGTAGTAAATTTTAGTGACGTGGTAATGCTTCCAACAAAACTACAAGTACATGTAAATCCACTGACATATTTAATTATGATTGACATGGTTAATATATAATACAAATTACCATTTTTCAACACAATATAATGTTCTTATATCATTTGGTAGCCATTCTAGGTGACACGTAGACATTCAAAACTATCTTAAACCTTGAAAAGTAGGTAAGTCGTTTCAAATATAGTTCATATGAGACTCGATTAATATATATATATATATATATATATATATATATATATATATATATATATATATATATATATATATATATATATAATTTCGAACAAAGGATAATATGCATTTGTGAATTGGGTTAAGTTAAAAAGTGGATCCAAAATGACATAAACGCAATGTGAAATATTAGTAAGGGATATGTGTACAGTTCAAAGACTATGTGATAATTAATATCCCTTTTAAAACGAAGTCTCTAGAAAGGGAAATTTCTCTTATGACAAATTATATATATGTCAGAAAGTTGAGATAGTTATAACTTTTAAATTAAAGTTAAGTCAATATATATATGGTTGGGGAGGAATTAGACTTAGAGGGGCTTTAACTATTACTTCCCAAATTACCATTTAAAATAAAATTGGATGGTCATAGGACAAAGTGTCAATGAAATTGTAGAATTGGAATTTTAGTCTCAACGAGTATATATTCAAATGATGAAAGATTAAAAATATAGCAAAGTACAATGTTGATGGATGATATGTGTCATAAGGTGATGAAAAATAATCAATATATGGGGTGTGATTAGTATGAGTGTTATAAATAGAAAAAAAAATTGTTGAAAACGTAGATGTTACACTCTTAAATACCAATGCTCCTCCACACCTAGATTTCACAACACTGATCTCTCAGCTCTAGCACTACTTGGCCTCATGTAGACACTACTCAAACTCTCCTCATAGCTCACTTAAGCTCTGATACCATGAAATAAAGTGAAGAATCATCCAAATGAGCTTTGAAACTAAGCTGAAACCCTCAGCTTTGAAACTATGTTGAAACCCTCGGCTTTGATACCATATCAGAATTGAAGGCTCACTAAAATGTACTTATCAATTTCATTACAAACACTAATATTTATACATAGATGCGTCGGAGATTCACCGACTGATATTTATTTTCTTACCTCTTTCAACTACTATTGCAGACTATTAACACCCCACTGAAAGACACATACAACTTGATTTCATATGAATAGGGACATATATCTTCGTGGTTAATATTATAATAGGAAATTTCTATAAGGAGTATGATGGTTGTGCTAGTATTAGAAAAGAAATATTTTATAAATCTGTAAAAATTTTGTTCATGAATTACGTATATCATCATTTTTGGGACAAACGCGAGTCCATTAAGCTCATTAGGTCTAAAAAAGATGTAATATTGTATTGTGTTTATCTATTTGATGCAAAGATAGTTTGGATAGATTATTTTCCTGATATATAAGCTCATTGGAAGAGGATGTAGAATGGTAAAAAGAGTGAATGAAGGCCAAGCTCCTCCACTAAAGTGCACCAATTGGTCTCCTTAAATAAATATGAAGAGGAGTGAATGGAAATCTAGGAACATAGACAGAACCTAGAAAATTTGGATATAAATCTATGACCTGTACTCAATTTGATTAGTACATAATATGCAAATAAAAATATTTAAAGTTGTAATGATTTTACAAAGTTTCTAGAATTTTTTTCTTTTTTTTCCATTTTTTAAAGAAAAAGTATAAAAAATTATCCCAAATATTAACTCTTAAAACTATCCCTATGTGAGCTATGCCAATCACAAATATTTCTTGTGGAACCATTTACTAGCGAGGGTCTGCCTTTGGATCATTTTAATCGAATCTCTGCAGAAAACCCCAACAAGAATGGAACTCTGGCAGATAGATCATACTCCTTTAACCTCACCAGTGAAATAATGCCCTATTTTCATGCTTTCTACAATGAAGAGAAATGTTAAACTAAATAAATGTTAGCCAAGTACTTGAAAATGGATTGTGTTCTATCCTGGTGGACTGATCACACTCCTTTGGTATCATCATTGACCTGATACCCCATTGCTAATGTTTTGAAAAATGAAGGAAATGTGTAATTTAAAAATAAATTCAAGCCAAATACTTGAAAATGGATTCCATTCTGAGTCTTAAAAAATTTATGTGTTGAAAATATTTATGAGCTATGTTTTTGAAAAATAGATGTGTTTTCCTAATTCCATGGTTCCTATTGAGCCAAATATGTGCATGATTGGATTCCAAATTTTAGTTAAATTGATAGTAATGGAATTGTCACTATTATATGATAATCGAAGGTACAAGAATGAGAAAATTATCGTTATTTTATTTTTGTTTTTTGGTAAATATGAAGCTCTATCATGTCTCATGAAAAGTAGGCTAACTATCAAACAAGCCTAAGTCTTGATTCTCTCTCTCAGCTAAAATTCAGAGCTCCCCCTTCGGTTATCCTTAACTCCAAAAAATTGAGCTACTTAATGGTGTCTTTGAGTAGACATGCCTATAGGCTTTTCAGGTTTTGATCCTCTGTGAAATTTGTTCCTGATAGTTAACTATATTAACTGGGTTAACTTCCTTGCCAATCATTAGCACTCTATGTATAAGTCTCTATATTGTGGTGTTTTCTCTCGCTATTAAACACTTGGACCGGAATCATAAACATGGAGATATCAAGCTCCAATTTGAGTAAATCCTATTAGTACTCCTATATATGTATATATATATTGTGAATAATGGAGAAAGCTTATGCATTCTTTGCTACTAGTATAAAGCTAAAATTTGTTGTTTCTATTTTTGAATAACTAGTTTTTATCATGATGTGGCACACATTTTGTTATTTTTGTAGCATCAGAAAGTGATCTAAGTCTCAAATTTGGTGTAGAGGCTTAGATACTAGTATTCCAAAAAACCCAGAAAGAATTTGTGGAAACTCCACTCGTATTTTGTTTTATTTGAAAAGATCATTATTTCAATGGGGACCTTAATTCTAAACTTAGGGAAATTAAATAATTAAAGGGTATTAAATAAAACAGAGTGTGAATATTCTAGAGGACATGGATCAAGTCATGTTATAATCTCAGTCACTGATTAGACATCTAATTTGGGCCGTTGACATGTCAATGAGAATACTATAAAGGAAGGCTTGAGGGTCATTTATAAAATAAACTGAGACACTAAATTGATATAAGATCAAAATTTATGGGGCTTGTTTGCTGAGAAATTTGAGTTAGAGATATGAGTAGTAAGGGGTAGGGATAACATCTGAAGAGAAATCTATTTTCTCATTCGGTGGAGCATCAGTTATAGAGAGGCATAAGAGATCTAACCAAATCCAACACTGAAGGAAGAGGACTAATGCAGTGACTGCGTATGCTCACACAGAGGCAATACAGTGGTAGCAGAAGGCTTTTCAAAATTTTGTTGGACCTATATCAGTTTCAGAGACCAGGATCTAGAAAGTGGCATCAAGATGTTGTTCCTTAGGGTTGAAAGAGGAAAAATTACTTGGTTGAGGGCCAATGCTAGGCTTGTAAGGAGGTGACGCACTGGGTGGAAGTTCTAGCATTGGATATGCATAGAGGCTACATAGAGGTTGCATAGAGTTTCTCCAGGGTAGTGCTTTCTTCATCCAGATCAAACGGAAATTTAGTGATTTAGTGAGGTAAATCCTCTTAAATTCTTGTATAAGGATTTATCTCTGTAACTGAATCACCTAGGGGTATTTAGAGACGTATTAAGAAATTGTTGCTACTTAATAGTAAAACCATCAGATCTTTTCTACCGATTTCCTACGTTGGGTTTTTCCGGGGACTTAGTAAAAAATAAAGGTGTCATATGTGTGAAAGATTTACTTGTTTTACAATCATAATTATTGTAGTGTAGGCTACTACAGTGATTGCTTCAGTATTTCATGAATGTATTTAGAAATAATTGTGTAGAGTAAATTACATAATAGATGAAGTAATTCACATGGTTACAGTAGGATTCCTTAGATTGATTGAGATCTAGGAATTTTCTGATGAGAATTTAGATCAGGGGCAAAAATTAGCTCAAAAATGAAAGTGCTCATAATTGCACCAAAATATATTCAAAGCGACCATCTCATTGCAAGGAATCCAACCCAACTTGTTTCGTTTAAAATTGAGTTTGGATGAGGATGTTATGGTTTGCTGATCATTGTTAAGAACAAGCAAATTTTAAAAAATTATTGCAGAACAGGTACAATTGATGACATGGCATTCCATTGAGCATGCAGGGAATATTCTTCAGTTTGTGTCCAATGGGATTGTGACAAGTGTCACTTTTGGATTCGCCAGTTTTTTTGTGAAGGTGTTGTAGGTGAGTCCGAGAAGGATCAGATTGAGAACAACGTGCAAAGGTGTTTGCAAAGGTCATGGAATTCATGGAAAATTTTAAGGGTGAAATTTATCTTAAAGTTTAGAAACCTTGGCAAATATTACTAGTCCCTTATATCATAATTTTAAAATGTTTCATGATAATTTTGTTAAAATGTTCAGATTTCTAATTATTTTATATTAGAAAATATATAATATTGGTGATTTTTAAGGTAACATAATTTTATACTATAAAATTTGGGTGAATTCAGTTTTAGAAAAATTGAAATTTGTAAATTTTGTTTTTGTAAAAAGAATGGAATATTAGCCCCTAAAAGTTTCCCTGACAGAATTGGTTCAATCTAAGGTTTTTCTTTCAGCAACTATCTTTCAACAAGAATAGGAATCACAAATCTGCTTTAGTAGCCATGGATTATTACAGTGTGCGCTTTCAGGCTGGAGGAAGACAAGTATATTTTTCTGAAGGCATCAACCATGATTTCCTCAAAAAATTCCAGATATTTATGAAAAAGATCGATGTATGGTTGAGATTGTAACGAAGAAATGAAGTGGAAGATGAACGATTAAGATCAAATCATAGGATTACTATGGAAGATGGATGGTTGTGAAGCATATCACAGTCGTCCATACATATTTCAACACATATCACACGCGGCCATAAATATTTCATCGCACATCTCATTCAGTGAAACCAGCCTTAGGAATGTGACGAAGAGTCATATGTTGAATTGTTCTGTGATTTGCGATGAGTGAGATTTGCGATGAGGCGAGATTGCGATGAGCCAAGATTTGCGATGTCATATTTCCAAAGGAGTAATGCGATATATCACATTGCAATTGCAAATTTCAAAATATTTTATTATTGCCTTATGACCTTTGCCCCAACACTACACACCCACACCAACACACCACCAGGTTTACATTTGAAAACAATGTGCACGATCTTTTAATTGAATGTTTATGTGTAATGAAGGGTAGAGAGCCAATGCCATTAGCACTAATCATGCTTAAAAGTGTAGTTAACCCCACTAATCCAAATTTAAATTTAAATTGATCAATAGTTAGTTTGGTGGGATTTTTGGCAAAGCTCCAAATTCAGAGCCAAACCCAAATTTAGGGGACTTAACTCGCAGTCTTCCCGTTTTAGTGGAGGTTTTCTAGGCCTCGAGTAAATGAGGCCTATTTTGAGCAATATTTGACCAAATTGGGCTCAGGAAAAGTCATTCTTAGGATTTTGGTATGCTGGGAATGCATTGGAATAGGTTTTATAGGAAGAAGATCACTTCTTGATGGTGTTTTCTCCACTTGAAGGTTGAATATGCCAAGGGCCACCAAGAGGGGAAGCCATTCCTAGAGGACCTGTAGACCAATTGAAGAACCAAAAGAGGCTATTGAGGGGCTTATGGATGCTTTTAATCCATTGGTAAATTCTATTTTATGTTTAGAGCACATATTCAAGTTCAAATTTCATGTTGAGCCAGGAGGGTGTATGGATCGTTCAGATATTGAGCTATTTCTTGGAGGATTTTGAGATGGAGATGATCTTGTAGGGAACTTCTAGCCTCCATATGTTTGGAACATTAGCTTTTGTAGCAGTGTAGTAGCATTTTTCTCATCTTTTCTCTTTATTTTTTTACAGAAGAAGACTTTTTATTTACTTACATTTATTGAAGTACAAATTTGATGCTCTTTCATATTTGAGTAAGGGATCTTGGTAAGATGCCCATGTGTTGTTGACAGTAAGTGTATGGTAAAGAGACTTTGCAAGAGTTGTTACTTTTTAGGAGAAAAATAATACTTTAGATCAACACATTGATGTACTCACCATTTTGAAATTGGACCATAATAACAATGAATCATGCCTTAGATTTTATTCAAGGAGATGTAGTCTAGGCACGATGAACCCTTCATAAAATGGCTTGTGTTTTGTTGTATGATTTATTTTACTTTCATGTGCTTAATGGTTTCATGTATATAACCTAATCATGGATTTACATATTGAAATACATGAAAAAGAAATCCTTATGATAATATGAAAGCTTAGTAAAATTTATAGGCACATAAGAAACACATTTTTAATATTGATGAGGGAACTTGCATAGAATTAACAAGTTTTCCCATATTCATATTAGGTTGGTATCAAAGGTTCATGTTCATTCTTGCTTGTGTTGCTTTATGAAAAGAGGATTGTCTATTTGTAAGGTGCAAATACTTACCAGGTTGAAGCTCCAGAGATGATAAGGAAGTCTTATTGGTATAGATTCTCAAATCAGAACAAGGAGAAGGAGGCTAGTGTTGCCATAAGCCCCACCTCAAGTTTCACCTTGAGAATGTATTGAGACTTCGAAGAGAATATCTCAAGAATAAAACCCTGCAAGTCTCACAAGGGAAGAAGAAGCCTACAAGGTACATCAAAAGTGTTATATTAGCAAGAAGCCAACAAGTGTTTGATTGGGTGAGCAACAGAAGGAGAAAAGTGGTTGAAGAGCCAAGCCATTTGCAAGGCAAGGCATGTTAGTGAAAAAGTGGTTGTCATTACAATTTCTCCAAATAGAATGAAGATGATAGAGCTTGGGAAACATAAGAGTGTTAAAAAATTATGAGATAACCATATTTTATGGGTCCAAAATCATGTAAGTGGGAAGGAGTAGTCAGAATTTGGATTAGGAGCAAAAATTAGCTCAAAAATGGAAGTGCTCAGAATTTCACCAAAGTAGATTCAAAGACACCAACCCGTCGGAAGGAATCCAATGCAACACATTTCATCGAAAACCAAGTTCATATGAGGAAGTTATGATCTGCTAATCACCATTCTAAACAAGCAATTTTTTAAAAATGATTGCAAAATAGGTACAACTAATGACATGGCAGTCCAGTTAGCATCATTGGAGTCTTCCTCAGTTTGTGTCCAATGGGACTATGGCAAGTGTCACTGTTGGATTCACCAGTTTGGTGTGTGAAGGTGTTGTAGGTGCGTCCACGAAGGATCATATTGAGAACAACGTTCAAAGGTGTTTTCAAAGGTCGTGGAATCGGTTCAATCTCATGTTTTGATTTCAACAACTATATTTCAACAACAATAGGAATGAAAAATCCTCTTTAGTAGCCATGGAGTATTACGGCTTGCACTTGCAGACTGGAGGAAAACAAGTATATTTTTCTGAAGGGAGAAACCATGATTTCTTCCAAAAATTCTATAGATTTCTAAACAGGAGTGATGGACGGTTGAGATTGTATCATAGAAATGAAGTAGAATATGAACAGTCAAGATTGAATCACATGATTACTATGGAATATGGACGGTTATGAAGCATATCTCAATCAGCCATAAATATTTCATCGCATATCGCACTCATCCATAAATATTTCATCGCATATCGCATTCAGTGAAAGGAGCCTTGGGAATGTGATGAGCAGTGATGTGTTGACTTGTTCTGCGATTTGCAACGAGTGAGATTAGCGATGAACCAAGATTTGCGATGTCATATTTGCGAAGGAGTAATGTGATATATCACATCACAATGACAAATCGCAAAACATTTTTTTATTTCCTTATGACCTTCGCCCCAACACTATGCACCCACACTAATGTACCAGCTGGTTTACATTTGAAAAAAATGTGTGCGATATTTAAATTGAATACTGATGCATAACCAAGTGCTAAGTGCCAATTCCATTAGTGCTAATTGCATTTAAATGTGAATTTAACCCCACTAATCCACATTTAAATTTAAAATAATATGTAGTTAGTTTGGTCGGATTTTTGGCAGAGAGCCAAACTCGGAGCCAATCCAAAATTTAGTGGACTTAATTGGTAGTTTTCCAGTTTTAGTGGATTTTTTGTAGGCTTGTAGTAAATGAGGCATATCTTGAGCAATATTCAACCGAATTGGGCTCAAGAAAAGTCATTCTTCGCATTTTTGCATGCTAGGAATCCACTGCAACAAGTTTGAGAGGTAGAGGAGAACTTATTTTCTCCACTTGAAGATTAAATATGCCAAGAGTCACCAAAAGAGGAGGCCATGCCTAGAGGACCTATTTTAGCATAATTTGACTCAACTAAAAAGTCAAGAAAGATTCTGAGCAATTCAAGGTTGTTGAGGAATTTAGATGTACATAATTTAGATAGGTATTCTTGTGCTCTTTTCTAAAGAGACGGTATGAAATGGAAAGTACAAGAAGACACTCTTTGAATAGGGGCCTCAAATAGTCTCGATGGATGCATAGGATTGCTAGTCTAGCACTTTAGTGATTCATGTTGTATGCACATGGATGAAAGGATGCCAAGTGTACCTAAAGAAAAAAATATTTTTTCACCTTGTAACTGGACTAAGATCATGCATAAACTACTATTGCTGGAGGTTTACTAAACTCGTGGTTAAGTATTGCCAAAATATTGGGGATAGTGCCTTCTTAGAGATTGGAAATGGTGTACATAATTACAAACTCTTCATTTGGTTGATCGCTCAAGTATTAATGATGATGCAATTTTCTATATACCAAAAGGCTGCGAAAATTTTAAGATATGAGAATGCGGTGAAGAAAATATATGAGTTATCACATATGATCTGTGGGAGATCATATTTGCACATGCATTTAAAATTTAAAAAGGTGACCAAGTATACTGATGTAAATGAAAATTCAAAGTTTATAAAACGCACATACTCTCAGGACAGTGAATTTCAATTTCTTATTTTGGGAAAACAAAGAAAATTTTCAAAAATCTACAATAAGGGTTTTTTGCAGAATATACCCAATTGAATTATCACGGGAATTTTTCAAAAATTCAAAGCATTTTAAGATATTTCATCAATTATTTAAAGGACATTTTTTCCAGAAATGTCGTACAAAAATTGGGTTTGATTCATTCTACGGGAATTCGATTTTCATGATGACCATTTCCTTCTCAAACAAGACTTGGAGTTCAATAAGATTTATTTTATATTGATTCTAAAATTCCAATTAGAGATACTCAATTGCAATTGCAAACAAAAGTTTTAAAACCCGATTCATGGAGTAAACATCAACTTGGTTATGAAAACTTAGAGAAAGAGAAAAGAAAGTGAATGATAGATGGTGATTTCTTTTAATTGGATAAATTATGTACAAAAAATACAATCACTTGACATTCAAATGATACTTAAAAAAAACTCATTACATTTTAGATTGTAATTTTGCGTGCACGCAATCACAAAGACCAATGAGGCTCTTCATTAAAAACAAGAGAAGAAAATGGGTTAAAGTCTTACCATATCTCATAGAATCATATATTTGTATCGTTCATGTCCAGAATTAACGCTTTCTCAGCATCACAACTTGCTTGGAACTTATGTGATAGAGT
The DNA here is from genome assembly GCA_034641835.2 of Pinus albicaulis. Taxonomy (NCBI): domain Eukaryota; kingdom Viridiplantae; phylum Streptophyta; class Pinopsida; order Pinales; family Pinaceae; genus Pinus; species Pinus albicaulis. The sequence goes on from CM076580.1 coordinate 1,602,613,978, forward strand.
TCCCTCATAGAGTGACTTGGCTTGAACCACTGCTCACAGAGTGATGGCTACGATGAAATGCGGCATCAGTCAACCTTTTTTTAAGAAACTACTACAAGTGCTCCCATAGGCAGTAGTTTGTTTTCAAAAACCGTGTGTGATTTTTGCAATATGCATATGAGTACAATGGTGGGACCCAAAATATATTATTTTTTCTTCTTTGACTTGTAGCAAAGTGGGGTTTTATTTTATTTTATTTATTATATATTATATATATAATATTAAAACTGTTGTTTTGTAAATTTAATTGATTCAAAATTTCCTAAAATACTTCAAGGATCAGTTTTAAACCTCATCATAGTAATTAGGAAGTTGGATTAGATAGTAGATATAAAAGTAGAGGCAATAAGATGGGAGGGTTCCACATTTTGTACCTCTAGAAGACTACTATTTTGTACTTACTTTTCTAATGAGTTAATTAAAGAAGCATCAATTTTATAGGAATTGCTGATGGTGATTCATGTTTCTTTGGCATCTTGTGTTATTTCTTCTTTGAATGAAGTGAAGTAAAGTAGTTATTTGTCTCTTAATTACATTCGTAAGTAAGAGTTAAATAACCTTAATATGCGCTCCTTGACTCCACCTTTTCTCTCTTCATAAATTCACTCTGAGACTTAAAGTAGTAGATTCTATGTAACATCATATTATTTTGAGTTTCCCTTTAGTTCTTCTTTTCCATTCAGGTATCAACAGTTAATGGCATTGTAAAATCTTTCATTACTTCAGATCATTAAGGGTTTTAATGAATTAATTTTTAAAGGGATAAAACAAAGACAAAATGATAAAAATTGTTTCCATAAAATACTTTGAAAATGTCTTAAGCACTAATCTCTTTTTACAAACGAGGCATTGTCTCTTAAGAACCAACATTTCTTGGCACTATTGTCAGGGACGAAGGCACGAAATTATTTTTCCCTGGGTATTGAGATCTATTTCTTGATGGTGAACAAGATTTAGACATAAAATTTCATTATTTATTATTCACCTCACAACTCCACTGATGAAGGTTTCATTAGATGAGGGATTTTTCTAGCAAGCAAATGAGAAAGCATCATGTAAAAAACAAGTATCGTAGTTTGAGTTTTTTAACGGAAGTTCTATTTTTTAACATCACATTAGTGCTCTATTTTCCCTTACATATCAAGAAGATTGCTTCTTGCTTTATTTTCTCATAATATTGTAAATCACAAAAAGTACATTCTTTATTGGAGAAAGAAGATTTTTCTTCTACTTGTATTGTTGATCTTGACACAACTTTATCTCCTAAATATGAAAGGAAAGATAAATTTTTCATTACAATCCATGAAGATAAGCAGTCATAGCCTGGGCATAAAAGTGATGATTCATCGTCTTTTGGTGATAATATTCTGCCTCATAAACAATCCACTACTTTTTAGCTTGGAGCGAAGGTGATTTTCAAACCCTTGGTGCTGCCTATAGTTCTTCATTAATATCCTTTAAAAATATTTAAATTCCTTCGAAGTTTCTCTGGAGAGGAGGAGGATATTTCAGCTGAACAAAATATCTTGGAATTTGAGTACGTTCTGGAAAAATTTAAAATTATTTATGAAGGTGTGCCTTTAAGGATGTTTTTCCATTCATTAAAGAAGGGTGCTCAACAATGGTTCTAGTGTTTGGAATCAAGTTCAATTAGTTCATGGCAAGGTTTTCAAGTTATCATCCTTAGATATTGGGGTGAGCATAAGTCATATGAAAAACACCTTTTGGAATTATATTCTATCCAGAAGCAGAGAAATGAATAAATCCTTGAGTTTAATAGGATTTTTCAAAAAAAATATTTCAGCATGCCAAAAGAAACTCAATCTCCTAAATTTGCAGCTATAGTTTATTATTTGAGGGGCCTTTCTATTGAATTTCCTTTTATCTCAAGGAGAGAAAGCCTTGCACTCTGGAGTTGATGTTCCTTAATGCACACGAAATTAAAGATAATTTGTGGGCTTGTAGAAATTTTTCTTATCATAATGAAAGAACAAGTTTTGTTGAAGACAAGAGGGCATGTCAAGGAAACAATGGAATTGTTTTACAAGCGAATGCAAGTCTAGAGATAAACAAGGATTTTCAAAGGGTGTCAGAATATTCTTACATTCCTGAGACATGATAATTTAAGCATTCTGAGGATTTTGATCAAAAACTTATTGTGAAAACTGAATTACACTTTGAAAACTTGGAAGATGGTTATAATTTTAATAATTTTAGTAATTTTGTGAACAGAGGAGAAACTAGTGGAGCTACTCAAGTGTGGTTGCAGGAGGATGAAATTTTTTGTCAGGAATTGGCATTGTGAGAAAAGCATCAACATTATGCAGAACAAACCTTGGATTTCTCTTTTCAGCCTAAATTCTTGTCTATGGAAAATGACAATCAATTTCCTCGCACATAATTCCAAATTGAGGATTCAAACAATTAAATAGGCTTCCCCGTTTAAAGGGATATACATTAGCAAAATGTTCAAGAAAAGGAGGCTGTCAAAATTTTTTCTGATCAGTTCTATGATCCAGTGGACGAGTATATGACAAATTTCTTTGATAAGCAACATAGTTTTATGCAAGGGAATGTACAAATTTCATATATGGAAAATTTTTATGCGACATCCCTGTTTTGATTTTTAAATTTCAACAATATGGAGGCATTGAGTCTAACATGAAAATGTTTGGTTGGTGCCATTGGAAGGCTGACATCACTTGATTAAGATTAGCCATGTATATATATAGGAACTGTACATAAATAAGCTCAAAATTTGAGGATTTTCATTTTTAGTATTACTAGTTAGGATTTTCAGTTTAAAGAATAAAGGAAGAAGTCCAAAGTGTGGCAGGTTTTAGGGAGATTCCATATTGGGATCAAATTCCATTTTATTTTCACTCCATGCCCAATCGAGGCTATTGGTCTACAATTTTTGATCACTTTGCTACCAAAGCATTGTCCCCAATTGGACCCATATGTTGTAGCATAGTTTAACTCAACTAAAAATTCAAGATAGGTTCTGAGAAATTCAAGGTTGTTGAGACATTTTGTTGTGAAACCAGCTCCAAAATTAGAAGAAAAGAGATATCAATGCCTTATAAATAAGCCACTTCGACGGGGAAACCTCCAAAACATTACATGAATGAACAATTCTTGGATGATACAAATGACCAGAACCTCCTTCTATATATAGGAGTCCATGGGCCCACAATATAATCCAAGCCGACCTAAGATTAACAATGTAAGGGCACAATAATAACAATATTGGGGTTACAGGGGTACAATAGTAACAATAAGGGGGCTACACTAATAAAATTAAGGGATTAAAATAGTAATATAGAGACCTTACATGCCCCGCTCCTTCAAAAAAGTGTTGTCCTCAACGCTTTGAGTAGCTCTGGGTGCTTCTGTATAAAATTCTCATCCTCTCACATAGAATCTTCAATGGGTAAGTTCTTCCACTTGATGAGAGACTCTGAAATTGATTTATTTCGTAGCTATTGAGTTCTTGTTTCCGTGATCCCTTCAAGTTCCAATATGATTCTTCCTTCCTCATCAAGTTCTCGCAATATTGTTTGAACTGGAAGATTTTCACCTATAACCTTCTTTAAGCATGAAACAAGGAAAACTGGATGCACTCGTGAAGAAACAGGAAGCCCCAATTTGTATGCCATTGTGCCAATCTTTTGCAACACCTTGTAATGACCATAGTACTTTGGTGATAATTTATTATCCTTCTTAGCTTGCTTGAGGGACATTTGTTTGTATGGTTGTAGCCGTAAACATACCCAGTCTCCTACATCAAAACGTTTTTCACTATTATGTTGATCTACCCGTTGTTTCATTCGATTTTGTGCCAAATTTAGGTTATCCTTTAAGAGTTGGAGAACTTCTTGTTGATGTTCGATGTGATCTTCCACTACTTGAACCTAAGAAATTTCTCTTAAATATGATGTGATGGACGGTGGATGATATCCATAAAGTGCCATAAATGGGGCCATTTTTGCTGTAGTATGGAAGGCAGTGTTATACCACCATTTAGCAAGAGGTAACCACTTGACACATTGTGTTTCTTTATAAGATACAAAACAATGAAGATATCCTTCCAAACATTTATTCACTATCTCATTTTTACCATCATATTGAGGATCATAAGATGAGCTATGAGCTAATTGAGTACCCAAACAAGAAAATAACTTTGTCAAAAAATATCCAGTAAAAATGGGATCTCTATCATTCACAATAACCTTTGGGTTTCCATGTATCTTTTGAATTGTGTCCATAAATGTAGTAGCAACTATACTTTCTTTAAATGGATGAGATAATGCAAAAAAGTGTGCATAATTGGTAAGTCTATCAACTACCACCATGATGACACTCTTTCCTTCGGACTTAGGTAAACTTGTGATAAAATCCATTGAAATCTCCTCCCAATGTTGACTTGGAATGGATAAAGGTTGTAGAAGACCATGGGTATTAATTGTCTCAACTTTATTTTGCTGGCAAACCAAACATTCCACCACAAAATTTTGAATATCAGATTTAAGGCCATCCCAAAAAAATTCTTTCTTCACCCTGTGGTAAGTTTTTAAAAATCCTGAGTGTCCTCCTGAAGGATAAGTGTGCAATTCCAAAAGAATCTTTTGCTTTAGTTGGGAATTCTTACAAAGATATAAGTGATATTTGTACCATAAGGAATCATTTTCCCAAATAAATGTATCATATGTACTAGGATCCTCCTGCAACTTTTGAATGAGTGTCCACACTTCTTCATCCTTCTTCCATTCATCCCTTGCTTCAGTTATCCAATCTGGTTGAATAATAGAAATGGCACAAAGCAATGCTTCCACCTTTTCATTCCTTATTGAGAGTGTATCTGCAACAAAATTTAGCTTCCATTTTTTGTATATTATTTCAAATTCATAACCCAACACCTTTGTTACCCATTTCTGCTACTCCTCTGAAGATAGTATTTGTTCCAAAAACTTTTTGAGACTATCATGATCAATTTTCACCTTGAAGTGTCTTCGCATTCGGTAAGGCTGTCATTTCTTTAGTGCATGTAGTATTGCTAACATTTCCTTCTCATAAATAGCTTTATGTAAATACTTTCCTTTGATTGGATGACTTTCAAAAGCAATGGGTCTTCCTTCTTGCATTAAAACAACACCAATTCCATTTCTTGAGGCATCACATTCCATAATAAAGGTTTTTGTGAAGTATGTCATAGGGAAGACCGGTGCTAGGCACATTGCCTCTTTGAGATGTTCAAAGGCCTTGGTTGCTTCAGAAGTCCATGAAAATGCATCTTTCTACAATAATTTTGTTAGAGGTGCCGCTATTCTCCCATAATTCTTAACAAACTTTCCATAATACCTTGTTAACCTGAGAAATCCTCACAACTTCTTTATGGTTGTGGGGAATTTTCAGTCCTTAATTGCTTTAATTTTGTTAGGGTCTACCTTAACACCCTCGTGAGATACAATATGACCCAGATATTCCACCTCTTGTACTCCAAAGAAAAATTTGGATGCTTTTGCATATAATTGTTTCTCCTGCAATAGTTTGAACACCCTGTCAACATGGTTAACATGATCCTTCCAAGACCTGTTGTAGATTAGTATATCATCAAAAAATACTAGCACAAATTTTCTAAGGAAGGGTTTGAAAATGGAATTCATCAACCCTTGAAATGTAGAAGGTACATTGGTAAGGCCAAAAGGCATGACCCAAAATTCATAATGACCCTCATGATTTTGAAATGTTGTTTTTGAAATATCTTCAGTCTTCATTATAATTTGATGATATCCTGAAGGAAGATACAACTTTGTAAAATAAATTTCTCTGTGTAATTCATCCAATAATTCATCAATCACAGGAATGGGAAATTTATCTTTAATGGTGAGCTTATTGAGCTCCCTATAATCCGGACACATGCGCCCTGATCCATCCTTCTTGTGCACCAATAATACTGGATCAAAGAAAGATCTTTGACTAGGTTGAATTATACCAACCTATAATGTTTCTGCAATCATACATTCAATTTCGCTCTTTTGGACATAAGGATATCTATAAGATCTGACGTTTGGAGGAACACTTCCTGGAATCAAATGAATATCATGATCATGATCACGAATAGGTGGGAGTCATTTGGGAGTTTCAAACACCTTGGAATGATTGTCCAAGACTTTTTGGAGATCTGCAAAAATAGATGATTTTGATGTTGGAACTTCTAGTGAGCATAATTGAGCAATTATGCCTCGTTTTTCTTTCTTCAGGAGCTTTGTCATGAGATTAGAGCTTATTATCTTTCTCAGCTTCCTTGTGATACCTATAATTCGACTTAATTTCCTTGTGAAAAAAATTTCAAGAAAAGTTCTTGAAAATTAAAAGCTACCATCCCCAAAGATTGCAACCATTGTACTCCTAGTATAACATCAACACCTCTGATAGGAAGGGAAAGAATTGGACTATTCAATACATATTCTCCCATGTTTAGCTTCATATTATGGCATTTTCTAGATAAATTTATAGTTCCTCCATTTGCAACCATCACTTGACATTCTGGTGCTGGGTATAGGAAACAATTCAATTCCTTTTCTACCTTACAATTAATAAAATTATGGGCACTACTTGAATCAATCAAAACTATTACCTTTTTCTTCTTGACATGTCCTTCTATTTTGAGAATTTGGGGAGTGGTAATTCTTGCCAATGCATTACATGATATGTTCGGACTCATTTCTTCCTCTTCGAGGGTTGGTTTCTGGTGTATATCCTCTTCTTTTGAAGATTCTAGTTTATTTTATTCTTCCTCTTCACAATCTATGTAAAATAATTTCTTCTCACTAGACTTATGATCTTTAGTGTATTTGCTATCACAACTGTAGCAAATCCCTTTTGCTCTTTTTTTTCCCAATTGTTCTAGTGTCAACCTTGTAGGTTGTGAAAGTCTAGGATTAGAAACACTTCCATATTTATATATGTGTGGTAGGCTTCCTTGTTGCCATAATTTTACATTCAATTTTTCTTGCCAACCTAAATGCCTTTTCCAATGAATTAGGTTCCCAAACGAGAACTTCATGTTGTATTTTATCCTTTAAAGTTCCTATGAAGACATCAATCATGTGTTCCTCTAGAATATCAGTTACCCTTATATTCAATTTTTGGAAGTCCTCAATGTGCTCCACCACTAAATCCTTTTGCTTGAGATTTATCAATTGGCTAAAGAAGGTGTTGCTTTTTGTATCCTCATAATGTGCTATCATTTCCTCCATAAAAATTAACCAAGTGACAATTCTTTTACGGGAGAAAAGGCATTCATACCATAAAAATGTATTTTGTTCTAAATGTAAAGTTGCAATGCGTACCTTTTATGTGTTTTACACATTATTGAGATCAAAATATTGCTCCATCTGTAGTATCCATGTTATAGGATTCTTGCCATCAAACTTCCTCATATCCATATTTGGAATATGGTGGTTCTTCCATCCAACATTAGAGTTGATGAAATCATGATTAACATTTATTTCATTCTCTTGAACACTTTTCTCCACTATGTTTTCTCCATTAAGAAATATTTCTTGTATCAACTTTTCCAAACCTTCGATGTCTACTTTTATATTATTCTTAATGTTTTCCATTTTAGCTTCCATCTCATCCATCTTAGCTTCCATGCTAACTTCCATGACCTCCATCTTAGCTTCCAAACCATTCATCTTAGCTTCCACGCCTTTCTTCAAACCATCCATCTTATTTTCCATGCCTTTCTTCACAACTTCCATTTCATTTTTTGTTGCTCTTTGTGATAGCTGCACTTACTCTTGTAATTTTGACATATCATGCTACATTTCTTTGTCTTCATGAGTCATAGTATATCATTATGAAGGCTTAATGGGTATGAAATTATTTTTAGGGGGCATTTTGGAACTCAATACTGATATATATTCTTCAATATTCCCTTGGAATAAATTCAAACTATTTTTTTGCAAACGAGACTTATGTAATTTGAAAAAAATACACACATTTTTATTGCTTTTGAGGAGCTCGATATTGAAACTGAATTATCTCTGTGATTTCATATCTTCAATATCTGAAATTTTTCTCTATATATCTCTATAAATCCTCATTTTAATGCCACAGGTCTGACCTAATTTGGACTCCTCAAGGAAAATTTATGTCCAATTTCCCATAATTACCTAATTATGGAATAGTTTTGTAGATAGAACTTGTACAACTTGACACGTATCACTCTTTCCTCCTTTGAATATGAAATTTATAGACAGGAAACTACATTCCATGAAATTGTTGTCACTTTTTATAGAATCGCAGTTCGACGCTCAGAGAGAGACTTATGACATTTTTCCCATGGTCACCTCTTTGAGATGAAATTCAGGAGCCTGAAAAAATCCTAACTTACACAGATCATATCTCCAAAAATATTGTGAAACAAGATCTGAAATTTTTAGAAAAGGTTCTTCTGGATTTCATCTTCGCTCTGTGAAACTTCCAGCTCTGGAAACCTCGTAGAAAAATATTTATAGTGAAAATTCCTTGATGACCTGTTTAGGTTAAATTCAAGAGCCTGCAAAAATCCATAACTTCCATAGATCATATATCCAAAAATATCGCGAACCAAGATCTAGAAATTTTGAGATGATGTTCCCCAGGAGTTCAGCTTCACACTCTAAACATTGCAGCTTCTGAACCTTTGTAGAAAACAATTTATAGAAAAAATGCCACGATGACCTGTTTGGAGTAGCGAAACCCTAGAATCCAAAGCTCTGATACCAAATGTTGTGAAAATAGCTCCAAAAATAGAAGAAAAGGGTTATCAACGCCTTGTAAATAAGTCACTTTGATGGGGAAACCTCCAATACATTACATGAATGAACAATTCTTGGATGATACAAATAACCAGAACCTCCTTCTATATATAGGAGTCCATGGGCCCACAATATAATCCAAGTCGACCTAACATTAACAATGTAAGGGCACAATAATAACAATATTGGCGTTACAGGGGTACAACAATAACAATAATGGGGCTACACTAATAAAGATAAGGGACTAAAATAGTAATATAGGAATCTAACACATTTAGATGGGCAATAGTAAAATAGGGATTCTTGTGCTTTTGTCTAAAGAGATGGTATCAGCTGGAAAGTGCAAGAAGAAAAAATAATTGAATAGGGGCCTCAAACAATCCCGATGGACACATAGGCCTGCTAGTCCAATGCTTTAGTGATTCATGTTGTATGCACATGGATGAAAGGATGCCAAGTGTACCTAAAGCAAATTTGAATTTTCACCTTGGAACTGGACTAAGATCATGTAGAAACTACTATTTTTGGAGGCTTACAGAGCTCCTGGTTAAGTATTGCCAAAATATTGGGGATAGTGCCTTCTTGGAGATTGGAAATGGTGGACACAATTACAATCTCTTCATTTGGTTGATTTCTCAAGTATAAATGATCCTGCAATTTGTTATATAGCAAAAGGTTGCAGAAATTTGAAGATATGAGAATGAGGTGAAGAAAAACTATGAGTAATCACATATGATCTACGGGAGATAATATTTGCACATGCATTTGAAATTTAAAGAGTTGAGCAAGTATACTGATGTAAATGAAAATTCAAAGTTTAGAAAATGCACATACTCTTAGGATAGTGAATTTTGATTTCTTAGTTTTGGCAAACGGAGAAAAAAATCAGAAATATGCAACATGGATTTTTTTCAGAATATACCCAATTGTCTTTACCATGGGAATTGTTCTAAAATTAAAAGTGGTTTAATAGATTTCATCAATTATTTAAAGGTCAATTTTTTGAGAAATGTCTTGCAAAAATTGGGTTTTATTCATCCTATGGGAATTCTATTTGCATGATGACCATTTCCTTCTCAAACAAGACTTGGAGTTCAATAAGATTTATTTTATATTGATTCTAAAAGGCCAATTGGAGATACTAAATTGCAATGTAAAACCAAATTTTTGAAACCCAACTGATGGAATGACCATCAAATCTGTTATGAAAACTCAGAGAAAGAGAAGTGAAAGTCAATGATAGATGGTGTTTGTTTTTTATTGGATAAATTATGAGGATCACTTGGAATTCAAATGATATTTAAATAAAACTCAGTACAGTTTAGATTTTAATTTTGTGTGCATGCAATCAGAAAGATCAATGGGGCTCTGTGTGAAAAAGAAGAGAAGAAAACATGTTAAAGTTTTTCCATATCTCATAGAATCAGATATTTGTATCATTCTTGTCCAGAATTAACTCCTTCCTAACATCACAAACTGCTCGGAACTTATGTGAGAGAGTGCCCCCATAGAGTGGTTTGGCCTGAACCACTATTCGCATATCAATGGCTACAATGCAATGTGGCATCACTCTGCCGTTTTTCAAGAAACTGCTACAGGTGCTCCCGTAGGCAATAATTGGTTTTCAAAAACCATGTGTGATTTTTTCAATATTCATATGAGTACAAGGGTAGGACCCAAAATGTATTTTTTTTTCTTCTTTGACTTGTAGCAAGGTGGGGCTTTATTTTTTGTTTTATATTATATATTATATATATAATATTAAAACTAATATTTTGTAAATTTAATTGATTAAAGATTTCATAAGCTACTTCAAGAATCAGTTTAAAAATTGATCATAGTAATTAGGAAGTTAGATTAGATAGCGGATATAAAAGCATAGGCAATAAGAAGGGAAATTTGAGAGGTTCAAAACTCAAAAACCTCAACATTTCTCAGTTGTTGAGCAGTAGGGGAGCAACAGAACTAACAACTCCACCAGTGAGTGTGTAAGCCTACTAGGTGTTGCGTAGTAGGGAGAAAGTGGGAGCTAATTTGACATATTTCAATAGGGATGGCATCTCACGGACTTTGTGATCAAGATTGGTTGGAGGGCTCCTCCAACTATATGATCTGGAAATAATGGGCCATGTTCCTTCTCGATGAATATTCTCTGAAGGCATTCATGGAGAACATGGTAGTTGTACCTATAAACAAGAAGTACAAGGTAGATATGTCCAAGGAAAAGATGTTTCTCCTTGATGATGTAAAGGATCAAATTGTCTCATATGTGGCTGGCAAGGTTACTACCAGAGAGATGTGGGTAGCTTTGCATGGCCTATTTGAGGAATCTTCCAAGAATAAAAAGTTTTACTTGGAGCAAAAGCAACGTATGGTCCAGATGCAGAAAGGGGAGTATGTGCCTTCATACCTCATGTGGTTTCAGAAGGTTTGAGATCAAATTTCAGAATTAGGTGCTACACCTACAACTACAACCATGGTATAAATGGCCCTTCACAGTGTTAGAGAGGTGTGGCAAGTTTTTCTCCATAACATATTGGGTCGGGCAGTGCTACGTAGCTTGGAGAATTTGTGGTCAAATTTCTAGGAGGAAGAGTTGAGGAGGGCCCTCATCAAGTGAAAAATTAATGGCAGCAGTGGAAGTGGATCAAAATCCATGGAGGAAGAGGAGAACACAACCCTTGCATCGAAGAGACAACAGGCACAACAGAAACTGAAGAGTGATGCTTCAAATACCAAGTACTTTAGATGTGGCGACATGGGCCAATATCCATCTTAGTGTCCTCTCAAGAAGAAGGACAAAGATGGGAAGCATGACACGAAGGTTGTATTTGTGAGAATCGACGACGATGAGGTAGACATGAGTGCCCTGTTAGGTCTTCGTAGTTTGCAAGATTGGCAAGAACAAACGCTACATAGCCTACATCAAAACCACTTTGGAATCCTAGGATCTAGCCCTCCTAGATTCAGAGAGGGATCTCTCTATATGAGTGTTTTCAAAGATATTATCTTTAAGGTGTATGATATGATATTAGGCTAGTTATAAAGCACAAGGGTTTTGTTTGTTTTGGCTGGGATGGATATCATTAAAATGAAGGAATTATTTTGAAGGGTAAAGGTGTGAGAAGGTTGAAAGAATAGTTCAGCTAATAGGATAGGTAAGAAATAGTATCAATCCTTTGGGCTATGGAGTCACAAAATGATTTAATTGCACAACAAATTCCAAGTGTGGTCTATGGTTCAAGTCATCTATATCAAAGGATCTCTTTAAGTTGATTTATGGTATGGAACATAAAAAGTGTGGTGAAAGAAGCAAAGCACATAAGAAAAAAAAGGGCAGCTTAAGGTCAAGTAAGGACTTTTAACCTAGCCTGCTATCAGCATACTCAAAGGAAAAACAAAGAATAGCTTAAGATCAAGTAAGGACTTTTAACCTAGCCTGCTTTCAACATATTCTCAAAGGAAAACATTTAAGATAAACAAATAATAGCCTCAGATCAAGTAAGGACTTTTAACCTATCCTTCTTTCAGCATATTCATAAGGAAAACATTTAAGATAAACATAAAAAGTAGCCTAAGATGAGGTAAGGACTTTTAACCTAGCCTACTTTTGACATACTCTTAAGGGATCTTTCAGAGCAACTGTTGGAGATAAACTAGAGGACAGGGCTAATCATAAACTTCTCTAATTCAATATTTACTTAGAAGAATATTCAAGAACTTTCAAAGACAATATATCAAGTTATACTCAGTAAACATGGGCTCACCAACACTTCACTGGTTATACTCTATTGAATTATCCTCAAAACAGCATTAGAAGAAAACACAAAGATAAAGATTTATCAGTGAGAAATAGGGTACTTTGCAGTAAATCCTAATCTATGTTTGTTGTTCTTTATCAGAGAAACTGGACAGTATGGAAAACAAAATAAAAATGAAAGTTACAGTAAGAAAAACATCACCATTGACATAGAACAGGATCCCATAAATCAGCTTTTGTATTGATGTTAAAACCTGTTACAATCTTCATGTCTAATGGGTTTTTACAGATTCAAAATTCTCTTCTTAGCCTATCTTTCTTCAATTACAAATCAGAGCTTCAGCAACCTCAACAGCTATTTACACTCAATGAGTATTCAACCAACCATACTAGACTCCTCATATGATATATATAGGTAAATTTGAGGAGGTGGAGTGGAAAGAAGGTCCAACTAATCAATTAATATAGAGTAAATGCTTCTAGACCTTTGAGAGGCCTTATGGAGAAGTTTTCAGATGTTTAACTCTATTTTAATCAATTTTACATTTAAATCTTATCTACTTCAGTCACTTTTGTTAAATTTTGAGGCTTTTGGTAGGCTAGAAATTACTTCTGAGCTCTCTTTGGAAAATATCTCTAACTGTGCATTCAATTTGTATTCCTTTGAGGAAAATGAACTTGTAGGTGGCATTTTGAGGATTCATTGCCATACTGACATGGCATTTGGAGGATTTCTTTGTTGATCTATCTACTTTTGTGGCTTTAAACACTGATTTGCCTTTAATTTGTTCTTTAAGTCCTTATAATCATCTTCAGGCTTTTAAACCTTTTCTGCTGACTATATTCACTTTTAATCATCCTTTTCCTTTGGTTTTCAACCTTCGTTCCTTCCTTTAATCACTTTTCGGGATTTCTTTCTTTTATCAACTATATTAACCTTTAATCCCTTTGTTTTAACTGTGCTTTATCCTTAAATTTCGGGTTAAGCTCTTTCATCTTCAATCTTTATGTATTAACCCTTTAAATTTATTTTTTCTCTGATACTCTTTAATTCTTGACCACTATGTTTTCTGGTGTACAGGTGGCTTTAATATGTGGAGGGATTCATAATATGACCAACGCTCATGAAGCACTAGCTAAACCATGAAATAAACCTTGGTAACTCCTTTTTCTTTTATTATTTTTCCATTTTTTGGGCCATGAAAGTCGTCACCTCTGACCCTGTTTCATTATGAACCATGGGAAGGCATTATGGCCTTAGAACTGCCATTGAATCATGTAAAAAACAAATAAAAACGTTAATAAAAACTGTGAGGGAGGGTCTGATTTCTTACAGAGGCTAGTGGAGGTGAAGGAGCAATATACAGAGGAACGGGATATGCAAGTGGAGGAGAAAAAAGCATGTGAAGGAGGTTTTATGGAAAAAAACGCGAAAATAGGGTTTAATTTGATTTTGGCGTGAAAATGGGGATTGGTGGTTTTGGAAAACTGCAAATGGTTTTAGCGCATGAAATGAGTGGCAAGTGGTTTACGCCTGAATGAATGTGATATCATTGGTCGGGCGATGCATGTCCTCCCAATATCGTCGATTTCACGTAGAAAATGTGCAATTGGTTTGATTGGAGATTTGAATGAGAAATAGGTTCGAGACCATTGGATCTTCGAGCCAAAGATCAATGGTCCTGAATGAGCGTGAAATGTTAGAAGTTGCGTGCTGGACGAGGTGGTGGGACCATGTTGAGGTCACCTTTTTTGTCACGTAGCGGGGGTATGGTCGAGAGATAGGATGGAAGGCGGGAGCATACTAGCCGTTAGATCAAGGCTTGAGGCCTTTGATCTACGGTTGAGATTTGTTCGCATGGATACACGAGGAAGGATGGTCAAGTGATTGAAGGATGAAAGGGGAGAGCAATGACTGTCAAATCAATGAGATCGACAGTCAAGGTTGCCCAAGGGAAAAAATATAATGCGGAGGAAAACAAATGAGGGAATGTGACTGACGGAGAAAGGGAAGGTGGGGGTGATTTAGCGCCGTCGAATCATATAGATCTATGGCCAAGGCTAATGAGGGATTTTCCAAGTAGGGTGGGGGAAACATAAAGGGAAATTTATTTTACAAGGGGTGTGGGGGTAAAATAAAGGATAAGGGAAGCGGTTTTAAGGGAAGGTGCTGGGAAGTGGTCCCATGGGGAGATAAGGGGACCAAGAGTGGAGGAAAAGGGACTAGCAGCTAAGGATCCAGCGTCAAGTTATGGACGATGGGTTATATGATAGAGAAAGAGATGGGGGCTAAGCTAAAATGGGAATCACATCGGCCGGGAAGAGGGAGCAATTTGCTGAAGTGATAGCAGCAATGAGATGAAAAATTTTCGATGCGATAAAATGTTGCAATGTGATTGAAGAATGTCGAAGCGATGAGCATATGGGAGCTTAACTCCTTAGCACAAGGTTTCGGGCCTCGGTTTTATGGTGGAGAAAAGGAAGGGGGCTTAAGCCAAGGGGCCTTAAAACCCAAAAAGGAGCGGAAAAACTTTTTTTAAATGTTTTTTATGGGTTTTTATAGTTTTTTAGTGTTCTGGTTAAGGCAAAAAGGATTTTTTTAAACCAAATAAAAATAGTTAAATGGTTTTAAAGGGAATTTTTGAAGGAAAATAAGGGTAAATGAAGGAGGAAAGGGGGTTTTTAGAAGGAAAATAAGTGATATGGGGGTAGTTTGTGAAGATGAAATGGGGGAATGAAATGATGGAAATGGGGCCTTTAGGAAACAATTTTCTTTGGGAATAGCATGTTTTTGAAGGTTTTGAAGTGAAAATATCAAGGAAATGGGGTTTTTTGGACAACGAACACAAAGAGGCTTTAAGAAGTCACAAATTTTGCATGAATATTTTTCTTGAAGACTAAAGACCTATTTTTAGCCATCATCAATTATAAAAAAAAATTATTGATGGCTAATAGTGGCTCCACTTGGGTATGGCAGCTTCTTGGAGGTGTCAAGAATCTTCAGAAATTGATCTCTGGAATGTAGACCTGTGCCTTATCCATTGAAAACCTTTCTTCCTTGATCATGCTGCTTGAAAAGATGATCAATATTTTATATCAGCAAACAAACTTGTTTTCCCCAAACAACTACCTACATAGCTTACTTTTCCTAACATTTTTTCTTCATAAGGTGAACTTGGACTTGCAAACCTTTGACATCAACATTTTATTTTTTTATTGAAAGCAGGAAACTAATCTAAATCTACCTTTATTTCTTCCATGAGTTCAGATTAAACAATTGAACTCATTAATTGTCTACCTAAGTTACTATCTGCCAGGATTAAACTATCTGACAGATCTTATTCTCTATTTTCTAAAATAGGAAATTTAAACACGGTCAAATTAGGATTTGAATGTCTCATTTGCTATGGTGTCTATGGTTGTATGTACAAGATGTGCATGGACTTTATTTGTAGAAAATTTAAAACAAAATTGTGAAGGCTTAAGATCTAAAAATTATGAATATCCTTCTTTCTTTCTTTCAGTTCAGGTTTTGATCTTTTTAGAGTTGTTCTTCTTCTTTTCCTGGTTCAAGTTTTCAGCATGTTAGAACTAGTTCTTTTTCTTCTCTTTGGCTCAGGTTTTGATCTGATTAGAGCCACTCTTCATCAAACTTACAGGTTCAGGATTTCAAGCTTTGTTTGAACCTCTGTTTTTCTATCCTAATATATTCTACTGATAAGCCAAGATTAAATTGTTTGGCTAATTTGATTTACTAACCTATCACTAGTAAATTGAAATCTATCTAGTCATGATTAGGTTATATGACTAAATAGCAGTGCTCTTTTAAGTAGTGCCTTTTAATCTTGCACACTTTCAGACTTTATTTCTTTTTTGGTATGCGGTTGTACCTTTCTTCTTTTATATCTTCCCTCTTTTCTTTTTTCTATTGTCTTTGTATTTTTCTTTCCATTTTTATTTTTCAAAGAAAAAAAAAATACTAATTAAATGCTCAAAGGCTAAGCTTATTTTCTTTCCTATGTAATCCTAATCTAACTTTGAAATATTTACTTGTTTAGATGACCAATTTTCTTTTCCAATACATCCAGTCAATCAGATGGTTCCATGACTGCTCTTTTCTCATCTCTTTGAGTAGGCAGAAAAAGTGAAACCATTTGATTGGTAACAAAATTGAGTAGAACATCTGACTGCTTGTCAGAGATAACCATGTTACATATTGAATATTAATCTTTAAAACCAAAGCTATCACCAATGGTGAAATTTTTTTATGTATTTGGCTCTTGCAAAATATCCATGCTTGAGAATTTGAGCCAATTAGGACCTCCACACATTCTTCCATAGGATCAACAAAGAAAAGATGAGAACTCTCTTCTTTTTGGCCCTCCATGATTGGTATATTATCTACCTTTAAGACATCAGATTTGAGGACTACATATTTAGTATGATCCTTGGAAGCATCATCATCCTTCACCTGCAAATCAACAAGCAGTGAAATTTCTTCTTTCTCTAAATCTATGCTTGCTTCTGATGTAAATTTAGGTTCTTTGGATGACAGATTTATATCAGCAATGGGAGAATGTTTCTCTGGAAAAGATAATATATCCTTAGTAGGATATTCTTCTATTTGTTTTTCTCCCCCAAATACTTGCCAGTACCTTTCGTTTTTTGGGACAGTTGTTCTGAATTTTTCTTGAATTATGTATTGTTTTCTTTCACAAGGTCTCAGACATGTACTAGCAATAAGGGCTAACCTATTGGCAAGAATGTTTTGGTTTTTAGGGACAAGGGTAAGTTGGAACTCTTCAAATGACTTGAACAAGTCCATGGCATCATCCTTATAGGCTCTAAGTCTGGGATTTTTAACAAAATATTCCTCATTCACTTGCCTAATTACCAACTCTGCATTCCCATGAACTTTTATCCTCTGGGCTCTTAATTTCTTCAATAAGTGCAACCCTAAAAGGAGTGCCTCATACTCTACTATGTTACTTGTGCATTGAAAATTAAATTTATATGAATGTCCTTCAACATGATTTTTTTCTGGATTGTAAAGCCATATTCCTGCACCTGCACTAGTTTTACTACATGACCCATCAAAACTCATATTCCAGAGAGGACTAGTTTCAGATTTAACATTAATTTTCCTACTATCCTCTTTGGCTTGAGTGCCATTGTGTTGCTCTGTGGGATAGGCACTATGTTGATGATTATATTGTTCAGATGAAGGTTTGGAGGGTAGCTGCTTGTTTAGTATTTGATCAATTTCTTCTTCTGTTAAAGGAGGGATTTATTTCTCAGCATAGACAGAAGTACAAAAGTTCTCTATCTCTTGTGTTAACTAGTTTTTAGGCTGGATGTCTTCTTGAGCCTTTTCTAGGGGATATTTACTTATGCTTGAAGGGAAAAATTGAGGATTTTCTATTGTTTCCTGATCTTCTTCTATTTCAAACAACTCCTCATGATTTTTACGATACTCAGTTTGAATACAAGGTTCATGAGTTGTTTCTTCTACATTATCAGGATACCACTCTTCTTGTGTAATTCGAAATGAGTTGTAACATAGAGGGAGAGTCCCTATATGTCCTAGTTGTCCTTTCACATCAGGTTCTGTGTTTTCTAAGTGGCTACTTATTTCTTTAAAGCACTACTCACTATTAGTATTTGCAATTTGTTTGTAAAGATCTCTTAACAGTAAAACACAAGTTATAGGTAGGCAATCAGGAATTTCTTGAAAACCTTCCTCATCATATTCTATAAATTCTTGATCATCATACATGTCTTTCTCATTGTCTAGGTCTTGTAGTGGTTGAGTTTGTGTTTGATCAGGGAAAGGCATGGGCTGCTCTAGGTCATCAATATTCAAATTAGCCTCACGTAAAAAGGATGATGATTCAGTATTCATGCTGGCAAGGATATCTTGAGGAATTTATTTTACTTCTTGATTAATCTCTTCCTTAAATGATTCATCTAGGTTCCTGCGATAGTTGTCTTGGGCATGAAATTCATTGATGGCTGCTAAGAGATCCTCAGGCTGCCAATTTCCCAAATCTTCATAAATGCCTCCAAGGTATTCTATGATGCCCTCAGATTGATTACATCAACTTCCCTCTAATGATAGGTAAGGGGATTTTTCCTTATAATGATCATAAAATACTATGTGGAGGTCTCTTAGAGAAAATAAACTACCAGTCCTCAACCATTCATACCATTCCCTTGCTTTTCCTTCTAATGTCAACATGCACATTTTCATAAGGTAGTCTTCATGCCATTCCACCTTTAACCTCCATACATGTATGTGAAATTTGATGAGATGTAACAATGGGTCATCAAAATTTTCACCTTGAAAAATAGGAAGGCTATCATCCCAACACACCTGGGGCATCTTATGTGGGAACCCACGGATATGATCTCTACTCATTGGGGCATATCTTCATTGTATCCTTGGAATCATGTTTGTAAATCAGAAAAGAGGTCATTATATCTGATCAAACAGCTCAGAGTCTTCTACCAGTGGGGTCATTTGGTCTTTTGGGAGTTGTGGAGTTGCCAGGTGAAGGATTTTTACTTGTTTTCAAGGTTTGGTTGTTGTTCACCATCAACAATCAATAATAACCATTCCTGGTGACACTTGATTCATTTATAAATAGGGGTTTATTGAGTTTTGAAGTTATCTATTACTCAATAAGTCTCCCCGGTGGAGTTTCCAGTATGTTAGGTCTCCATAGTTTTCAAGATCGGAAATAACAAATGTTGTAGAGCCTACATCAAAACCACTTTGAAATCCTAGGATCTATCCCTAATGGATTCGGAGAGGGGTCTCTCTATATGAGTGTTTTCAAAGATATTATCTTTAAGGCCTATGATATGATATTAGGTTAGTTATAAAGCACAAGGGTTTTGTTTGATTTGGTTGGGATGGATATCATTAAAATTAAGGATGTCTTTTGAAGGGTAAAGGTGTGAGCAGGTTGAAAGAATAGTTCAGTTGATAGGATAGGTAAGAAACAATATCAATCCATTGGGCTATGGAGTCACAAAAGGATTTAATTGCACAACAAGTTCCAAGTGTGGTCTATGGGCAAGTCATCTATATCAAAGGATCACTTTAAGTTGATTTCTGGTATGGAACATAAAAAGTGTGGTGAAAGAAGCAAAGCACATAAGAAAACAAAGGGCAACTTAAGATCAAGTAAGGACTTTTAACCTAGCCTTCTTTCAACATATTCTGAAAGGAAAACATTTAACATAAACACAGAATAGCCTAATATCAAGTAAGGACTTTTAACCTATCCTACTTTCAGCATATTCATAAGGAAAACATTTAAGATAAACATAAAAAATAGCCTAAGATCAGGGAAGGACTTTTAACCTACCCTGCTTTTGACATACTCTTAAGGGATCTTTCAGAGAAACTGTTGGAGATAAACTAGAGGACATGGCTAACCATAAACTTCTCTAATTCAATCTTTACTTAGTAGAATATTCAAGAACTTTCAAAGACAATATATCAAGTTATACTCGGTAAACATGGGCTCACCAACACTTCACTGGTTATACTCTATTGAATTATCCTCAAAACAACATTAGAAGAAAACACAAAGATAAAGATTTATCACTGAGAAATAGGGTACTTTGCAATAAATCCTAATATATATTTGCTGTTATTTATCAGGGAAAGTGGACAGTATGGAAAAAAAAATAAAAATGACAATTACAGTATGAAAAAAATCACCATCGATATAGAACAGGATCTCATAAATCAGCTTTTGTATTGATGTTCAAACTAGTTACAATCTTCAAGTCTAGTGGGTCTTTACGGCTTCAAAATTCTCTTCTCAGCCTATCTTTCTTCAATTAAAAATCAAAGCTTCAGCAACCTCAACAGCTATTTACATTCAATGAGTATTCAACCAACCATACTAGACTCCTCATATGATATATATAGGTAAATTTGAGGAGGTGGAGTGGAAATAAGGTCCAACTAATCAATTAATACAGAATAAATGCTTCTCGACCTTTGGGAGGCGTTATGGAGAAGTTTTCATATGTTTAACTCTATTTTAATCAATTTTACATTTAGCTTTTATCTACTTCTGTCACTTTGGTTGACTTTGGAGGCTTTTGGTAGGCTGACAATTACTTTTGAGCTATCTTTGGCAAATATCTCTGACTATGCATTCAATTTGTATTCTTTTGAGGAAAATGAATTTGTAGGTGGCATTTTCAGGATTAATTGCCTCACTGATGTGGCATTTGGAGGCTCTCTTTGTTGATCTATCTACGTTTGTGTCTTTAAGCACTATTTTTCCTTTAATTTGTGCTTTAAGGTCTTATAATTATCTTCGGGCTTTTAAACCTTTTCTGCTGACCGTATTCACTTTTAATCATCCTTTTCCTTTGGTTTTCAGCCTTCATTCCTTCCTTTAATCACTTTTCAGGCTTTCTATCTTTTATCAACTATATTAACCTTTAATCCCTTTTCTTTAACTATGCTTTATCCTTAACTGTCGAGTTATTCTCTTTGATCTTCAATAATTATGTATCAACCCTTTAACTTTATTATTTCTTTGATACTCTTTAATTCTTCACCACTATGTTTGCTGGTGTACAGGTGGCTTTAATACACAGAGGGCTTCATAATATGACCAGCGCTCATGAAGAACTGATCAAACCATGAAATAAACCCTGGTAACTCCCTTTTATTTTATGATTTTGCCATTTTTTGGGCCATGAAAGTCATCACCTCCGACCCTATTTCATTTTGAACCATGGGAAGACTTTATGTCCTTAAAACTACCATCGAATCCCGTAAAAAACAAATAAAAACATTACTAGAACCTACAAGGGAGGGTTTCATTGCTTACAGAGGTTGGCGGAGCCGAAGGAGAAATATATAGAGGAACGAGATATGCAGGTGGAGGAGAAAAAAGCATGCGAAGGAGGTTTTATGGACAAAAACTCAAAAATAGGGTTTAATTTGATTTGGGCACGAAAATGGGGATTGGTGGTTTCGGAAAACCATGAATGGTTTTCCCACACGAAATGAGTGGTAAGTGATTTACACCTGAATGAATGGGATATTATCCATCGGGCGACATGTGTCCTCCCAATACCACCGATTTTGTGTAGAAAATGCACGATTGCTTTGATTGGAGATTTGAACGCGAAACAGGTTCCGGACCATTGGACCTTCGGGCTGAAGATCAATGGTCCTGAATGAGCGTGAAACGTTGGAAGTTACATGGTGGACGAGGTGGTGGGACCATGGTGATGTCACCTTTTTTGTCGCATAGCAGGGGTATGGTCAGGAGATAGGATGGAAGGCGGGAGCATTCTAGTCGTTAGATCAAGGCTTGAGGCATTTGATCTACAGTTGAGATTTGTTCGTGCGAGTACATGAGGAAGGATGGTCAGGTGATTGGAGGATGAAAGTTGAGAGCAATGACCGTTAGATCAATGAGGTCAATGGCCAAGGTCTCTTAAGGGAAAAAATATAATGTAGAGGAAAAAGAATGACAGAATGTGACTGAGGGAAAAAGGGAAGGTGGGGGTGATTTAGCGCCATCGGATCAATAGATCTATGGCTAAGACTGATGTGGGATTTTCCAAGTAGGTTAGGGGAAACACAAAGGGAAATTTATTTTACAAGGGGTGCAGGGGAAAAATAAAGGATAAGGGAAGGGGGTTTAAGCGAAGGCGTTTGGAAGTGGTCCCATGGGGAGATAAGGTGACCGAGAGTAGAGGAAAAGGGACTAGCAGCTAAGGATCCAGCGCCAGGTTATGGATGATGGGTTATATCACAGAGAAAGAGCTGGGGGCTAAGCCAAAAGGGTAATTGCATCGGCAGCTAGAGGGAGCGATGTGACGAAGTGATAACGCTGATGTGATGAAAAATTTCCGATGCGATAAAATGTTGCGATGCGATTGAAGAATGTCGACGCAATGAGTGTATGGGAGCTTAAGTCCTTAGAAAAAGGTTTCATACCTCAGTTTTATGGTGGAGAAAAGGAAGGGGGCTTAAGCCAAGGGGTCTTAAAACCTAAAAAGGAGTGAAACAACTTTTTTTAAAGGTTTTTTTATGGGTTTTTATAGTTTTTTAGTGTTCCGGGTAAGGCAAAAAGGATTTTTTAAAACCAAATAAAAATAGTTAAATGGTTTTAAAGGGAATTTTTTTAGGAAAATAAGGGTAAATGAAGGAGGAAATGGGGTTTGATATGAGGGAAATTTGTGAGGATGAAATGGAGGGAATGAAATGATGGAAATGGGGCCTTTAGGAAATAGTTTTCTTCGGGAACAACAAGATTTTGAAGGTTTTGAAGTGAAAATATCAAGGAAATGGACTTTTTTAGACAAGGAACACAAAGAGGCTTCAAAAAGTCACAAATTTTGCATGAAATGTGTTTCTTGAAGACCAAAGACCTGTTTTTAGCCATCATCAGTTATAACAAATTTTTATTGATGGCTAAAATGCCCCATGCTTCTCCTAGTGGTAAGTGGTGTGATATTGACTTGTAGTTCTTTGACCTTCAGTTGGGAAGGATCCTTCAGGAGCCCACCTCATGGATCATTACCTTGCTACAAGAGCCCATGATTAGTAGTAGTGGGATGGAGGAGTATTTAGATGGAGCCGAGGAGTGATTGAGACGATAATGCAGTAGATAGGATCATTTATTTATAGAGTGGAAAAATGTTGGTGGACAACATCAACAACGTAGAGGATGATTCAAGTTTAGATCAATATGTAGTAGCAATTACTGCTAGAACACTTTCCTCGCTAAGAGGGAGTGTTAATTTTTGTAGCATCAGAAAGTTCTCTAAGTCTCAAATTTGGTGTACAGGCTTAGACACTAGTATACCAAAGAACCCATAAAGTGTGTATGGAAAATCCACTGGGAATTTTTTTATTTGAACATTTAATTATTTTAATGGAGACCCTAAGTCTAAACTTAGGTAAATTAAATAATTAAATGGTATTAAATAAAACAGAGTGTGAATATTCTAGAGGACATGGATGAAGTCATGTTATAATCTTAGTCTTTGATTAGACATATAATATGAGCCATTGATATGTCAATGAGAAGACTATAAAGGAAGGCTTGAGGGTCATTTGGAAAATACACCGAGACATTGAATTGGTCAGAGATCAAAATTTCTAGGCCAGGTTTGCTGAGAAATTTGAGCTATAGATATGAGCGGTGAGGCAGAGATAACATCCAGAGAGGAAGATATTTTCTCAGTCGATGGAGCATCAGGTAGAGAGAGGGAGAAGAGATCAAACCAATTCCAAATCTAAACAAAATTGACTGACTCAATGACTGCATAGGCTCACGCAGAAGCAAGACAGAGGCAAAGGAATGGTTTTCATAATTTTGTTGGTGAATCAGCTTCGGAGGTTTCGATCCTAAAAGCAGCACCATGAGGCTATACCTTAGGGTCCAAAGAGGAAAAACGACTTGGTTGAGGGCCAACATTGAGCCTAGAAGGGGTGACATAATGGCTATAAGTTCCAACATTGGATCTGGGTAAATATTCTCAAGGGCAGTGTTTTCTTCATCTGGATCAACCGGAAATTCAGTGATTGAGTGAGGTAAATCCTCACAAATTCTTCTACGAATATTTCTCTCTATAACCGAATCACCCTATCGGTATTCATAGATGTACTCAGCCATTGCTACTACTTAATAATAAAACCCTTAGATCTGTTGCATTGATTTTCCCGCATTAGGTTTTTCGAGGTACTCAGTCCAAAATAAAGGTGTCATATGTATGAATGATTTCCTTGTTTTAGAATCATAATTATTGTAGTGAATTCTGCTTTAGTGATTGCTTCAGTATTTCAAGAAGGTATTCATAAATGATTTTGTAAATTAAATTACATAATAGATGAATTAATTCATATGGTTGCAGTATGATTCCTTAGATTGATTGAGATCTAGGAATTTTCAAATGCATGTTGATCCTCAACAGTCAACCTGAGAGTAATATAAGTAATGTAGTTGACCTAAAACTGTTAAAATGAAAACCTTCAAACATGAGGCCATGAGCAGGGATTTGTTTTGTGAAAATCACCTAGGACTTACAGCTAGCCCCAAATGAAAACAGAATAAAATGTGTCCCACAAAGGAAAACATGTTTCCACGAAGATATGAAATCTATTAGAGACAATATTGACTCCCTAATTTCACTAAATTGGTAACCCTCCATTGACTGCTTTGTAGAATTCGAGAAATACATGTCTCCTTATTATTTATATGTATGTATATCGAAGTTCAGAGTTTGATTTAAAGGGAAATAATTTAAATGCCTAAAATAAATAGTCAATTCTTTCTATTCATTTATAAATATGTTTGGAATAGGATTTTGGGAATAAAACCAAATCTAATAAGTACCAATACTTAAAGTGGCCTGGTTCTAATGTGACTCCTTCTACAAGTTCTAGACGTAGTAGCAAAGGTAAGGGTCTTGTGATTGCGGGAGTTGCTGGAGGGATTGTTGCACTAGCACTTCTTCTTGCTATCTGCTACTTTTTTTATCAACACCATAGTTGGTCAGCTGGTGACAAGAAGCCTAGATGGCTTCCCCTATCACTCTATCATTGTAATTCACACACCATTGGGAGAAAAGTTTCAGGTACTTATGAAAAGAGTGGTACTCAGAGATATGTGTCATTTTCACCTACAAGTTTTTGTAGACATTTTACCTTCACATAGATACAAGAGGCTACCAAAAACTTTGATGAGTCATAAATTCTTGGTGTTGCTGGTTTTGGGAAAGTTTATAAAGGAGAGACTGATGGTGGTGGCATCAAGGTTGTAGTTAAGAGAGTAAACTGGCTAGTAGAATAAGGTATCCATGAATTCCGAAAAAAAATAGATATGCTTTCTAAGCTTAGACGTCACCATTTGTTGTCTCTTATTGGTCACTATGAGTAAAATCATTAGATGATTTTAGTTTATGATTACATGTCGAAGGGATCACTAAGAGGACACTTGTATGGCAACAAAAATTTGACTCCTTTGTCATTAAGCCAAAGATTAGAAATATGTATTAGGGTTGCTCAAGGTCTTCATTATGTTCACCAAGGGGCTGCTCAGACCGTCATACATTGGGATGTTGACACCACAAATATAGTTCTTGATGAAAACTTAGTTGCAAAAGTTTCATGTTTTTGATTATCAAAAAATGGTCCCAAATCTTGACCATACTAATGTTAGCAGCACGGTCAAAGATAGAGTTGGATACCCTCACCAAAAATATTGTCGTAGGCAACACCAGCTTACTAAAAAGTTAGATTTGTATTCATTTGGTATTGTGTTGTTTGATATGTTGTGTGCTCGACCTAATATTAATCCTTCTCTTCCTGGCGAATCAGTAAGCATTGTTGAATGGGCGTTGCATTACTAGAGAAATGGAATTATGGAAAAAATTACAAATCCTTATTTGAAAATGTAAAATAAATCCTGAGTCCCTTAAGAAGTATGACAAGGTAGTTGAAAAGTGTCTTGTAGAGAAAGGGGTTGAAAGGCCAACTATGGGAGATGGGCTTTGGAACCTATAATTTGATTTGAAGCTCTAAGAAACTATAATAGAGAATAAAATGGTTGATGAAAGCACAAATAACTTCATGAAAATATCTCCTCACTAAAACTCAAAAAACATAGAAACTTACGTTGTTTATGGAACCAGCACTATGAAAAGCGCCAGAGGCCATCGTTTGGAAAGTCGGGATTTGGATTATGTAACTCCAAGTGTCATTTTTTTCCAACTGGTGAATCCCAATTGGGAGGTAGTACTTTCATGTTTATGTATTGTTTGTAGTACATGCAACCAACACGATGCACAAAATATGGTACCAATAGTCAGGTAATTGAAAATATGTAGTGCTTTATCAAATACCTAATTTAATATCATATTCATGGCCTATAAAGTGGTTGTTGTTAATATTGAAATAATTCAATGGGATAGACAATTGTAAGGGTTTTTTTGCATTCTTTGTGAACTACTATATTTAGATTCTTTATTGCACATGTGTATCATGATACTGGACATAATGTTTCCAAGGTCTCAAAATGGTTTCTTAGGTTGAAAATAGTTTGTTTCTAGGAATTTAGGAAAGGAAGTAGATCATTCTGTAAAACATAAAAATTGCGTATGATTATAGAATTCAATAATTTTGATGTAGAGAATTCTCTATTATCTATCATTTATTCTAATATGAGAAAGAATGGATATCTAAGCCAACTCTTGTTGTATTGTATTTTCTTCTGTTTTTTACCGAAATAAAGAAGCTGATTTCAAATTTATAAATTAGAATTATATCAAAACCATTCCTCACAGAAGAAGACTGACATGGTTTTGCTGGTTTTCTCTAGACATTTGGATGCTTCTGATAAAATGGTATATGCTTATTCTTGAATCTAGGCGGTTTCTTTAGCATGTGAAAAGAGACAAAGAGGGGATAATTTGCTGCTTGTCAACTCAGATGCCTCATTGGTCGAGATTGTAGAGTAATCAATAAAATTGATAAAAGATACCTCTTAAAGGATCACTTCTCCAGGAATCATCATGTGCTCCATGGTCATTGTATTCTAGAAAAAATTTCCTTATGTTGCAAAACCACCACTTTTCTTGTCTTGAAGGCAAAGCCTCTATCTCTAGGTTCTCCTCTGCTTCAAAACTATATGATTAAAATTGAGTGAGATTTGTGTGCATCTTCTTATTCCTATTTGCAGATAGCATACACCTTATGGGTCCTGTAATCTTGTGGATGAGAGTTCTTGGGTCTTGTAATTTGGTGGATGAAATTTTTCCAACAGAACACAAAGTCATTCAATATCATTATCTCTATCGAGCTTGATAAGTAGGTGGATCATGTAATTTTCATAACATATCTAAATTTTTCTCCTATCATCACAATCATTTTTCTTTTTCATGCAATGAAAATTGGTACAAATCATTTAGAAATATGATTTTTTCGATGCTTCTAAAAATTACAAAATGAACACCGATGCATGTCAGTTACTGTACGCTGGTGCGTTTGTATGATACAGTGCACCGGTGTATTTATACAACATATAGGCACCGCACAAATACCAATACAAATTATAAATATAAGTGCATTTTTAGGATATTGCGCACTAGTGCGTTTATGTGAGTCTATGCACCAGGGCATTTGTACTACCTATGGGCACCCCACAAATAACAATACAAATTAGAACAAATGGTGTTTTTTTTTTATACTCTGCACCAGTGCATTTTTATGAGTCGATGCACCGGTGCATTTCGACGAGCTATGAGCACCGCACAAATCCCAAGACCAATTAGAACGACCCCGTGTGTTGTATCACCAACATTGCACCCCAGTGTGGTTTTATACCTTGACGACCCGGTGCATGCACCTTCAACTACCCTAGGCCACCTTTTAGATGACACACACTGGTGCATTGACACCTTAGTAATGCACTAATGGAAAAAACATTCGTAATAACCTCTAGCCACCCAGTTTTTTTAGTTGTGTTGAAATTCTGTTAAAAGCTCTGCCAAAACCTCTGTAACCATAAACAGATGTTGTAGCGAATGTGTTTTTTACAATTTTGGCCAATTTTATAACACCAAAAACCTCCCTTATAAACTCCACTAGAGGGTATTTTCCTTGTAGTGTACTTGTTATACTATTCAGCTGTAGTGCTTTATATTTATTAAATTTTGTAACTCCACTGGTTGAGGAAGATAGGCATAGTAAATTATTATTTAATCAAGCCATGTTGGCATTTCTGCTATAATTTTTATTCTAGGAGGTTATAGAATCTAATACTTGAACCGTAGTGTGGGGAAATCCCATTGATCCTTTGGTCCAATTTTCAGATCTTGGGTTGTGAAATTTTAGGAAATATGATCAAAGGAATTTTGGATTCCTAAATGTATCATTATATGAGTAATGTTTGAATTTCTTATAAAAAAATTCTTTCGGGAGGTTCAAGAAGCTGGAAATTGAAATATAGTGACGATAAATCCCACTAATCATCAAGTCCAAATTTCTAATATTGGTTCACAATATTTTCAGATCTATGATTAGAGGAAGTCAAGCTCCCTAGATGCTCTTAAAATCATTCATCAAATAGGCCATGTTGGAATTTCCTCTATAATGTTTCTTCTAGAAGGTTCGAGAAGACGAAACTTAGACCATAATCAGGGGAAATCCCATTGATCATTTGGTGAAACTATTAGACCTTGGGTCATGATATTTTAAGATATATGATCAAAGAAATTCAAGCTTCCTAAATGCTCCAAAAATTATGCTTCAAATATGTCATGTTTTTATTTTTTCTATAAATTTTCATCTAGGAGGTTGCAAAGGTTGAAAATTGGACCATAGTGAGAAGAAATCCTATTTATCACCTGGTTTAATTTTTAGAACTTGGATTGCTATAATTTTAGAGATATTCCTTCAGTAAGTTGATATATTAGTTTGCATTCAAAGTGTTTGAATAAATTCCTAAATGGTATAATGATTCAATGCATACAATTTCTTTTATGAAATTCCCCAATGAAAAATTTATTTTGTGGATAGGGTTAGTATTGATTTGTGTTAGAATTGATGTATGAAAGCATTGTTGTAGTTGATTTATGCCTTTTTTCATGTAAATCATTTGAATAAATGTGTTTAAGGTGTTTTATTACAACTTGCATACAAACTATTTTTGAAAAATACCTTAAAGGTAGAAAATAAAAGTTGTATGATTGAGTGGTATATTTTTGTTGATATGTTAAAAGCGGAATTAGAGAATTGTTTCTTATTTTATTTCATACGAAATGTTTTAAAAAAAAATCCACAAGAAAAAAATAATACTTAATGGGCTATATAAAAAGGATTTCAAGAAATTCTTACATGTAAAGTGTTTGACAGAAAATATGAGAGAAGAAAAAAAAGTTTTCGCAAGTATAGTTATGGTAAATTTAGTAGGCTTACACGGAAAAAGTGGTATTAGAGCCAAGGTTGAACACTCAGCTAAATGGAAAAAAATAAATATGAAATGATATAATCATACATGCATGTTCATTTATAGGTGTTTTAATTTTTTGTATCTAGGAATGTATTGATGTTATTTACACACTAACATGAGTGTGATGGAACAATATAAATGTGGAGGATAATATAGACATATGTTAGATGAAGAAAAGGGAATGAGAATATTTGACATGGTTTTTTTTTAAAGGTATTAATATTTGTGCGAGCATTTTAACACATACAAGACTTTCATACAACAAAAGAGAACCATGTCTAGCAAAAAAGCATAGTTAAGAAAATAAATTATCTTCTCCAAGGAAAAGGGGAGAGAATATGGAACATTTCTCGATCTCCTTAAAACAATGAAGAGCTTGAAGGAAGACCTTTACAACTACAAGGAAAATAATGAAATATTTATCAAATAACAAGAGATACATTAAAAATAAAATGGAGTGTTTTTGCGTAGCTTGTATAAGGTTAAAAAGTAATGATAGCAAGGATAAAATGTTGCCAATGGTGGAAAGTATCCATCTAAGAAAATTGATAGCTCTTCAAAAAATTAAAAGCATGAGTTTACCGTTAGCAATAAAAGGAAAATGAAATCTAATAAAATATATCAAAGTAGAAATGTGGTTAATTTCAGTGATGAGACCTCCTTTGATTCCTTTCATGATAGGACAACTAGCATAGATGGGATGAGTTTTTAGGTCCCTATATTACTAGTTTGGCCCCTTACTGTTATTAGTGTAACCCCCTTATTATCATTATTGTACCCTTGTAACCCCAATATTTTTATTATTGTGCCCTTACATTGTTATTGTTTGGTCGGCTAGGATTATATTGTGGGCCCATGGACTCCTATATATAGAAGGAGGTTTTGGTCATTTGTATCATCCAAGAATTGTTAATTTATGTAATGTATTGGAGTTTTCCCCCTTGAAGTGGCTGATTTCTATGGCATTGATCTCTCTTTTCTTCTATTTTTGGAGGTGGTCTCATGAAATTTGGTATCAGAGATTTGGATTCTATGGTTTTTTCTACTCCAAATAGGTCATCGTGGCCTTTTCACTATAACGTTTTTTCTCCGAAGGTTCAGAATACAAAAATTTTAGAGTGCGAAGTAGAAATCCTGAGGAATATCATTGCAAAAATTTAGAGATTTTTTCACAATATTTTTAGAGATATGATCTGTGGAACTTAGGGCTTTTTGGAGGCTCCTGAATTTAACCTAAATAGGTCATCATAGAAATTTCGCTATAAATATTTCTCTACGAGGTTTCAAAAGCTAAAATTTTTACAGAGAAAAGCCAAAATCCTAAAGAACCTCCTATAAATATGTCAGATCTTGGTTCGCAATATTTTGGGAGATATGATTTGTGGAAGTTAGGATTTGTTTAGGCTCCCGAATTTCATCTCAAAGAGTTGACCATGGGAAAAAAGTCATAACTCTTTCTCTGAGTGTCGGATTGAGATTTTCTAAAAATTGGATGCAAGTACACAGACTGTATCTCTCACTATGTCAATTTTAGAGCCGAAGGAGGAAACAGTGACATGTGGGAAGTTGTACAATTTCACTCTACTGAACTAGTCCATAATTAGGTCATTGTGGGAGATTGGGCATAACTTTGTCTTGAAGAACCCAAATCAGGTCAGAGTTGTGGCATTTAAAAGATGATTCAGAGTGCTACCGCAAGGCTAGATTTTAGATATTGAAGATCTGACATCACATAGGTCATTAAGTTTCAATATCGAGCTCCCGAAAAGAAAAAAATAGGTGTGTAGTTTTTCGAATTAGGTAAGTCTCGTTTGAAAAAAAATTATTTTGAATTTATTCCAAGGGCATATTGAAGAATAGATATCAGTATTGGGTTCTAAAATGCCCCTTAAAAATAATTCAACACCCATTAAGCTTCAAAAGGTTCTACTATTACTCATGAAGATGAAGAAATACAACATGAGATATAAAAATTACAAGAGCAAGTGCTCCAAATTTCCCTATCGCAACGAGCAACAAAAAATGAAATGGAAGTTTTGAAGAAAGGTGTGGAAACTAAGATGGATGGTTTGAAGGAAGGCATGGATGCTAATATCGAATTCTTTCGAAGCTAAGATGGAATGCATGGAAGTCGGCATGGAAGATAAGATGGAGGACATGGAAGCTAAGATCGATGAAAAATGGAAAACATGAAGAATGATACAAAAGTAGACATCGAAAGTTTGGCAAATTTGATACAAGAAATGTTTCCTAATGGTGAAAATATAGTAGAGGAAACTCATGATGAGAACAAAATAAATGTTAATCTTGATTTCATAAACTCTAATGTTGGATGGAAGAAGCACCATATTCCAAAGATGGATATGAGGAAATTTGATGGCAAGGATCCCATAAGATGGATACTATAGATGGAGAAATATTTGAATCTCAATAATGTGCAAAACACACAAAAGGTACGCATTGAAACTTTACATTTAGAACAAAATACATTTGTATGGTATCGATAGATTTTCTCCCGTAAAAAAATTGTCACTTTTTCAATCTTTACAAAGGAAATGATAGCACATTATGAGGATGCAAAAAGCAACACCTTCTTTAGGAAATTGATAAATCTCAAACAAAAGGGTTTAGTGGTGAAGCACATTGAGGACCTACAAAAATTGAATATAAGGGTAACTGATATTCTAGAGGAATGTAGGATTGACGTTTTCATAGGGACTTTAAAGGATAACATCCAACATGAAGTTCGCAATTGGGAACCTGATTCATTGGAAAAGTCATTCAGGTTGGCAAGAAAAATGGAACGTAAAATTATGGCAACAAGGAAGCCTACCACTCACATATATAAATATGGAAGTGTGTCTCCTCCTAGACTTCCAAAACCTACAAGGTTGACACCACAACAATTGGAAGAAAAAATAGAAAAAGGGCTTTGTTACAGTTGTGATAGAAAATACACTAAAGGTCATAAGTATGATAAGAAGAAATTATTTTACATAGATTGTGAAGAGGAAGAAAAAACTGAACAAGGATCTTCAAAAGAAGAGAATATACACTAGGAACCAACTCTAGAAGAGGAATAAATGAGTCCAACTATATCGTGTAATGCATTGGTAGGAATTACCATTTCTCAAACTCTCAAGGTAGAAGGACATATCAGGAAGAAAAATGTAATAGTGTTGATTGATTCGGGTAGTACCAATAATTTTGTTCATTGTAAGGTAGCCAAGGAATTGAATTGCTTCCTATAACCAACACCAGAATGTCAAGTGATGGTTGCAAATGGAGGAACTATAAATTAATCTGGAAAATGCCATAATATCAAGCGAATCATGGGGGAATACATATTGAATATTCCAATGCTTTCCTTTGCTATGGGAGGTGTTGATGTTGTACATAGAGTACAATGGTTACAATATTTGGGGACGTTAGCTTTTAATTTTCAAGAACTTTTCTTGAAAAAAATTTCAGAAGGAAAGGAAGTCAAATTATTGGGTATTGTAGGGAAGCTGAGGAAGATAATAAACTATAATTTCATGAAAAATATTCTGAAGAAAGAAAAACGAGGTGTAATTACGCAATTATGCTCACTAGAAGTTTCAACATCAAAATCATCTATTTCTGTAGGTCTCCAAAATTGTCTTGGACAATCATTCGAAGGTGTTTGAAACTCCCAATGAAATCCCACCTATTCATGATCATGATTATGCTATTCATTTGATTCCAGGAAGTGTTCCTCCAAACATCAGACCTTATAAATATCCTTATGTCCAAAAGAGAGAAACTGAAGGTATGATTGTAGAAATGTTAGAGGCTGGTATAATTCAACCTAGTCAAAGTTCTTTCTCTGCTCCAGTAGTATTGGTGCACAAGAAGGATGGATCATGGTGCATGTGTCTAGATTATAGGGATCTCAATAAGCTCACCATTAAAGATAAATTTTCCATTCTTGTGATTGATGAATTATTGGATGAATTACATGGAGAAGTTTATTTTACCAAGTTGGATCTTCGTTTAGGTTATCATCAAATTAGAATGAAGACTGAAGATATTCCGAAAACAACATTTCGAACTCATGAGGGTCATTATGAATTTTTGGTCATGACTTTTGGCCTTACCAATGCACCTTCTACATTTCAAGGGTTGATGAATTCCATTTTCAAACCCTTCCTTGGAAAATTTGTGCTAGTATTTTTTGATGATATACTAATCTACAACAGGTGTTGGAAGGATCATGTTCAACATCTTGACAGGGTGCTCAAAGTATTTCAAGAGAAATAATTATATGAAAAATCATCCAAATGCTTCTTTGGAGTATAAGAGGTGGAATATATGGGTCATATTGTATCTCACGAGGGTGTTAAGGTAGACCCTAACAAAACTAAATCCATTAAGGAATGGAAAGTCCCCACAACCATAAAGTAGTTGCAAGGATTTCTCAGTTTAATAGGGTATTATCACAAGTTTGTTAAGAATTATGGGAGAATAACAGCACCTCTAACAAAATTATTGAAGAAATATGCATTTTCATGGACTCCTGAAGAAACTAAGGCCTTTGAACATCTTAAAGAGGCAATGTACCTAGCATTGGTCTTAGCCACGCTAGACTTCAAAAAAACCTTTATTGTGGAATGTGATGCCTCAGGAAATGGAATTGGTGTTTTTTTAATGCAATAAGGAAGATCCATTGATTTTGAAAGTCATCTAATCAAAGGGAAGTATTTATAGAAATCTATTCATGAGAAGGAAATGTTACCAATACTACGTGCACTAAATAAATGGCAACCTTACTTAATGGGAATACACTTCAAGGTAAAAACTAATCATGATAGTCCTAAAAACTTTTTGGAAAAAAGATTATATTTATACGAGCAGCAAAAATGGGTCACAAAGATTTTGGGTTATGATTTTGAAATAATCTACAAAAAAGGGAAGCTAAATGTTGTTGCAGATGCACTCTCAAGAAAGAATGAAGAGGTGGAACCATTGCTTTGTGCCATTTCTATTATCCAACCAGATTGGATAACTGAAGCAAGGGATGAATGGAAGAGGGATGAAGAAGTGTGGATAGTCATTCAAAATTTGCAACAAGATCCTAGTACATCTAATACATTTATTTGTAAAAATGATTTCTTATGGTACAAAGATGGCTTATATCTTCGTAATAATTCCCAAATAAAACAAAATATTATTTTGCAATTGCACACTTATCCTTTAGGAGGACACTCAGTATTTTTAAAAACTTCCCACAGGGTGAAGAAATAATTTTTTTGGGATGGCCTTAAATCTGATATTCAAAATTTTGTGGCGGAATGTTTGGTTTTCCAACAAAATAAAGTTGAGACAATTAAGACTCTGGGTCTTCTACAAACTTTATCCATTCCAAGTCAATGTTGTGAGGAGATTTCAATGGATTTTATCATAGTTTTAGCTAAGTCCGAAGGAAAGAGTGTCATCATGGTGGTAATTGACGAAATTACCAAGTATGCACACTTTTGTGCATTATCTCATCCATTTAAAGCTAGTACAAATGCTACTGCATTTAGGGAAACAATTCAGAAGCTACATGGAAACCTAAAGGTTATTCTGAGCGACAGAGATCCCACTTTTACTAGAAATTTTTGGACGGAGTTATTTTCTTGTTTAGGTACTCAATTAGATCATAGCTCATCTTATCGTCCTCAATACAATGGTCAAACTGGGACAGTGAATAAATTTTTGGAAGGATATCTTTGTTGTTTTGTATCTAATAAACAAACACAATGGTTCAAGTGGTTACCTCTCGTTGAATGGTTGTATAACACTTCTTTCCATATTGTAGCAAGAAAGACCCCATTTATGGCACTTTATGAATATCATCCGCCATCCATCACATCATCTTTAAGAGAAAATTATAAGGTTCAAGCAGTGGAAGATCACATCGAGCATCAACAAGAAGTTCTCCAACACTTAAAGGATAACTTAAATTTGGCACAAAATCGAATGAAACAACAAGTAAGATCAACATCGCAACGAGATAAGTTTTGATGTAGGAGACTGGGTATTTTTATGGCTACAACCATACAAACAAATTTCCCTCAAGAAAGATAAGAAGGATAATAAATTATCGCCAAAGTACTATGGTCCTTAAAATGTGTTGCAAAATATTGGTACTATGTAATACAAATTGGAGCTTCTTTCTTTTCGCGAGTGCATCAAGTTTTCCATGTTTCATGCTTAAAGAAGGTTATGTGTGAAAATATTCCAATTCAAACAATATTGCCAAAACTTGATGAGGAAGGAAAAATCATATTGGAACCTAAAGCGGTCACGGAAATAAGAACTTGACGGCTAAGAAATTGATCAATTTCAGAGTATCTCATCAAGTGGAAGAACTTACCCATTGAAGATTCTACATGGGAGGATGAGAATTTTATACAGAAGAACCTAGAGCTACTCAAGCGTTGAGGACAATAATTTTTTGATGGAGAGGGGCATGTTAGGTCCCTATATTACTAGTTTAGCCCCTTATTTTTATTAGTGTAGCCCCCTTATTGTGATTATTGTACCCCTGTAACCCCAATATTATTATTATTGTGCCCTTACATTTTTATTGTTAGGTCGAATAGGATTATATTTTGGGCCCATGGACTCCTATATATACAAGGAGGTTTTGGTCATTTGCATTATCCAAGAATTGTTCATTTATGTAATGTATTGGAGGTTTCCCCCTCGAAGTGGCTGATTTATAAGGCGTTGATCCCTCTTTTCTTCTATTTTTGGATCTGGTTTCATAACATAAGTATTAGAAAAAGAAAAAAAGAAAAAAGAAGAAAAATAACTATAAATTTTCATTTCATGAATAATTCAATAAGGAAAAACCATCCACCTTCAATGGTGAGATCAAGAAAGGTGAGGAAGTTAAAGCGTGGCTGCTAGGATTGAAAAAATACTTCAATGTGAATTATTATGCAAAAAACATGAAGGCTAGAGTAGTAATATTTTTTATGTGTTGAACACGATCCATATAGTGGGAAGATCTGAAGAATGTGAAGGGAGTTTGAGAAAATGAAATCTCTTGGAAGTGGTTCAATATGTACTCTAGAAAGAAGCACCAATTAGAAAGGTAATATGATGAAAAGATCAAGGAATATCATAATTTAAAGCTTGGAGAATTCATTATAAAAGACTATGTGAGAATATTTCTAGAGTTTTAGCACTATGTGCCTTATATCAAGGATGAGATAGCAAAGATTCAAATATTCAGTGGTGGATTTCCTTAGTCTTGTAGGTTTTAAACCTATACAGAAAGTACCTGCAAAAAAATTCTTAGAACAGAAAAAATATACAATAGTGAGAACATATGAGCTGTCTATGAAAATGTGAGAGTTTATGGTGAAAATTGCAAGTGAAATGATTAGGGGTTTTAGTCAATTATGTCAATTTCATTAACACAATAACATGATGTAAAACTCAGTTTTGCCAAAAATAAAGAAGACAACAGTGCCATAACAGTATACAAAAGACAACAAATAATGAAGGAATTCACACCTCCTGGGCTACATCTCCTGTTCCAATTTCCAATGTTGGGCCTCTTCCATTATGCTCAAAAAATATGTGTTTACATCAATTTATAATGCTCATAATGCTCAACAATGTCTCCAATGGCTCTAGAATAGTAAAAAACTCTTAGATGGGCTCTTTCTAAACTCAAAAAGGTTAAAAATTGATTGTGTTATGCTCCATAGAATTTTTTCCGCTAAATGTCCTACAATTCACACTCTCTTGCAAATTGTTCCAAAAATTCCTCGTTTTTCGGCCACGTGAAGCGACAAATTTTCCCTACACTAGTGTGATTCCAACCGCATAGGGTGAAAATTTTCACTTTATTAAATGGAATTGTTCTATTCTTGACTCAATAAAAACACGCCAAGTAGCTTAAATATCGTCACCGGATTGGAGCATTGAATTAATATTTCTCACCAAAAACTAGACTCTGGTTGAATGCGGGTTCAGTTCGGCATTATGTGGTTGGGTATGTAGGAACCCTACCCATAGAAATTTCTGCACCCATCCATTATAAACATAGCATTAAAATTTAAACCCTTTAACTTTCCACATGTTGGCATAAATATTAACTGTCAGTGATATAGTATTGGCTTAGATTTTCAACATAAATCATCAAGATAAAATTACAATGTAACCATCACATGTGACTCGTGTCATAATCATTTTTTAACCTCCACTGATTATTATTAATGAATGTTTGGTTATTCGTTGATGTCATATGGTTTGATGTTAATAATTTCCACCGCCTATACATAGTTTAATACTTTGGTGCATGTGCATATAACATGTAGTTGTGGTCAGGGTTAAACCCAGACCTCGTATGCTTCCACGTAGTTTGGTTGGTGGACCAAGGTCTAGGGCTATCCCTAGTACCCTCCTCCTACACCTCTGCTCCTAAATTTTAAATAGAAATTTCAACCCATACATATTAATAACTAATGTACCTGGGTTGGTGGAAGGCTTGGCTGACATGCAGTAGGTCTCATGTTCGATCCTCCAGAGACAATTCAACCTCAAAAAAAAAAAAATTCCATTAGGAGGCCATGTGCTAGCCATGGATTGGCCCACATGAATCCCCCTAATTGGTCCATGCAAAAATTGCATGAACCAATATAAATTCATTTTTTTTTTTAACAGTAATAACAATCCACTTGTCTCATCCTGTTCGATGATGGGAGACCTAGTCACCTTGGCCAGTCATTTCATAGTAAGCATATAGATTTTTGACTGGGCATCCTTGCAAACTCATTTTCAATCTTTTAGTTATTTTTGAAATCAATCAAAATGTAGTATCAATAACATCTAATGTCAGTTTTTGGTGAAAATATTTTTGTTGGATTCAGGGCGACGAGATCTTTGCTTTGACGCTAGTTTCAAGCCAATATGAGAACATTGAATTTTGAGAATTTTATTGATCCTCTAGATCCTTCCTCCCCACTAGAAGATTTTGGACCCCAAAATATCACTTTCATTTAACAAACAGATGAGGGTACAATTATGTCACCCTTCCAATATCAATCCATTTTGATTTCTTGGATTTGTTCCCTTGATCCCCACACAAAGGTACTCCACGTTCCCTCATTTGAACTCATTGTTTTCCTATTAAGGATGGTGTCTTGCTACAATTGTTCAAGGTATTCATGAGATAAATATTCAATTGAAGGAATCTAAACATTCTCTCCTTGATTTTCAATCAAAGGAGTATCATACAATCTTAAATTCTCAACATTAACAACTACATAGATTTGCATGTATGAAGACAAATCAAATCTAAAGGAATTATTACCAATCTTTTCCAGAATTCTGAATGGGCCATATTGAATTGGTTTCAACCTTTTACCTTCTCCCTGGAGTTTCTCTTTGCTAATGTGAATCCAAACTTCATTACAGACTTTGAAAGTGTGATCCACACAATGCTTATCATGTCTTGTTTTGTACTTGACTTGAATGTTCTCCAAATGGCCTTGAAATTGTTGACGTCACTATGACCATAAATATTAAAATCCTTCCCAAAGATTAAATCTATAATATATTTTTGAAAGTATCCAAAACATGCCTCAAATGGAAATGTTTGAGTCAATGAATGCTTTTCCTAGCTGTAAGAATGCTAAATATAGTGAAAATGTTCCTCCTAGAACTTAGGATTCCTACTTCAATACTCATGTTGATGATATATGATCATTATATTAACCACCTCTATTTGGCCATCTGTTTATAGATGGAATGGTGTACTCTTTTTCAATTTTGTAATATTCCCAAATGGGAAAATTAGCAATATAAGCACCAGAAATGCATTTTTCAGAAATTTATGCTACAAAAGTTAAGAAAAACCCATGGATCCATTATTTTATACATTATAAAAACCAAATATAAAAGGAGATCAGAAATAAATCATGATATATTAGTTAAACAAGCCTCCAAAGCCCAAAATAGTGCAAAAACATTGCAACCCCATGACTACTACAACACAGAAAGACTGTAGCAAGTGACAACGCGGTTTACTTAGGGTTTATGCAGAAAAATTAGAGAGACAAATGGATCTGTTGAAATATTGCTAAAAAGATCTGAGAAACTGAGATCTAGTCTCTTTTACACAATTCCAAGAGAACCTGGGAAGGGTTTCCGGAAATACACCCAAATACAAATGGTGATCTACAGCCCTAGGACTGAAGAGTCATTGCAAACTGAATCCCCTAAAAATATAGGGCTGAAATAATATATATCTGGTATACATATCCTCAAAGGTCTTCTCCAATGAAAGGCTGAACCCTTCACCTACAAGAAAACACTCTATAAGAGCCCATAGATCCTCCTCTAAAACTGCCCTCCAAAATAACGCAATTCCTAGCTGAAAATTCACTGTAAATGTTGGGAATAGGTTGGCCTTATGCCAAATATATGAAATGTGCTAATAATCCCTCCTTTCTGATCTCCAAAGAGAAGGAATCCTTCCTACTATGAAAGACTAGCTCAGAAAGTGGGTTTCTCAACCCTCCACTGCAACACCCTTCAACACAACACAATATTCTGCAGAAACTGCGCTGTAGCTAAATACTAAAGCTTGTCCAGGATTCCAGATATGTGGAAATGATAGAAAAATACTCTCCCAAGAGGCCTCTCAATGAAATAGGTGGGATTGCCACTCTGGAACACCCCGTGCTAAACAACACCAGCAATCTTAGCTAAACAGCTGAAGAGAGCAAAAGTCTAAACAGACATATCAAAATAATAATAATAAGCTAACCCCATATGGCTGCAATCCTCTTCCTTATAAACAATGTGAGTGTTCTCACCTTGGTTCCCACTCATTAGGCTTTCCATCATCATGCAATTAATCTCCCTCCAAAACTGTGTTGTCCCATCATGAATGCCACTCCTCCATAACAACGTTGTTTGTTGGTCAGAGTTGACATATTCAACATGCTTGAGCCCCTTTTCACACCTAAGGGTCTTCAATCCAGCTTTTATATGATCTCCATTTACACTGGCAGTGTCTTTTATTCCTTCTAATGAGATCTATGGGTCTCCATACCCTCTTATTCGTCTATCTAAGAGAAAAATAAAAAATTAATATCCCAACTAGATGTCTGGTAATTTTGGAATATTACAGTCTTCCCCTCCCAAATGTTGCTTGTCCTCAAGAAACTACAAGGATAGAAATGAAAAGCCTCTCCTCTTCCTCTTGTAGCATCCTCATATGATAGGTTCCTCCAAAGAACAATATTCTCTCTCAGTAATATGTCCTCAAATTTCTCCTCCTAAGTGTATAAGTATGCCTTTCATGAAACTTCCAATTAGATCTCATCATGAACAAGTGGGATATCCATGGAAGCAACTATATGTAGCCTAGAGGCCTTCTTGAGGCATGGAATCTGAAATATATTTGGAATTATCATTCCCATGTGAAGCCTCCATCCCCAAGCTATCATCCATAGAAAGTGAGTCACCCTCCAACATGGCAACTCATGAAACATCTACTCCACCTTAGGATCCTGAAAATAAGGTGGGGTGTATAACTGAATATGATGGACCAAATTGTCCATCCCATGATGTCTCTCTCTCCACTTATCATAAGTGTATAAATTCTACTAAATATGGGCTGCAATAATGTTTCCTTCATGGAGCAAAAAGGCAATAGGATCCTCAAAGACCCACTCTTTTGTTATTTCCCAAATCATCCCATACAAAATGAATATGACATTATTATAATATGGAATCCGAATGAGGGAAGTACTAAAGGTTTTAAATAGTGCTGCAAGGTACCAACAGTTTGTCGTGTAGTCACAACACAATTTTACCAATTGCAGTTTCAGAACATGTTGTGCCAACTTTTCTCCCAATAACTTTCTAGTGATGTATGCCATCACACTTACTAGTGAATAGTAAATGGCATTGTATATCAACTAAATATACAGGGAATAGTCCAACACTTTCCCAAATCCATACAAGAAATGGCTCTCTCCATCATATATGTTGGTCCCAAAATGACCGTGAAGCCCAAATAGAGGTTTGCCCTCTTGTGGAGAAATGCACAGTATAGAGATGGTAAGAGAATGAAAATACTATGTTAGATAATAAATAAGTGTAAAAACACAATTATTACCATGTACTGAGAGTAATCTAATAATAAGATCCATGAAAGAGCCCTCCATAGTGGTATGATATAGTCCCATGAAGAGGAATGAACTATGTGCTACATGAAGTTCTGTCTTCTTATGCTTGAAAATCCAAGTCAATAAGATCATATGATGGTAATAGATGTCTCCATCCACTACTCCATCACTCTGATCTCCTACTTGCCCATCAAGTGCATCATATGTGAGGTGATCCTGGGGACACTCCATCAACAAAGCCAAGCTCTCAAGTGACACTATTGTTGGTCTTTGTGACAAGGCTCTTGTCATCTCATAGCTCCATCCCTTGACATTCCCCATGTCAAAGCCATCATTCATAATGATGCTATATATGGGAGATTCCTTCCAAAGTGGAAGTACCTCCTGATCCTCCAAGGCTAAGGAATAGCCCCTTTACACCATGATAGTGCCATATCCCATTCCTGCAACATCATGCAAAGTGTGGGAGAAAATCAACCCATACTCCATCAAAAATCTCCAAAGCAACAACAACTCTTGTTTCCTCCCCACACCATCACCATATAAAATATGGAGCAACAACATTATGGTTGACATGAAAAATATGACATCACTCCAATATACCCAACTCCTTGCTACCATATGATGTGAGTTCCATGCCAAGTTCCATCCACCAACCCACTCTTTTAAATAGAATGTGTCATATGATGACCAAACTCTTTCAAGAGTAACCAACACAATCTTGCCTCTTGTTGTCCTGTGTCACAAATTTGAAAGTGGCTTTCCATCCTCTTGCTCATCAATATCACCCATCCAACCAATGGTAAGTTTCTATTATCATGCTCAAGATTAGTATTTCTCTAATGGATAATACCATCCTCCCAAATTAGATTTCAATATTTGTATTTCATGGGATGTTGAAATGCAATCTCTTGGAGATACCAAAGTGGAGACCACTCATCAATGAACATGTTGAATCCATAGGGATCAAAGTATGCTGAAGGCAAGGTCTTCTCATTGAGATATGAAATTATCATCAAGAAATATCCATCACAATAATGAACGATAAAATGCTTCTCATCAATCATCTTCCCATCCAATGTCACACAAGAAAAATGGTCACTAGAATGTTCCAATAATAGTTGGCCCCCCAACTCATCACTGTTGATCAATGACATCATTGCTGATCTCCATAATGGTGTACTTGGTGTCTCATGCTCAAGCTCAATGGTGAGAATATAGTTCTGCATTGGATTGTTTAGGACAATGCTAATCCTATCCTCCATAAATCCACACCCCAACCCCAAGAGTTGTCTGCATCTCAATAATGAATAATTAGGATGATTTTTTATCCCATCCTTGAAAAAATCAAGGCTGCACAATGCAGTGAAATTCTACTGCTCCAAACCAGCAATATTCTTTCACCCTTCATCATGCAATGGCATATTCCCATAACCCTCAATAAGATGTGCTGAAATAACAGAAAGTGGAAACACATGCATACCTTGGTAAAGCTTGGGAACATCTTCTACTGCTACAAGGGTTCCTTCCTCTAGTGTGATGGTTTCCCAATTGTTGATGATGATGGATGATCTTCCATAGATGTATCAGTTCTGGTACACATCTCCTCAAGTAGTGGTGAAGGCCTCTTCTCCTCTGATTTTTTCTTGTCAAAATCCTTGATCAACATTTGAGTGAAATCTGCAAATGCAGTCACTCTTGCATGACTCAAATGGCTGAACCACCAAATGTTTTCTTCACTCTCAAGGTGCAATGCTGCAATCTCAACAACTTCTCTTTCTATCACTAGATGTATTAGGAAGAATGCATCCAACTTCATTCCCCAAGTCCTTGCTATACAGGCGGATGACCCATCAAAGGTAGACAATAGAAATCTATTTCCCTTTATTTTCCTATTGTTGCAAGGTCTCCTTTACTCTTTTAGATGAATGAATTATGGGAGAGTTAGAGTCTCCTTGAAAGCTCTAGGTTGAGACTTATATTCTGCCATGTATCCACTTATGATCTCATGTTCCAAGTTCTCTCCATCTCCATGCCTCTTGTCTTCTTCCTCAAAAGAGAAGGGCATAGTGTATTTCTTTGGAGTTCTATGCAACATCGGTTCTCTCTTCTGATGATATGAAGTACATGGGCCTTCCTCTTCTTGAAACCCTCTAGAGGTCTCATTGTATCTCTCATATTTCATCTTCTTAACCTCCTTGGAGAGGTTCTTCATAGATATTAAAACTGATGAGATAAAGCTCATTCCTTCCATCATTTTAGAAATCTTCTTATTCTCTTCTTCTTCTTATATCATATTGGCTGAAACTCACAGGCTGGGCCAAGATTATGCTCTGATACCACTATAATATTCCCAAATGGGAAAATTAGCAATATAAGGACCAAAAACACATTTTTCAGAAATTTATGCTATAGTATTTAAGAAAAACCAATGGACCCATTATTTTTTACATTATAGCAACCAAAAATAAAAGGAGATCATAAAAAAATCTTGATAGATTAGTTAAACAAGCCTCCCAAGTCTAGAATAGCCCAAAAACACTGCAACCCCATGACTACTACAACACAAAAAGATTGCAGCAAGTGACAGTGCAGTTTACTGAGGGTTTATGAAACAAAATTAGAGAGAAAAATGGATCTAGTGATATATTACTAGAAAGATCTGAAAATCTGACATTTAGTCTATTTTACACCAATCCAAGAGAACCCGGGAAGGGTTTCCAGAGATACACCCAAATAAAAATGGTGATCTACGACCCTGGGACTGAAGAGTCACTTCAAACTAAAGCCCCTTAAAATAGGGGTCTGAAATAATATAGATCTGATGTAGATCTTCTAAAAGGTATTCTCCAATGAAAGGCTGAACCCTTCACCTACAAGAAAACACTCTAAAAGAGCCAATAGATCCTCCTTTGAAACTTCCCTCCAAAATAATAGAATTCCTAACTAAAAATGTGCTATAAATGATGGGAATAGGTTGGCCTTGTGCCAAATATCTGAAATTTGCTCAGAATCCCTCCTTGCTGATCTCCCAAGAGAAGGAATGCATCCCCCTATGAAAGAGTAGCTCAGAAAATGGGTTTCTCAACCCTCCATTGGAACACCCTGCAACACAACACAATATTATGTAGAAACTTTGTTGTAGATGAATATTGAA
Source organism: Pinus albicaulis (assembly GCA_034641835.2). Lineage (NCBI taxonomy): Eukaryota > Viridiplantae > Streptophyta > Pinopsida > Pinales > Pinaceae > Pinus > Pinus albicaulis. The sequence goes on from CM076580.1 coordinate 1,602,658,908, forward strand.
GCTTGGGAAGGATGTCAGATATGTGTAAATGATAGAAAAATACTCTCCCAAGAGGACTTTGAAGGAAATAGGTGGGATTCCTGCACGGGAACACCCTGTGCTAAAAAGCACCAACAATCTTAGCTAAACAGTTGAAGAGAGAAAAAGTATAAATAGAAATATAAAAATAATAATCATAAGCTAACTCCATATGGCTTCCATCCTCATCCTTATAAACAATGTGAGCCTTCTCACCTTGGGTCCCACTCATTAGGGTTTCCATCGTCATGCAATTAATCTCCCTCCAAAACTGCGTTGTCCCATCATGAATGCCACTCCTCCATAAAACGTTGTTTGATTTGGTCAAATTTGACCTATTCAACATGCTTTAGCCCCTTTTAACACCTAAGGGTCTTCAATCCAGCTTTTATATGACCTCCATTCGCATTAGGAGTGTATTTTATTCATTTTAAAGAGATTTATGGGTCTCCATACCCTCTTATTCCTCTATCTAAGAGAAAAATAAAAAATTAATATTCCAATTAGTTGTCTGCTAATTTAGGAATATTACAAATTTGGTCTTGATGATTCCCCACAAGGCTGACCAAAAGTTGCGGACAAGACGATAATATCGACCACTAATAATGCATGTGGAAAACCCAAAATATACCCATACAGTCTCGAAAGAATAAATGAGCATTATGTTCAACTATAACCTTCCTTATACATGGCATCAAAATATACATTTTTCCAAATGCATCCACAACTACATAAAGATAATCATGACCTCTCCTAGACCTAGCTACACCTACTACGAAATCCATAGAAACACTCTCCCATAGAAGAGAAGGTACAGGAAGTGGTGTATACAATCCCAACCTTCTATTGCTATGATTATTGACATCACATAATGAACATCCTCTTACAAAACGTGACACATTTTCAAGCATACGAGGCCAGAAACAATACCTATGTAGTTGTGCCACTGTCTTACCTACACCAAAATGACTAGCAATAAGGTAAGTATGTGCTTCCCTTATGATTTTCACTCTCTTTCCCTATGGAATAAAAATCTTTCCAAGATGATACAACAAGCTATCATGCACATGATAATCTAATTCCCCTACTTATTTACCCTGACACAAAGTCACATATACATATTTCGAATCATTATCTAAATCATATTTCTCAATATAGCTCTCATGGATGACATAATTTTCTTAATAATAATAGATGCACTACTAATTGGGATAGAAAACCTATCAACAACCTTGTTATAGATACATTTCTTATACCTTATCACCAAGTGGAATTGTTGAATAAATCCCATCCATCAGAAGTTCCTCACTTGCTACAAATTTGTTTGTAATTGCATGTATTTCAATGGCTGATGATTGGTGTGAATTAATGCTTCCTTCCCCATAAATTAATGTTTCCATTTTTTCTCACTTTTCACTAATGCATATAATTCCTTGTAATTTTTAGGATAGTTAAACACTATGTCATTAAAATTTTATGAATGAAAACATAAGGGCTTACCATGTTGCATTAGGAATACGCCCATGGCATAATCACTTCAATAAGTCTGTATCTCAAATCACTGTCTCAATTTAGGAAGTGAAAGTAAATGAGTTGAATTTATCTTTTCCTTAAACGCATCAAATGTTTTTTATTGTTTGCCTACCCACTGAAAAACCTACTTCACATTTGTCAATGCATGCAATGGAGCTGCCATAGAAGAAACGTTAGAAATAAAATTTCTCCATTATTGGGGTGCTCCCAAGAAAATTCTAACCTCTGTCATTGTTCTGGCCTTTGGCTAATTCAAAATGACATCAACCTTGGAGGGATCTATTTTCAACTCACCTCCTCCAACAATATGACCCAAGTAGACTAAATAGTTTTTCCCAAAATCACATTTTGGCATCTTTAAAAATAGTTCTTCTTTTCTCAATATATCTATCACTTGCTTGACATGCATGACATGTTATTCACGGGACTTTCTGAAAATTAATATGTCATCTAAATATAGTATCACAAATTCTTCTAGAAAGGGCCTCAATACATCATTCATTACAAGCGTGAAGGTAGGAAGATCATTACAAATACGAAAGGGTATAATCAAACATTCAAAAAAACCTTGATTTTTTTTTAATGTTGTCTTCGATATGTATCCTTCAACGATCCTAATTTGATGATAGCCACTCCTAAAGTCCAAGTTAGTGAAATACACAACATATTTCAATTGATGAAGTAAATTGTCAATTCTAGGAAGAGGGTAATAGTTCTTTACCGTAATATTGTTCAATGCATGGAATTCCATGTGCCATGTTCCATCTTTATTTTGAACTAAAACAATAGGTGAACCACATGGTAATGTACTTGGTTGGATGATCCCCTCCTCAAGAAACCCTTGGATTTTTATTTTTTTTAATTTATGCATTTTCCATCACTAACATCCTGTACATTCCAATGTTAGGAAGAGGTCAATCATGCTACAAATGGATTTCATGTTGGATTCCTTTTTTTGGAGGCAAACCCTTAGGCTCCTAAAACATCTCATCATACTAGTTAACAACCTCAACCAAATCATATTTCAAATTTGAATCACAACCTTGAAAGGCTTCATTATCAACATCATTCTTGGGTTTGATCATGAAAACTATAAAATTCTTGCAAGAGTTAAAAAGTCTCTTCATTTTTCCTGCATTCATAAGTGAAAGTTTTAGCTTCTTGCAATGTTATCTAACAATGTACTCAATACCATATTTATACAAGTGATTATTTTTTTCAGGGTGATGAAAGATATCTCTCATATCATAAAGATATGAGATTCCAAAAAAAAATACCAAATATGTCTAATGGCACTACATCAAGGTCTACCTCATCAATGAAGTTTGTAGTAATGGAAAATTTCAATTTGTGTTTTCCAGTTACTTGCAACTTTGCATTGTCATACACACAACCTAAATGATTTTGTTTAGTGTGTGGAATGGTTTCCAAATTCAACTTTTTGACAATGTTTTCAAATATGAGCTTTTCTTGTGAGCCATTATCAAATAGAGTATCAACTTTGTTATGTTTTGAAATGACTCTAATAAACAAAAGCTCTATTCTTTATTTTTCACTTTGATTTTCATTCTGACTATTTGAAGAACTAGTGCTAGCAATGGATTCGTTACCTTTCAATTGCATAGTTGTGACCTTTTTTTCATCTCTCGGATCATATCCTAAATCATGTTGTGTAGTTGCACTTGTCTTTTGATTTCCTTTGTTGTTAAAATTTCTAGGTCTCATCTGAGGATGAAGTTTCCAACAATGATCTTCATCGTGATCATCCTTTGAACAACGCTTGCATGCTAATTTTTCTCCATATTTCTTGATGGAAACATTTTTCTTCCCCTTTCCTTTGTCTCTACCTTTAAATGGATTTTTGTTGCCTGCTTGTGCAACATTTTTCCCTCTTTCTTATAGATGCGTTTCCTCTACAAAAACCTCATCTTAACTTGTACAGTTAAACATGAGAATTGTTCGTCTCAAATTTCCATGCAAACCTCCAATGTATTTAAGAAAGGTACCTTGAGATGAAAATCTACACCCAATATCATTGCTCTCCTTATAAACCCTAGGGTCAAACTTTGCACACTTTGACCCTTTAATTGCCTAAAGTTTTCCCAATCCATGATATATTTTTTCATATATTGTAATGGATAATTTTTTCTTCTAAATGTAGCAATAAAATAATTCCAAGAAGATAAAACCTTACAATGTTTATTCATGTCCTCTTGAGTTTTAGTTTTCCACCAAATACATGTTGCACTTTCTAACCTTAATGAAGCAAGTTGAATCCTCATCTCATCATCCTTGATCCTTTATATCTTGCAATACACTTCAAGCTGACAAGACCAATTATCTAATCTCTTAGCATTTACCTATCCATTATACATTGGCAATTAAAAATTTATGTCAAGTTTTAACAGTGGAGTTTTACCATGTCCCTTTGTAGAATGTGGAGGTGTTTGTGAAGGGGTTGATATAGAAGATGATGATGGTGAAGATGGAGGTGAGGATGGAGGTGAAGATAATGGTGGAGTTAAAGGTGGTTTAACACCATTCCCTTTTGGATGGTTTTCCCCATATCCTCCATATCCTCTTACAAGATTATCTCCCTTTGGAGGATTGGAGCTCTCACCTTGAAATCTTGTTTTTCTCTCTTCATACAGAACTTTCACCATTTTCTTCATGTCAAAGAATGATTTTCTGAAAGCCTTCTCATCCTCTAACATATTTTCAAGATCTCCTTCACGTGAAATGTCTGGTGAAGCTTATAGTCCAACTTGAGTTGAAAAATGTGGTGGATGTTGTGGAAAATGTGTTTTCCTTGTCCTTGGCCTAACTTGAGGACTTGCAAACATAAGCTTTCCTTCTCCTCTTTTGAGCTTAAAACTTGTAAGCATCATAAAATATTGCAACAAAATTAAACCCTACAATTAAACTAAGAACCTAATCTTTGATACCAAACTAATATGTATATGAAAATTTGAGAGTCTATGGTGAAAATTGCAAGTGAACTGATTAAGGATTTTAATCAATTATGTCAATTTGATTAACACATTAAAATGCTTTAAAAATTAGTTTTGAAAAAAACAAATAATACTTCAGTACCATAACAGTATACACAATACAAAAAATGATGAAGGAGTTCACCCGTCTTTGGCTACACCTCCTGGTCCAGCTACCAATGCTGGGCCTCTTTTTTTATGCTCCAAAAATATGTGTCTGCATTAAATTACAACACTCAAAATGCTAAGAAAATGTCTCCAATGGCACCATAACAGTAAAAAACCCTTAGCTCATCTCTTTCTTCACTCATAAAGGTAAAAAATTGTCTAAGTTATGCTCCATATAAGCTTTTGTGCTAATTTTTCTACAATTCACACTCTCTTTCAAACCATCCTACAAATTCCACCTTTTGCGGCCAAATGGAGCGATGAATTAACCTCACGTTGGTGAGATTCCTTCCACACCGGGTGAAAATTGTCGCTTCATTTCATTGAATCGATTGACCCATGACCTGATAAAAAAATGCCAAGTGACTTAACTACCATCTTTTGATTTTGGATTTGAATTAATGATTCTCGCTGAAACTTAGAATCTTGTTGAACATGGGTTGAGTTAGGCATTGTGTGGTTGGTTTTCCAAGAATGCTTATCAAGGCAGGTTATACAACAATACTCCATAACCATATCATGAAAATTTAAACCCTTTAAATTTTCACATGTTGACATAAATATTAACCATCGGTGCTATATTTTTGGCTTGCATTTTCAACATAAACCACCATGATAACATTACACTGTAACCATAGCATGTGACTGGTGCCATGGCCATCGGTTAACCTCCGTTGAATATTTTTAACAAACTTTGGGTTATTATTTGATATCATATTCTTTAATGTCAATAACTTCCACCATCGATACATAATTTTATACATTTGTGTATGTTCATATAACATACAGTTGGGTTCAGGGTTTACCGCTGACCCCTTCTGCCGCCACGTGGTGTGGTTGGTGAACTACGGTCTAGGGTTTACCCTGGTCGCCTCCTATATAAACTCTGTTATCAAATTTTGAATAAAAATTTCAACTCATAAATATTAAGAACTAACATAGTCAGGCCAATGGACCGCTTGGATGGCATGTGGTAGGTCTCATGTTTTATCCTTTCGAGGTAGCTCAGCCTCAACAAAATTTTACTTGGCCATTGCCATTACGAGGCCATATGGAAGCCAAGGATTGTCCCATGTGGCCCCTCCTGATTGGTCCACCCAAAAATCACATGAACCAATAGGAACTCAACAAATTTTTAACAATCATACGAGCCACTTCTCCTCATCCCGTTAGCTAGTGGGAGACCTAGACACCTTTCCTCATTGTTAACACTATAAAATCGTACAGTAGAAGATGACATCAATTAATGTCGATCCTAAGGATTTACAGGACAGGAACACATTATGGAATCAAGAAGTATTTTAAATCTCTAAGGTTTTGAGAAAATTAGATTTGAACTAGTCATAAATGTTGAATTGCGTGCTTTATCCTTCGAGAAGAGTGCCTTCTACATGCCTTTTTGCTCGATAAGCGCGCATTCATGGAAATGGAAAAAAAATTCTTTCTGAGACCACACCAAGCAAATGATAGTTACTCTTTATGTGAAAGTCACCTAAGGACAGCCACCAGCGCCTCCTTAGACACTATGTGAGCACACAAAATAATTTTTGAGCACACAATGGAATCACATCTCTCCCTTGGGTCACCATCCATCAAGTACCAAGGGAGGGAAGAAGGATTTGAAAGTAACCTATATAAAGCCACCAAGAGATGAAGAAAGGGTGATCGCATTGTTATCCTGGCCAAAGATGCCCAAGCAACACCAACATTGTGTGTGACCTAGATTTGGAGCTAAAGAGGACTCGGTAGTTGGCCACCCAACATCTTAGTCCACCACAACAGATAGAGAGAGGGAGACTGCATCAGAGGCAGAGCTTGGAAGGAAACATCCTTGCATCAGGACCTAGAGCCATTACCTAGGGGCCCTTTGGCAAGTGGGAAAAATTTCTTCTCCACTTCAAACATTTAATAAGAAGAGGCCATTAAGCATCATTTTCATTATTATCATTTTGACTCTCTATATAGCTTCTGTATATTTTTGTTTTAGTTTTTAGTTTAACCATGGCATACTTTAGCATACTATTTCTATTAATTTTTATTCTTTTGAGCTCCCCAACTTTCTGCCTGTTACCAATATTCTAAAGAGTAGACCACACTCTTTAAGCTAGTGCGATTTCGTACACTCGTGCGACAAATCCACCACAACACCCATAATTTCCTAGTCAAGGTACGTACTGTTGCATGGGAATCCTTTCAAACTCATTTTCAACTATTATTTATTTGAAAAATCAATTAGAATGCCATAACAAGAGCATATAATGTTAGTTTTAGTGAAATGAGTTGTGTTGGATTCAATGAAATGAGATCTTCTCTTTAGCGTTGGTTTTGAGCCAATCTGAGCACTTCGAATTTTGAGAATTTTCTTGATCCATTGGATCATTCCTCCCCACTAGGATATTTTGGACCCAAAAAGATCACTTTTAGTTAACAAGCAAATAAGGGTAATGTCATCTCATCTATTTTTTATCTTAAAATGATCTTTTTGTGTCCAAAATCTTCTAATGGGGAGGAGTGGATCAAAATAAAACAGAAAACATACACAAATATTTTCCTCGGATTCTAAAATTGATATTACTGGATTTATTTTCATTATATTCCTTTCAATGTTGCAATACATATTTATACATGTCAAAGAATTCATAAACCCAAATGCATTAACCCTTAATTAGAACATAACCATATTTCCCTTGACCGAATCTACAAAATACAGTGGGTAGAGAAACATCATGCCCAAAACCATGTGTAAAACCCATACACAAAAACATAGCAGTCCACCCACCTACTATAGAGCCCAAAAAAAATTTTCTTTGGGGGGCTTCCCCTCACCTCGTGTAGTGGCTATATCAACCCCCTGTTGTGCTTGATGCAACAAAATAAGGTATTTGTTGCCCCCCATGTGACCCCCTCTTCCCATGTTACTACTCATGGAAATAATATAACACACACCCAATATTTTCCTACTTGTTGTTTTATTTTCCACGCTGGGGGTAACATGAGAGGTTAGTCATTGGTGTAGCCCTACAACTCCAATTTTTTCTCTACACCAATAAAAATTCTTAGTGCTCACAAAATTTTTCAATGCATTTGTAACATTCTTGAAAGTGTCCACATTTAGAAGCAACACCTTTTTATCCTGAACCATATCCCTCACAAAGTGATACTAAACATCAATGTTATTTGTCTTTTAATTATAAGCAAGGTTCTTTGGCAAGAAAATTACACTTTGGCTATCACATTCTATCCTTATAACTCGTTGTACCAATCCCATACTTGAACATAGTATCAGAAACCAAACTGCTTCCTTTCTTGCATGAGTGGTTGCCATGTATTCATCCGATGTAGTTGAAAGCGCCACTACAACCTATCTTTTGCTCATATAACACATTGCTTCTCCAAATAGGTTAAACATATACCACTTGTATATCTTCTCTGATCTAGATCTTCAACCTAGTATGCATAAACAAATCCATGTATTTCCAAAACTTTTTCCAATCTTGGTCTTCCTTGATAGCACAGACCATAAACACTAGTTCCACAGAAATACCTAAAAACCCACTTCAATTCTTTCTAATGCTCCTTCCCGAGATTTGATATAAACCTGCTCAATACTCCCACTACATGCACAATGTCTATTATACTTTAGACCATTGTAGCCATTAGATTACCAACTGTACTTTCATATCAAACACGAGACTTGTTCTCTTCCTCTTCTTGTGTCTTGGAACACTATTCAACAGATAACTTGACAGCTACAAGAATAAGAACCTTCACCAGTTTACTATCTTTCATATTAAATCTCTACAATATTGGCTTGGCATACTTCCTATGGTTTAACAAAATATTCCTCTTTTCTTAATCTCGTTTAATTTTTGTTCCCAAATTATAGTTTGCAACACCAAGATCCTTCATGTCAAATTTGGAGGAAAATTGGGTTTTCAAATACTTAATAATTTATTTGTTATTTACAGTCAACAACATACCATCCACATACAATACCAAATAAATATCATGATCACAAAATAATTTAGAATTCACACAGTGATCCACTTTACTTTTGGTGAATCCAAGTCCCCGTATATATGTATAAAAGTTCTGATACCACATTCTTGGTGATTGTTTTAACCCATAGAGAGAATTTTTTAACCTTCATACCAGTTCTTTCCTACCCTTCACCACAAAGCCTTCAGGTTGATTTATGTAGATCTCTTCTTCGAGACCCCATGAAGAAATGTTGTATTCACATCCATCTATTCTACCTCAAAATCAAAATTAGAAATAGTAGAGAAATGTAATCTAGTAGAAGCTACCTTGGCAACATGAGAAAAAATATCACCAAAATAAATTCCCTACACCTACAAATAACATTTTGCTACCAATCGAGCTTTGTATTTCTCCACCTTTCCTTTTGCCTTGATCTTCTTCTAAAACACCCATTTTATTCCAATGGGTTTCCTTCTAGTCAACAACTCCATAAGATCCCAAGCCACATTTTTTTCCAAAGATTTAATTTCATCAACCATGTCCTCCTTCCAGAGTTTTCCATCCTCTGAATTTACTGCCTCCCTAAAAGTTTTGGGATCATCATCAGTATTAGATTAAGAAAAATTTGAACAGAAAGGAAATGGACTATACCTTTTTGGATGCATTATTTCTCAAACAAATATTCTGAAAGATGGATTTTGTGGCATTAGAGGAAATTCAGCCTAAAATTGGCCTCCTAAGGAAAAATAATAAGATAATAGTTACGAATTTTGAAGGGAAAAAACAAAACTACTTTTTTTTTTTAATTTGCATTTTTAGCTTATCTCCTTATAGGTTTACTCAAGTTTCAAGTGTATACACTCATTGGATGCATAATTAAATTTCACATCTAATGAGTACCCATTATGCACACTTTCGAGAAGACCCACATTGAGAAAAAAATCAGATACATTAAAAAAGAACATTTTTTTTTTAATTTATATGCAATTTTTATCAACGTGGGTCTACTCAAAAGTGTGCATAATGGGTACTCATTGGATGTGGAATTTAATTCCACATCCAATGAGTGTCTACACTTCAAAATCTGAGTATAACTATAAGGAGACAAGCCGAAAATACAATTAAAAAATTTATTTTTTAGTCTTTTCCCTCCAAAATATTTACATGTATCTTTTTTTAAATATAACGAATTTTGATTGGTTTACATATTATGACCTGGAAATCACATGAAAATTTCATGGGTACTTTTAGGCTCAAATTTCCTCTAATTCTCTTCCTCTTTTGATTCATGTTCTGTTGTAGAGTCTGATTCTTAATCTTTTACCTCAAACTCTATCTTCTCAAGTTCCTTTAGTAGGACTTCATGTTTAATAACATCTTTCCCCTCTCTAAGCACAACATCTCGACTGTACACAACCTTCCTTGTTTCTAGGTTCCAAAGATTATAACATTTTAAAGCATCCTTTTACCCAATAAAGATGCACCTTTCATATTTACTATCCAACTTGGTTCTTTTATCCTTTGGAATATGTACATATGAATCACATCCAAGTACCCTCAGATGTTAAAGAGAGGGTTTCTTACTAGTCCATACCTCAGGTGGAGTATTATCCTCCAATTTTGATGAAGGTGGTCTATTAACCAGGTAACATGCAGTCTCCACCACCTCTACCTAGAATTAATGGCCTAACCTAACACCACTGAGCATGCTTCTTGCCTTTTCCATCAATGCCATTTTCATAATTTATGCAACTCCATTTTCCTTTGTGTATGGAGTAGTATTCTTCCATTCTATATCACACTTCATACAGAAATATTCAAATTCATTCTCGAAGAACTCTCCAACATTATCTTTCCTCAACACTTTATCTTCTTCTATGTCTAGTTTTCCACTAGAGCCTCAAATTCTTTAAACCTGTCAAATACTTCATATTTATTCTTGAGGAAATATATCCATGTGTTCCTTGAGAAGTCATTTATAAATGATACATAGTACACATACTTACCTAGTGATGGAATCAACATAGGTCCAAACACATCACTGTGCACAATCTCTAATACCCCTTTCACTCTCTTAGCACCCGAATGGAAACTCACCCGATGTGTTTCCCATATACACAATGTTCACAAGAATTGAAATCCAGAGAGAAATTAGACATACCTTATACCATTCCATTACCATGAAGTATTCAAAGTTCCTTATCTCCAATATGTCCAAGCCTTTGATATCATATCATGGTATTTTCTCCAAATACCACAAGCTTTTTCTCTCCACATATAGGAACCACATAAATGTTGCACACATCAATTAATTTTTTTTCCCAAAAGCTTGTACAGAGTTCGAATATGAAATATCAACATCAAAACCAGTGCTTCACGAACCATATTGAAGGTATCCTTCTCAAACATTATTTTTACACCTACATCATCCATATTTCTTATAGAAATGAGATTTGTAGACAATGCAAAAATATTCAGAACACCAATAAGTGTTCTAATCCTTCCACCTTGCAACTTTAGCTGTAATGTTTTGCGTCCGATGATTCTAGACTTCTTATCGTCCCCTATTAGGAAATCACCACCATCATATTTCTCATACTTGCATAACTAGTACCTATGTGGAGTGAAGTGAAAGGATGTACCCTATTCAATCAATGATGCCTCGTGATCTATATGTGTACTTGTGTAATATTCCAAAATGGGGAAAGAGGGAATATAGTGCAAAATGTTGGAACAATATTGCAGATCATCATTTATAAAGAAAAAGGCCAATATATATACCTTTCATATGTTACTACATCAGCAACATATGTGTAAGAAATGGCCCATAAGATGTATAATACGAAATACACGCCCCCAATGAAAAAAATCAGTCAATATGAGGTGCTACAACTATATAGGAAAGCTAGAAAACCCTTACAGCATTATTTTATTAGCTCTTCAAGAGAAATTGATTATACATCAGATCTAGGGCTGATATGTGCCTCAAAAGTTAGATCTATATCAGATTTGTGCACTATACAAGCTCCTCTATAGAACCCCTCAAGGGTTTTTCAGCAAAACACCAAGTACAAGATGTAGATCAGAGATCTAATATTGCAGATCTACTGAAAAATATAGATCTGGAAAGTGTGGCTGATATAGTATGATCAGTAGAATATCATCCTCCAATAGATCTTCAAAGTTAAAGGCAGATCCTAATCACTTGAAATTCAGGTCTCAAAATGGTGTGCCAAACCACCATGCAACTCCTTCGACAAAAATAATGCAAATATGAAAGTAAACTGTGTTGTAGGGATAAAAATAAGGTTGGCCTCATGACAAGATCTGAAAATGAGCTCAAATCCCTTCAATATTGTCCTCTGAATGAAGTAGAAACCTCCTCCACTGAAAATGAGCACTGAAATGACCTAGATCTAGGGATCTAGTCTTCACTTGTTGCAGCTTGCAAAAACAACCAAACCCTCAACAAGATCTACCTTGTAGTTGAAATAAGAAGCTTGGCCTTAAGCCAGATAGTGGACAACATAGTGCAAGACTCCTCCAAGAGCTCCTGAATGGAAGAGGTGGGATGCTAGATCAAGAACACCCTGTGCTAAGCAACACTCTATCTCAGCTAAACAGTAAGAGAAAGACATATGTCTAAACATATCATATATTAAAAAATATAATATACATCAACAACTTTCATATGGATTCCATTCTCTTCCTTAAATATATTATGAGCTTTCAAACCCTAAGCCCCATCCAAAATATCACTACATTCACACAAAGCATCTACATCGAAAATTGCATTGTCCCTCATTGATGGCCACTCCTCCATGACAGAGCTGTTGATTTGGTTAAGGTTGACCCAGTCAAAGTGATCCATCCCCTTTCACACCAAGGGTGCTTCAAAAACGCTTCCAATATTTGTCTCTTTCACATTTGGCATTGATTTATTCATTATCGAGGAGAATTTTGGACCTCCTTTGCCCTCTTATTCTTTAAACAAAGAGATAAAAAAAAATTGAATATTCCAATTAAGTCATGACTAATTGGTAATATTACATTCCTCCCTTCCCAAATGTTGCTTGTCCTCAAGCAACTGACAAGGTGAGTGTTGCAACTCTTCTCCTCCTCCATTGGTGACACCAACATGTGATAAGATTCCCTCATAAGCTGAGTGTTCACCATTCCATCCCTCCATGAATTTCTCCTCCAAAGTTCTCATGAGATGCAATGAATCCATCCCATAAGGAGACAATAGTTCAAATGAAACAAATATGGTTTTCCCAATGTTCTCCCTCAAATATGTAGCATAGTGAACATGTAGAATCTCCATCCCATAGGGCACATACATACCTACCATACTCCCTCCATACATTCCCATAAAAATTACGAGTACATCATCAATGTATGGGATCAAAATTACATACATACAAATAGAAATTTGTGCATATAGAGGTGCGTCCTAGTTCCGCATGTGGAAACAGTGCAATAAATCTCATGACTACATCATATCATGATGTGGTAAGCCATTTCCCCACCACTTACTTGCTGCTAAATTCATCTCACTCGGCTGAAAGTGTGAGATATGTTGGGTGCTTTTGGAATGCAGCCACAATGATACAAAATCTCTCTTTGATCTCCAAGGGAGTGGTCATGTTCAGAAATTTTTGTGGCCCAAAGTTGGCCATGAAGTTTATATGGTATAGTGCTCCTCCTTGGAGCTATGGCCTGAATAAAAATGGTAAAGGAATGCATATCTTCATAAAATAAAACATTATTTACATGACCATATTCTTCACCAACTTTTCTCCTCAAACAAATGGAGTGGTTCTTAGATCTATCTCCCCTCTCAAAAGAAGAAAGAGGTGGATGAATTAACTTCTTTATAGAGTTAAGTTGTTGTCCCAACTCCACATGGTTCATGCATCTTTGAAAATGTTTATATAGTTCTCCTTCAAAGCCCTTCCAAGTGTAGCTTCTCATGGTCATGTTGTAGAACTTCATGGAATGTGTGTGGCTGAAAAAGAACTCCTCATATGCCCTTTGTAGCAATTTATCCTTGAGCTTGGATGATCGAGATAAGAATATCCTACCATGATAATAGATGACTCCTTTTTGCACTGAATAACACTCTTCATGTACCTGGTCATCAAGTATCATGAATGTGTGAAGATGCTTGGAATAATCTACCAACAATGGGGATTTCCAATATGGATCAATCTCCCATAGTGACAACGTTGATGATCTATCAAAACAAATGTTTGTCATATGGATGCTCTCCTCCTTGACATCTCCGATGTCAAAGGTACATTTTGGAAGGTCATTCCTTCCATGCTTCGCCTCCCACAGCACAGAGTCTGAAATGAGAGTGGGAAATGATGATGTTCGGAGAATGTTTCCCTCCTCCTTGAGCCTACCCAAGACTCCCAGTGTTGTCTCATGGTATTATAATTATCTCATCCCTCTTGTATATATTATTGGAGCATCATGTTGTGATATATTTCCCACAAAATCTAAATCAAGTTTCCTCCCAGGTGGTTTTCCACTAAATAATAGTGTCCCATGCAACAATATCATAAGCATAATAGATGGGACTATAAGGTCCTTGCTTCCACTATGAAAATCCATCTCTGATTTCTATGTGGGAGTTGTATGTGAGGGATATGTATTCATGCCTTTGATCATTTGAGTCCTACCACTCTTTTAATCCACCCATTCCATCTACAAATCCTCCCAATCAGTGGTGACTTTCCCCAAAGTAATCAACCATTGAACACCCAATATCACATTGGTGTCAGGTATGTCAACCAAAAATAAGTGATCAATAAATGTGTATGTTCCCATGGTGAATGATAACTATGGAACATAATATATGCATTGCATAATTCTATGTCTTGGGACCAAAACAAAAAATCCCTCAAAAGCATCAGTGGGTATTTCCCTCCTTTGCACTAGTTGGGCATCAATAAAATTGTGGGTAGCCCCACTATCAACCAAAAAAAAAAACCATCTAATTCAAGATGGAACCCTAAACTCTTAAGGTCAAGTACTTAGGTACTCCTCTTAATTATGCAAGAGCCCCTCCAATGGGAGCACATGCTCCATTCCCATCTCCTGGTGGTGCTGGTCCATCTCCTGCAATGTCGGTGTTGTGACCTCTTCTTGGGTCATCTTCTCCTTCCTCCTAATCATCTAAGAAGACCTCTATGTAATGTGCTTTTCCAGCTGCACATCTATGTCCAAGTTCCCAAGCTTCTTAGCAAGTGAGGCAAATCTTCTTTCTTCTTAGATCTCTCTGGACATCATCATCAAGAGGTTTCTTGTATTAACTCTCCTTTGAAGGAGCAACCTTTTCTTCTTTTCCCTTTGATGGAAAAGAGGGCTTATGCTGAAATGTTGCCTTTTATTTTGGCAAGGCATGTTGAAGGTATCTAGCCCTTTCAATGGCATCATGTAGGATAGTGGGCTTGGTAGACTTAACCAACCCATGAAGAGGTTCATCTAAACCATCAATGAACATGTACACCCTTCTTGCTGCAGACAAATCAGGAACCATAACAGAAAGTCTTAAGCATTCATAGATGTAAGTTTCTGCATTACCTGATTGTTTCAATTTTTCAAGGCTCATGAATGGTGCTTCAAGATATTTTTTATCAAATATTTCCACCAGCCTTACGAAACTCTGAATAAGCAGGCACATTGGCATGACCCAATGTAGACAAGGCATGGAACCACCAGTCATGTGCTTCATCCTCAAGATGCAGCGCTGCAATATTAATGGCCTCCATCTCTGGAACCTTGTTTAACTGAAATTAGATGTCAATTTTTCTACCCAAGATTTGATAGTACACTTGGATGACCCATCAAAATTGGGTAAAAATAATATTTCCATAGTATGGTGTCGATCATGATTCTGAATGAATCCACCATTTATATGTTGATGCCTTGGTCTTCTATTTTCCTTTACTCGACAAAACTATTGAAAAATCAAGTGATATTTGAACCTCTGAGTTTGAGATTCATACTCCATAAAATAATCTTCAAAGGATACTTTCTCATGAAATCCTTCATTTCCCACAACCAAAAATGTAGGCATGGTAGAGCATTGGGAAATTTGTGGTTGATGCATTGGTTGATCATTCCAGTGATGAGACATGCCAAAGCCTTCTCCATGACGAAATCGTTTAGGGGATTCCTTGAATCTTTCCATTATCATCTCCTTCATCTCTCTAGCAATGTCTTGCATGGCTCTAAGAAGGATCTTAGGGAACTCCTCTTCATATTCACCTCCAGATAAAGGGGTTTTACCCTTGTCTTCTTTGTCATTTGTATAATCAAATCTTCTATGGCTTCTTCTTCAATACCTATTTTATCTATCAGTAAGAGGCTCTCCTTCTTCAAATGAGATATTGTATTTCTAAATGCACAGGTTGTGCCAAGATTATCCTTTGATACCACTGTAATATACCCAAATGGGGAAAGCGGGAATATAGAACAAAATGTTGGAACAATATTGCAGATCATCATTTAAAAATCAAGAGGCCAATATATATACCTTTCATATGTTATTAAAGAAGCAAAATATGTTTAATATATGGCCCATAAGATGCATAATAGGAAATACAAGCATCCAATGAGAAAAATCCCTTAATGTGAGGTGCTGCAACTATATAGGAAAGTTGTAAAACCATTACAACATTTTCTTATTAGCTCTGAAACAACAGTTGATTATCCATCAGATATAGGGCTCATATGTGCCTCAAAACCTAGATATATATCAGATCTATGCACTATACAAGCTCCTCTATAGAACCCCTCAAGGGTTTTCAGCAAAACACCAAGTACAAGATGTATATCTGGGATCTAAGATTGTAGATCTACTGAAAAATATAGATCTGGAAAGTGTGGCTAATCTGATATGATAAATATAACAGCCTCGTCCAATAGATCTTCAAAGTGAAAGGTACATCCCAGTCACTAGAAAATCAACTTTCCAAATGGTGTGCCAAACCACCCTGTAACTCCTCCTATGGAAATAACGCAGATATGGAAGTAAACTGTGCTGTAGGGATCAAAATAAGGTTGGCTTGATGCCAAGATCTTAATATGAGATAAAAGCCCTTCAATATTGTCCACCCAATGAAGTAGAAACCTCCTACACTCGAAATGAGCACTAAAATGGCCTAGATCTAGAGATCTAGTCTCCACTTGTTGCATCTTGGAAAAACAACCAAAACCTTAATAGGATATGCACTCTAGTTTAAAGAAGAAGCTTGGCCTTAAGCTAGATAGTGGAAAATGTAGTTAAAGAGTCCTCCAATAGCTCCTTAATGGAAGAGGTGGGATTCTTGATCAGGAGCACCATGTGCTAAACAACACTCTATCACAGCTAAACGACAAGAGAAAGATATATGTCTAAATAGACCATATATTCAGAAATATCATATACATCACCAACCTCCATATGGCTGCCATCCTCTTCCTTAAATAGATTATGAGCTTGGAAACCCTAAGCTCCATCCTGAAATATCACTATCACACAAATCATCTCCATATAAAATTGCGTTGTCCCTCAGTGATGGCCACTCCTCCATGACAACGTTGTTGATTTGGTGAAGTTTGATTGAGTAAAAGTGATCCAACCCCTTTAACAAAAAGGATGATTCAATTAAGCTGCCAAGATTTGTCTCTTTCACATTTGGCATTGATTTATTCATTATTGAGGATAATTTTGGACCTCCTTTGCCCTCTTATTCTTTAAAAAATGTAATAAAACAAAATTGAATATTCCAAGTAGCTCATGACTAATTGGGAATATTACAACTTGAAGAAGAATCCAAGTACACATCACCACCATCAACTGAGGTGGTTTTCTCTCTCCAAAAGCAGCATCATTAGATCCCTTTCCTTTCTCATGAGCTTTATATCTCCAACTCTTTTTCTAGTGCCCTTATTTTCCGCATTTATAACACACCTTTATAGGTTTTCCTGGAGATTTAGATCTTTGTCTACATTTATATATCCCACTTGAATTATTATTATTTTTCTATTCTGAGACAATCCTTGTACAGATAATACATCTCCATTGTGGCCCTCCATATTTTTCCATCTCATCTCCTCTAACAACAAGTCTGAGACTATTTCATCAAACTTCAAGGTACTTGTATTGCTACCTATTGCAACAACCATATTATCCCACAAATCTGGTAGAGAACACATCAAGTTGATGCACTAACCTTCATCTAAAATTTTAATATCAATAAATAAGAAATAGATTACCACAGTATTAAAGGCATTTAGATGATCTATCATCGAGTCTCCATCCTTCATCCTTATTTTATATAGTGTTCTCCATAGGAATAATTTGTTCACCAGAGACTTAGATTGGTACAAAGTCCCTATGTTGTCTTGTACACTAAAATAATTGTAGATGTCAAATGTAGCGTGGGCCTACCCCATCATCCTATCGGGTGTCAGGGTTCCAAACCCAATAAATAACATGTCAGTGACTTAATAGTTTTTTTTTCAAATTTTACCCCATTTCCCCATCGAGGGTCTGTAGAAACAATTATGATACACATCGATAACTCAATTGATTATTTAATTAATTGATAAGTTTCTTTGGTTTGTTTCACTTGTAATGATATTTTCATGGCCATGAGTTTATATCAGTTGGAATTATCATGAAACTTTTCATATCCGATTTTTAAATCTAAAAAAGGCCTAAGACACACTATTTGTGTGTGTGTAGGGGGCAGGGGGAGGGGGGGGGGGGTTGGAAAGCGGGGTGGGGGGGCGGGGGAGGGCGGTGGTTATGCTCATTCTAGTCCAATATTTAAGTCGTAAGGAAATTTTTTAGATACATTATAAGAAGGAAAACATTTAATCAAGTATATATAATACTTTAATAATGTGATATAAATCATGTCAAAAATTTGAATGGATATTAGAATGATCCTCATGCATTTTTGGATGGGTTTATTATTGGATTGAGAGACAAGAAGTTTGGCCAATTTTAACAATATTTCACCTCTTGAAAAGGAAATTGTCTTTGCTTCTGTGTATATTAAGGAAGATAGAAATAAAATATTTAATTCTTTTTATCATTCCAAAGATATAAAAATTGGCTACACTCTCTAAAACTAAACGATTACTCATGAAAATTTAAATTTTTGCTCACATTACTTTGCCATCAAACAAAAAAATTAAAACTAAAACAACATTTTCAACTAACCTAAACCATATAATATCATGGAGCCAAAAAAATACAAAAACAATTATCACCTCAATAACATGCTTTCTGAATTTCACATCATGAGTTCAACACTCCAAATACAGAAATGAAAGAAAGTATCAAGTCCAAATTCCTACTACATAATGTAATAGATTAAGGAAAAATACCAACACAAAGCCTATCCGGGAGTAGAAGTCTTGAATTTACATGAAACCATGCATTATATTACATTTATAAGGTGTAATGTAGGAAACCCTCTGTTGAGCCCCAAAGATGTCATTTTCTTTCACCACATTTCACTTCATTTCCTTTGTTCCTTACCAATTACAGGCTTCAATGATCAATAGGATTAATTAAAGTTTCTTTAAGAATGTATATAATAACTAACTTGCTACACTTTCATGGTTTTGTTGTTGTAGTAATTTTTTACTAGACTTAGCTACAGAATGCAGCAATTCTGTAGCTAGTTGCTGATTCCGCAACTTTCTTCATGTTTTCACAGGTTCCAGGTGTCACCTCAAAGAAAAATGCATATGGGTGAATTCCAGACTTCATCCACATCATTCCTTGCTCCCTACGAAGTCTAAGCAGAATTCTACAGGTGGTTATGCACGTGGAAACTAAAACTAAGAGATAGAATTCTAATAGGAAAAGGACTGTACAGATGTCTTTAATCATAGTACGAGACCACCACCAGAGTTTTAATTTGATTTTAGTTTGGAAAGATAGTTATTCCTATTTTATCTCAAGGGAAGTTATGCAATTTTCTTATAAGAATGACACGGCAGACTGAGAAACAGCTAGCTAGATTTATGTTTTGTTGCTAGATCTCAGAAGACCGTAATACTCTGTTTTTGAAATACTTTTCCTTTAATGAAAGAAGCACCACTTTATTGCAATATCTGAGGCAATATTGAGGAGATTTGTATGTTAATCCGGTGATAGAGGGCCCCTACTGCCCGAGAAGCTTTGTGCACATTGTTTAGATAAGTAACTTTAGCCTTGTTGCATTCTTAGTTTAACCAATTCTCTGCACTTTACGTTTTATATTCACTTGCATTGGATGCTACAGTCTAGCCTTGTTCTTACGAATTATTCCAAAATATCCCTAATATTGAATGAGACATAACTGTAGTATTTTAGGAGCTAGTTGCATTTCTTTGAACTTTATGCTTTTCGTGCTCAATTACATCAATTGTTACAGCTAGTCTTGTTCTTACGAACTCTTCCAAAATATCACTAACACTGGATGAGACATAGCTGTGGTGTTTTAGAGCTTAGTTGCATTTTGTTGAACTTTATGATTTTATGCTCATTTACATCACATGTTACAGCCAGTCCTGTTCTATGAATTATTCCAAAATACCACTAACCCCGAATGAGATAGAGCTGAAACATTTTAGTGATTAGTTGAATTTTTAGTTTAGTTGTAATACTCTGAAGGTTAATAGCACCCTAGTTTAGTTTATGTTCACTATGTTTCAAGTTAGTTTAATTACATTCGAGTTCAGTTATAGTCACTGTATTTCAAGTTTGATTAGCTATTTGAATTAGACTTCACGGCCTTCATTATTTACAAACTACTCTTGTTATTAATCTCTTCCAATACATCATCATATGGACAGGAAGTAGTGATATCAGTTCAAGGCCTTGACTGTTCTGCAATCTCTTATAATTGTGCAAATAGCCTTTTTCCCAAAACTATTCCAAAAGACTTCTAATTTCCGAATAAGGCTTAGTAGTGACAATTTAAGTTGCAGAATGGATTAATTTCAATGTCATAGGTTAATTTAGATTAGAGTTCCTCACTGTGTTGCAGAATATCTTTTCCAAATATGTTCCAACAAATTTCTAGCCATGGATAAGATTTTCTCTGTGATCTTGTAGATGGTTGTTTACTTAGAAGAACCTCATGGCACTAACTTATCCTTTTCTCAAGCTATTCCAACATATTTATAATGAATGAATGGGATTGAGTTCATGTTATGAGTTATTGAGTTCATGTTGTGAGTTATTGAGTTCTTGCTATGAGTTATTTTTCTTGTTAAAGTATTGCATTTTCTGTTCTCAAGAGCCATACATAATTTAGAATAGGTTTTTCTCTGTTTTAGTGTGACCAACAACTTCTCTTTGCCAAAACTTAGTTCTTTTCCCTCTTAGAATAAAAACACAAAACCCAAAAACATTGGAAAAACACTAAACACAACATAGTGAGAAACAAATACCTAGGCACATATAGTGCACTTCACTTCAACAGTTTACTAACCCTGGTTGACAATTTATGACCTCAATTTAGGAACACTAAGTTGAGCAGACATTTTGGCACTGTTGCTGGGGAAGTGTAACTAGGTAGCCTTGTTTCTTACCTCCAAAAAACAATGATATGCGTAGAGAAAGAGACTCAAGGGGTAGATTCATAAGAAGCAGAAGCTTGATTCCTAGAACACCACTTGTTTCACCAAGACCAAGAGCCAACACACCTCCAACTCAAACCCACATTCCATCCTTTACTGATCCTAGACTTCCAGAGGACTTAAGATTAGATATTCCATCAGAAAGACCTTCCACTTTACCCACTGAACCTGTCTTGGAAGAAGATTCAGGAACCCCTGCTAGGGACTTAAACCTTTCAACTTCCACGGAAGAATCAACTATGGCAGAAGAAAGGGGAGGAGGAGTTTTTAATGGAGAACACAAACTATTTGGAGGGGGTAGAGGTAGAGGTAGAGGAGAAGGAGGTAGAGGTGCAGAAGGAGAAGGAGGCAGAGGAAGAGGTAGAAGAGAAATGGGAAGCTCTTTTGGGTTTCCTATAGTAGATGAAGAAACCAATGCAACTATGAAAAACATTTCACCCTCTATCCTTCCAAACTTTTATGGACTTAAAACTGAAGATCCTGAAACCTTCCTATTTGAATTTGAAGTCCTATGTAGAACCTATGACTACTTACAAGATGCCCAAAAACTTAAACTGTTCCCTTCAACATTGAAAGGAGCGGCATTAAAATGGTTTATGAGTTTGATCAACAGTTCTATTAGGACATGGGAAGACATGAAACAAGCATTTCTAGAGAGGTATTTGGATTACTGTATGCCAGTCAACCATAAGGAGGAAGTGTTTAAAATTTTACAAAAAGAAGATGAAAATCTGGAAGATTTGTTGGAAAGGTTCAACTATAACATCAAGAGGGCAAAAATGGAAAACTTAGACCAAGACACCTTGAAAGCTCTCTTGTTGAAGACAATTAGGGATGAATGGTTAGATATCCTTAACATGATGGGAAAAGGGGATATATCTCAGCTCACATTACCTAAAATAGCTTAATTATGTATCAACCTTTCAAGAGGGAAATCTAAAACTGTAAAAGGACCAAGAGACCCTGCTCTTGCAAGGGAAAGTAAGTCTGCTTCTGGGACAGTAAGTAGGGCAGAAATAGGACATATGCTTGATGAATTCAAATATGATATCTTGGGGAGTCTTAGTGAACAAATAGACACCCTTAAGTTACAAAACAAGCAGAAAACTGAATCTGATGCCTTAGCAATCTTTTGTCCCAAATGTAGAAAGAAACATGCCTTGAGAGAGTGCCCTTTGGATGCAAAAGTTGTGGAGACTTGTGTAATTTGTTCAGAAAAACATGAGACCAAGAGTTGTCCTTCACTTCCTGGTCTTAAAGTTGTCTTTCAAGAAGAAACTCCTACAAGTTCCACAGAATCTCTCAATTTTGTCTCTAGGAGGCCTTGGCAAGGACCTCAAACACAAGGATTTCATGATCATTTGTATAATCAACCCCCACCAAATTGGAATTCTTGGCAGCAACCTTGGCCCCAATTTCAAAATCAATCACAAACTTGGGCACAAGGAGCACAAAATCCCTATGGAAGATACTCTCAGTATTACCAATATCCACCATCCTATCCACCATATCCACATTTCCCTCCTCAACAAAATTTTCAACAAAATCCTCAAAAAAATCCTCAAAATCCACAACATCAAAATCAACCACTTCCATTACCATTTCCTCAGAAAACAAATCAGTTGCCTGCCCAACCCATACCAAAACCCAACAATAAAAATCCTCAGAACACATACATGATAGAAGGCCAACAGTTTCCAACTTATTTGATCACTCCTTTAGACCTTAGTGATGTTCAACTTAGGTCTGGAAGAATACTTGAAAAGAGGAAACCTTCTATAATCATACAAGAGCAAGACAATTCTGAGGAAGATTCTCTACGGGTAAATAAAAGTCTTGAAGAGAACACAAATTTCCAAGACTCAAACATTGAAAAATCAAAACAAAAAGAACCAATAATTTCAACTCCTATATTAGAGCAGCCATCAACATCCACTTCTACACCTCCCTTTCCAGAAAGATTACAAATTGATAAGGGTGTAGAAAAACAAATTATGGTGCCTAATTATGATTTCCTAGATGAGCTGAGAAATATTTGTATTAAGATCCCATTATTGCAAGCTATCAAGGAAATTCCAATCTTAGAAAAGACAATAAAGGAGTTGAGCATGAAGAAAACAAGAAAAAGAATAAGAGAGACAAAGAAAATTCAACTGGCAGGAAAAATAGTAGATATCATGATGGGTAAGATTGCTATTCCAAAGTATCTAGACCCAGGAAATCCAGTTGTTAAAATTCACATCAATGGAATTGAAATCCAAAACACACTCATTGATTTAGGAACAGCAATCAATATCATGAGTAGACAAATCATGGATAAACTGAAACTTCCTAATCTTCTCTTTACACCCACATTATTACAATTAGCAGACAGATCTGTGATCAAACCTGATGGGGTAATAGAAGACATTCTAGTGTCCCTAGATTCTTGGGAGTACCCTGTGGATTTTATGATCCTAACTCCTAAGAATAATCTAGGAGGACATCCTATTATATTAGGGAGACCTTGGTTAGCTATAGCTGATGCTTTCATTAGTTGTAGATCCAGTGATATGTACATCTCTGATGGTAGTTCAACTAAGAAATTCACTTTGTATCCTCCAGCAAGGACAATTACAGATTTAGATAATACTCAATGGATAGAGGATGAAGAAGACTTACAACCTCTCTTCACAATTTCAGAAATTAGTGAAGATAGTCAAATTCTGAATACTTTAGAAAACTTTGAATCCTCTTTGGAATACAAACATGAACCATTTCAAGAAGAATCCAACATTGAGTTTTTATCATCAAGACAAATGTCTCTCTATTCCATGGATAAATTTGGCAGCTCTACAATTGAGATATTTCCAGGCAAAACTTTAAACATAAACAAGAACCTAGAGAAATCTCAACAAGAAGAGCTAGTCAAGATATTACAGAGACATTCTTCTGCGTATGCATGGGAGTACACTGATATGAAAGGGATAAGCCCCAAAACTTACACTCATCACATCTATATAGAGGAAAATTGTAAACCAATCAGACAACCTCAAAGACGGATGAATCCAAATCTTAGGGAGATTGTTAAGGAAGAATTGCAGAAATTGTTAAATGTTAACTTTATCTATCCCATTTCAGATAGTCAGTGGGTTTCTCCTTTGGTAATTGTGCCAAAGAAAAATGGTAAATGGAGGGTATGTATTGACTACCGAGAATTAAGCAAAGCTACTCTTAAAGATCATTTTCCCCTACCTTTCATAGATCAGGTATTAGATACATTAGCTGGCAAAAAGTACTTCTCATTTTTATATGGGTTTAGTGGTTATAATCAAATCCAAGTAGCACTTGAAGATCAAGACAAAACCACATTTACCTGTCCTTGGGGTACCTATGCTTACCGAGTATTTCCATTTGGATTATGCAATGCACCTGCAACATTTCAAAGGGCAGTATTAGGAATCTTTTCGGATCTAATACATGATTGTGTAGAGGTATATATGGATGATTTCATAGTTTATGGAAACACATTTGAAGAAGCCTTAGCAAACTTGGAAAAAGTTTTAAAGAGATGTAAAGAAGAAAATCTTTCACTAAGTCATGAGAAGTGTTTTATGATGTTTACTGAAGGAATTGTTTTAGGACATCACATTTCAAGGGATGGGATTAGAGTTGATGAGTCAAAAGTTGAAGTCATCTCTAACTTATCTATTCCAAGTTGTCAAAAAGATGTTAGGAGTTTTCTAGGATTTATAGGATATTATCGAAGGTTTATAGAAAACTTCACCAAGATAGCATCTCCACTTTTCAAATTACTTACCAAGGACTGTGAATTCAAGTGGAATCCTAATTTCCAGTTAGCCTTTGAGACCCTGAAAACAAAAATCTCTGAAGCACCTATTTTAAGGGGACCTAACTGGAAGTTACCTTTTCATATTTCAACAGATGCCTCAAATACAGCTCTAGGAGCAGTATTGGGACAAAAAGACTTGATTCCTTATGCCATCTATTATACAAGTAAAAATTTGACTCCTTCAGAGTTAAATTATACTGTAATTGAAAAAGAGTTTTTAGCTGTTGTTCATGCCATAAACAAATTCAGACACTATATAACAGGCTATGAAACTTTTGTTCACACAGATCACTCTACAATTAGATATCTAATGAATAAATCAATTACTAATGGTAGAGTCATAAGATGGTTATTGCTTTTACAAGAATTCAACATTACCATTCTAGATAGGCCTGGAAAACAAAACACAGTAGCTGATTTCCTATCTAGACTCCAAAACATCAAAGACAATACCCCAGTTGAAGATCAATTCCCTGATGAATATCTTTTTGCAATTTCTACTCAAACTCCTTGGTTTTCTGACATTGCTAATTATTTAGTTTCAGGGAAATTTCCTTCAATAATGAATGCAAGAGACAAAAGAAAGATCATTTATGACAGTGCAAAATATTCATGAGTTGCTAATGAGTTATACAAAACAGGTCCATATTTTATCATTAGGAGATGTGTTCGGGAAGATGAGATGCCTGAGATCCTCAAGGCATGTCATGATGAACCTTGTGGCGGACACTTTGCTGATAAAAGAACAGCTTATAAGATCCTTCATTTGGGATATTATTGGCCATCCCTTTTTAAAGATGCTAAAGAGTATGTCAAAAGGTGTGACAGTTGCCAAAGGGTAGGGAAACCTTCTCCTTCAGGTGAGATGCCATTGCAGCCTCAGGTACATATTGAACCTTTTGAAAAAAGGGCTTTAGATTTTGTAGGACCTATTAGTCCTCCATCAAGACAAAAGAAATATATATTAGTTTGCACTGATTATGTTACCAAATGGGTAGAGGCCAAGCCATTACTTTCTACTACTGAAGCATCCGTAGTTAATTTTATTTTTGAGGATATTTTTACTCATTTTGGTGTCCCAAGGGAAATTTTTACAGATCAAGGAGCTCAATTTACATCAAAGCTAGTGGAAAAAATGATGGAGAGGTACAAAATCAGACACAGAAAATCTACTCCTTATCATCCACAAGCAAATGGTCAAGTGGAATCTACCAATAAAGTCATTGAAGGGATCCTAACAAAGATTGTCCATTTACATAGAAGAGATTGGGTAGACAGGCTTCCTGAAGCTTTGTGGGCCTATAGAACTACATGGAGAAGCACAACAGGTCATACTCCCTATGAACTTGTTTATGGAAAACAAGTTTTGTTTCCCATAGAGTTTCAGATTCAAACTTTTAAAATGGAAGTTCAACTAGGACTTGATCTAACAGAGGCACAAAAGCATAGATTGGAGCAGATTAATGAATTGGATGAGATCAGACAGGATGCAGTCCAGAAAAAAAGTATAGTCCAACAGCAAAGGACTAGATGGCATGATAAGTACATCAAGGAAAAGAAGTTCAAAGAAGGTGACTGGGCTCTCTTGTTTGATTCAAAGTTCAAATATTTTCAAGGTAAATTCCAAACACATTGGCTTGGGCCATATGAAATTATGAAAATCTTTGACAATGGGGCAATAAAAATCAGGACAATAGATGAAGAAAAGGTCACTTTTCTTGTAAATGGTCATAGATTGAAGCTGTATCATAAGCCACTTTCAAGAGAAGAATTTGTCAAGAGATTCCAGGAAAACAGTGATGTGAAGTTAATGAAGAAGAAATTTTCTTCTTCATCAACTTAGTTGAATTTTCTGAATTCAAAAGCATAATAATAATAATAATAATAATAAAGTATAAACATGAAAACTAATCACTGATTAGCATGTTTATACAGAAAAGATAAAGTGAAAATCAGAATCCTTCTGACACTTTAGCTTTTCAGATTTGTTTTTTTCTGCAAGCAGTCATTACAAAATCATAAGTTTCACTCCACCATGTCTCATTTCATTCATATTTCATTCACTCCATTCATTCATATTTCATTCATTCCATTCATCCATACTTCATTCACTCCATTCCATGGTCCATTTCATTTCCATCTCAGATTTCTAAATTTGATCTCTTTCTGCAGATTGAGTGTTACAAATCATAAATTGCAGACCACTTTTATGTTTCATTCCACTTCACAATTGTGATTCATTTCATTCCATTACATTTCACTTCACCCATGATTCCATTTCACCATATTTCATGATCCATTAAATAATTTCACACAACATTCCATTTATGCTTGAAACCATTCCATTCCATGTTTCAAAGCTCCTACAGGTATATTCTGCAGCCAGTCAGACATTCTGCAGCCAGAGATCCTGAAGGCAACTATCTAGTAATCACCTGATCAGCAGCAAATTGATCCTGCACACCTATGACAACAAGAAAAATTAAAGGGATTATGAAGATTGAAGAATCAATGATTTTTCAAAGGAGGAAAAAGCATATCAAAACCATAAAAATTAAGGGAAAGGCAAAGGTAAAGTTGTAAAATTAGTATAATGACAGATTATGAAAGTTTTAGTATAGTTAAGTCATGTATGATTCAAAAATTTATTTTGATTAGTCATGTTGATCATGCCTATCAAACCTATCATAAAAAATTTGGACAAAATCCCTTCCACTCTGCCATTTCAAATCATCATTTAAAACTTAACGGTTAAGTACTGAAGTGACCTAATCAGTCACATCACCAACCGACGTATTCAGTGATGATTTTGAATTGCTTACGAAATGTTTCCGCGGTCTTTTCTCCCATGATGGTTCTCAAACTCATTAATTTGTGTAAATCACCCTCACCACATTTCACTCGTTCTATAATCTCTTCATATCATCCTTCCGCAGTTAATTCCTACTGCATAAACAGAGAACAACACCTTTGGGGAAAAAACAACTCTTTAACAGCCATTCTCACAGTGGATAGAAGAGCAGTAAATTGAAGGTTGAAGCTATGGGTCTCATAGTAAGATCCGAACCAGTTGAAACCAAGTACTTGGAGGGTTACCGATAAATTAGAGAAATGCTACAGCAGGTTGGGTGGTTACAATTTTTGGAAAAATTTAATGGTTTTCATAAAGAGGTAACTAAAACATTTGCACGGTCCTTCAATGGAGCAAAGGTCGAAATAGGAGATATTAAATTCACTATTACAGAAGATTTCATTGCAGAAGCAGCGGAATTACCCAGGCAAGGAGAACGGTGGTTCAAAAATAGAGAATTTTATAATGAGGCATGGAGGTAAATGCTTAAAACACCAGGTATGGATGTTTCCATTTTTAAGAAGGGTATTCCTAGCTCAGCACTGAAGAATAAATGGCAGAATATGTTGTTCATTTTGCAAAAATTTATAACTTGTGAGGGAAGGTTTGGTACCCTCTATGTTTATCATATTCGGTTAATGATACATTTCTTAGATGAAGAAATCAATTTACCATTTTTCCTACTTCATAGTCTGAAGAGAATGGCCTCTAATGTACAAAAGAGGGTTCAATTCCTAGAAACCACTTTGTACCACCACGGCCTAGTAAAAATCCTAATTGAACATCATTTGAGAAAAGTGGGAGACAATTGGGATGAGTTTCTAGTGAGGAATCACTTTGAAGAACCCAAGGAACCTCCATCTGAAGGCAAGCTTACAAGAAGAAGCAGGAGAAGGAAAATTTCCGAAGCTGTTGAAACTAAAACTAGTAAGTCTATACAAGAGGACAGTGAGGAGATAATTTCTGAGAAATTGACTGAAATTAGGAAACAACTTAAAAAGGAGAAGATGATAAGAAGGTATGCCAAGGAGAGAGGTGAAGGACCATCTCAACCAAGACGAAGCCACAGACTTAGAGGTATATTGAAGAAAACAGGGATTAGACAAACGGGAATCATAAACATTGAGGATGAAGAGACACCAACTGCTAGATCACCTGAGTACCAATATGAAGAGGATCTTGATGAAGGAGCTCTAGAGATAGACCTAGCACAACAAAAAATTTATAATTATGTTGAGACATTAGAGAAGAGAGCCTCAGAAAGTAGAGACATAACTCGTAGCCCACCAAAATCTACAATTGATGTACTAAGAAGAGACAAATATGAGTTAGAAGTACTCAATAGGCATATCAAGAATGAGAATGACATTTTAAGGGAGCAGGTTAAGCTAAAAAGTGATATGAATACAACTCTCTCTCTGCAAATGGAAAAGTTGTACAAGGCTAGTGAGAAATTGAAGAAGAAAAACAAAAAGTTGAGCAGGGCACTTATAAATTTGAGATTCAAGTTGGTCATAAAGAAGCCTAGGAGGCCATTAACTATCAGGAAAAGCAGAAGAAGGAGCCTAGATGTCCTAGCAAAAGTCTCAGAATATATGGGTTGATTGCATGAGGACATGCAAAAACTTTGCAGTGGGGGTATGTTGAGCCCCAAAGATGTCCTTTTCTTCCACCACATTTCACTTCATTTCCTTTGTTCCTTATCAATTACAGGCTTAAATGATCAATAGGATTAATTAAATTTTCTTTAAGAATGTATATAATGACTAACTTGCTACACTTTCATGGTTTTGTTGTTGTAGTAATTTTTGGCTAGACTTAGCTACATAATGCAGCCATTCTGTAGCTAGTTGCCGATTCCGCAGCTGTCTTCATGTTTTCATAGGTTCCAGGTGTCACCTAAAAGAAAAACACATATGAGTGAATTCCAAACTTCATCCACATCATTCCTTGCTCCCTATGAAGTCTGAGTAGAATTCTACAGGTGGTTATGCACGTGGAAACCAAAACTAAGAGATAGACTTCTAATAGGACAAGGAATGTATAGATGTCTTTAATCATAGTACGAGACCACCACCAGAGTTTTAATTTGATTTTAGTTGGGAAAGACAGTTATTCCTATTTTATCTCAAGGGAATTTATGTAATTTTCTTATAAGAATGACTCGGGAGGCCGAGAAACAACTAGCTAGATTTATGTTTTGTTGCTAGATCTTAGAAGACCGTAATAATCTGTTTTTAAAAATTATTTTCCTTTAATGAAAGAAGAAGTACTTTATTGCAATATCTGAGGCAATCTTGAGGAGATTTGTATGCTAATCCGGTGGTAGAGGGCCCCTAATGCCCGAGAAGCTTTGTGCACATTGTTTAGATAAGTAACTTTAGCCTTGTTGCATTCTTAGTTTAACCAATTCTCTGCACTTTACGTTTTATATTCACTTGCATTGGATGCTACAGTCTAGCCTTGTTCTTACGAATTATTCCAAAATATCCATAATATTGAATGAGACACAACTGTAGTATTTTAGGAGCTAGTTGAATTTCTTTGAACTTTATGTTTTTCGTGCTCAATTACATCAATTGTTACGCTAGTCTTGTTCTTACGAACTCTTCCAAAATATCACTAACACTGGATGAGACATAGTTGTGGTGTTTTAGAGCTTAGTTTAGTTTTGTTGAACTTTATGCTTTTATGCTCATTTACATCACATGTTACAGCCAGTCCTGTTCTATGAATTATTCCAAAATACCACTAAACCCGAATGAGACAGAGCTGAAACATTTTAGTGATTAGTTGCATTTTTAGTTTAGTTGTAATACTCCGGAGGTTAATAGCACCCTAGTTCATTTTCTGTTCACTATGTTTCAAGTTAGTCTAACTACATTATATTTCATTTATAGTCACTGTATTTCAAGTTTGATTAGCTAGTTGAATTAGACTTCACGGCCTTCATTATTTACAAACTACTCTTGTTATTAATCTCTTTCAATACATCATCATATGGACAGGAAGTAGTGATATCAGTTCAAAGCCTTGACTGTTCTGCAATCTCTTATAATTGTGAATAGCCTTTTTCCTAAACTATTCCAAAAGACTTCTAATTTCCGAATAAGGCTTAGTAGTGACAATTTGAGTTGCAGAATGGATTAATTTCAGTGACATAGGTTAATTTAGATTAGAGTTCCTCACTGTGTTGCAGACTATCTTCTCCAAATATGTTCCAACAAATTTCTAACCATATATAAGATTTTCTTTGTGATCTTGTAGGTGGTTGTTTATTTAGAAGAACCTCATGGCACTAACTTATCCTTTTCTCAAGCTATTCCAACATATTTCTAATGAATGAATGGGATTGAGTTCATGTTATGAGTTATTGAGTTCATGTTATGAGTTATTGAGTTCATGTTGTGAGTTATTGAGTTCTTGCTATGAGTTATTTTTCTTGTTAAAGTATTGCATTTTCTGTTCTCAGGAGCCATACATACTTTAGAATAGGTTTTGCTCTATTTTAGTGTGTCCAACAACTTCTCTTTGCCAAAACTTAGTTCTTTTCTTCTTAGAATAAAAACACAAAATCAAAAAGATTAAAAAAACACTAAACACAACGTAGTGAGAAACAAATACCTAGGCACATATAGTGCACTTCACTTCAACAGTTTACTAACCCTGGTTGACAATTTATGACCTCAATTTAGGAACACTAAATTGAGTAGACACCCTCTGTAGGGAAATGGTATTTCACAACCACAACCAAATATTGAAAGTTTATCAGTGGAATATGTTATGAAATTAGTGGAATATGTTATGAAACCAACTCCAAAAATAGAAGAAAAGAGAGATCAACACCTTATAAATAAGCCACTTCGAGGGGGAAAACTCCTTTACATTACATAAATGAACAATTATTGGATGATTCAAATGAAAAAACCTCCTTTCTATATATAGCAATCCATGGGGTCACAATATAATCCTATCTGACCTAAAAATCATAATGTAAGGTCACAATAATAACAATATGGGGACTACAGGGGTACAAAAATAACAATAAGGGGGCTACACTAAAAACAATAAGGGAATACACTTGTAATATAGGGACCTGACATGCCCCTCTCCTTCAAACAAGTGTTGTCATTAATGCTTGATTATTTCTTCATGCTTCTGTATAAAATTCTCAACCTCCCATGTGGAATCTTTAATGGCTAAATTCTTCCACTTGATGAGATTCTCTTAAATTGATCGATTTTGTAGTTGTGGAGTTCTTGTTTTTTTGACTACATAACTTTGTTCCCTATGATTTTGATCTTCCTGTTGTTTCATTCGATTCTGCACCAAAGTTAGGTTATCCTTTGAGAGTTGTAGAACTTGTTGTTGATGCTTGATGTGATCTTCCACTACTTTATCGTCCATATTAGCTTTCATTTGATCCTTAAAACCATCCAAATTATAATCTTTTTTTATTTTAAACCATCTATGTCATCTTTGATTTCTCTTTTTAAGATCGAAATTTGTTAGACCTGGTACCATAATTTTGGTATCTCATACTGCAATTATTCCTCTTGATGCGTCATAGTAGAGTTTTCTTAGCGATTGATAGGTGTGGAAATATTTTTGGGAGGAATTATAGAACCCAATATTGATACAAATGCTTCAATATGGCCTTGGAATCACTTAAAACTGATTTTTCAAAAAAAAATTATGCAATTTTAAAAAGAAAATACACACCTTTTTCTTTTTTTTTAGGTGGTTTATATTAAACCTGATCTATCTCTGTTATTTCAGATCTTCAATATCTTAAATTTTATATGGTATTATCCCTATGAATTTTCTTTCAAATGCCATAGGTAGGACCTGATTTTCATTTTTCAAGGAGAACTTATGCCCAATCTACCACAATGGCCTAATGATAGACTCGTTCAGTAGAGAAAACTTGTACGATGTGCCACATGTCACTATCTTCTCCTTCTTCTATGAAATTGATATACACGAAACTAAATTCCATGTAATTTAAGCGAACTTTTATAAAATTCCAATTCGATGCTTAGAGAAAGAGTTATGGAGATTTTCCCAAGGTCACCTTGTTTAGATGAAATTCGGAAGTCTACAAAAACCCTAATTTCCACATGTCGTATATCTGAGAATATTGCAACCCAAGATCTAAAGTTTTTACAAAAATTTCCTTAGGATTTATCTGCAATGGGATTTTTTTAGTGTGTGAACCCTCGTAGAACAAAATTTATAGTGCAAATGCCACGATGACCTATTTGAAGCAGTGAAACCCTAGAATCCAAAGCTCTGATACCAAATTTTATGAAACCAACTTAAAAAATACAAGAAAAGAGAGATCAACTCCTTATAAATAAGACACTTAGAGGCGGAAGCCTCCTTTTCATTACATAAATGAAAAATTCTTGGATGATTCAAATGAAAAAATCTCCCTTGTATATATAAGAGTCCATGGGGTCACAATATAACCCTAGATAATCTAACAATAATAATTCAAGGGCACAACAATAACAATAGTGGGGTTTTATGGAGCACAATAATAACAATATGGGGACTAAAGGGTTACAACAATAAAAGCAATGGTGCTACACTAACAACAATAAGGGACTACATTAGTAATATAGGGACCTAATAGAATCATAATACCCTAGTACAATTTGGAAACTCTAGATCATATTTGGAGCCTCTGTGACCATACCAGTCGACAACTGGTCCTTTGTGTCCATTTAATGCATGTGTTTGTCTGTATATTTTTGTAGCAGAGTGGCAATTGTATGTATTTATACTCTTCATTAATTCACTAATGTCTATAATTAATCATTACATGTATAATTCGTGTTATACCTAACAAACATGCATTACAAATAATTAACAATAATTTAATAATTCATTCATATTAATTATGCACAACGAAACCAAAGGCACAGAAATATTGAACCTACACTATGGTTAAAAAAAAAATAACATATAAATATAACATATGGCCCATAAATATAATTCATGACACATGGAAACTTATTTTAAATAAAATCCTAATTGGTTGTAGTCCTTCCATATTCCACCCAACCATACACCACATGGTTTATAAAATTTCAAACGTAGGTCACCCCTGAGTTGGGGCTTTAACTCCATGTGTAATATTCTATACACAAAAATATATTAGACCACAGACTCCTACCAAGGTACAAACCCCAGTAGCCTTAGTCTCGAAACATAATCTCATGCTCCCTCCAAGTTACACCAAAGTGGAGAAACCCTTCACTGCACCCAATAGTCCCTCAACGGTGTGTACGTCCAAGGAACCTTACATCCAACGAGCGATGATATCAGCCTTATAGATTATAGGTGCTCTTGATTCTCTTTATGGTTTCCATGTGTCATAACCTAACCTTTTCATAAATTTTAATTAAGTGGAATATTATTTGGTAGGATAAAACTCTAGTAATTTTAGCCCATACAAGAATTGGAACCAAAATCCATCAAATTTTACATTGTATTCTAATCTTCCCTTCACATGTAAGTTTGAAATATTCTCAATATGATCACCTTGATTCGATAGTTATTGAATTCAAATAAATGGTCATAAAGGCCCCTCAGGCCTAAAACTTAACTCTTTTTAAGCACATTTTTCCATCTTGATAGCACTTAATGACATAATCTAATTGAATCCAATGGTGCTTCTTTGATATTGGGTCAGAAGTTGTGCACTCGTTAATGCACCCTTGTTGGCTTGATTAGATACAATAATTTTCTATAATCAAGATCAATGAAAATCATGCTATACTAGACCTATATTTGAGAGAAAATTAACAACAATTTCAGACCTGATGGATGGGGAAAGGAACAAATTTTGTAGTAGCATTTAACATTATTTGAATGTTTTTAAATAAAAATAAATGGGCTTCATGGTGTATTGATTCCACACACTTGATAATACTTCACACCCAACCTCCACAAAATATAGTCCTTGTATTTGCAACCAGAAGCATCATTTCCATTTGAATGCAGGGTAATCAAGGTTGCGAGCTTTCTTTTTACTCAACTAATTATATTGTAGGAAGCTAGGTTAGTAACTAGAGATATAAACCCATATTTGTTTTCTGTTTCTTCAATGATTTTAGAGAATTATTAGTGAGAAAGGTAGAATAATAATCGAAGGAAATATTTATTAATGACCTAGCACAAATTAGGGATACCATCTTGCAAAACACAAATATCCTCACCTTGAAGAAAAGACTAGGATCATCCTCTAAACATTTTCAGTAAAATGAATATTTGATTAAATCAAGATTCATTGTGCCCACGCTACCTACCACCCATTTTGTTGTGGACCCCATTCTTCTTTTAGTGGGGATTTTTAACTCTAAAAATGGAAATATTGTTTCCCATGTGAAAAATGGATATTTCCAAGAAGTTTATGAGGAAACATTTTCCAAAATGTTGATTTTTTCCTCTAAGGATGTACATATTATAGAGAATAAATTCAAAGAGGACTTTATGACCTAGGTAAAGGATGATAATCTCACATTTTTTGAAAACTTTCTTAAAATCCTATAGAAAACTTTCTTAAAATCCTATTGAAAACTCAAAGGTAGAATTACCTATTTCTATTAGGTTGTTGAAACCCTGTTTTCAAATAATGATATCCCTTTTGGAAATAATTATAGGTCTCACAAATGATTCATAAATGGACAAGACTATGTTTATGACCCTTATACTTTTAATTTCAAACCCTTATGAAGTGACCATTAATTTCCTTAGGTATTTAGCTTGGAGTGTAGTTCTATACATGTGCATAGTCATTCCCTTTAAATCTGCAAGCATTGCGCCTACTCAGTACATTTGGTTCTGTTAAATGACCTTGCATACTTTATTTTTACATGATTCATAGAGGGAAACCAAGATAAGGTAAAGAGAAAAATGTTTATAGTTGGGCCAAAATATTATATCTAGGATGAATCCTAGGGAATTACGTTCGATATATTTATCGTTTCTCTTGTTAAATCTAAGTAAAATAATTAGGGAAAACCCCCAAAAAAATATCACATGAGGCTAGAAGATTTTTATGGTTAACTAAATATGATAACATTTGAGATTGGTTCCTCTTTCCCAAATATTTAATCAGAGTCTATGGCTTTGAGAAGGATTCATATTGTCTCCCAAAATTTATTACTCTGTAGATATTTTCATATCAGGTGATAAGAAAAGGAAATTATATGAACAAGTTTCATTTTATTTCTAAAGTAAATAGACACTGTTTAATTTTCCTTATGGATTTTTCTCTTTGATCTCTAGACATAACATTTGATATAATTGAAAGATAGTTGTTTTATTTTGGTTTTGTGCAAGATGTTTGCTGGAAATATGATCCACATGTTATTATTTCTAACCTGAGGAAACAAGATGGTTTCTTTTCTTACATTCATGAACCAAAAATAGAGACTAAACAACTAGCTAATGTATTTCCTTCCCTACATAATAAAAAAAATATTAGATAAACATGCAGGTATCCCAAGGGAAAGAGAACCAAGAAATTCAAACAGAGATAGAGCCAAGTAAAACCATTATTCTTGAAACCATCCAGGCCATATATTGAAATATTACTTAATCCATAATTGTACAAACTCATAACCCCTTGAAGAGGAAGACAAAGGAATTCCATTTAGAATTAGGACATAAAATACTGACAAGGAAATATAAGGAAGATCAAATCAAACCCTTTATAAGAAGTACCGAATAATTATCTAGAGAAATTCGAAAAACACTTGAATAATCATAATCAAAATATTCAGGTGAAAAAACATTGTCTGTTAAGAATATTTTTATGAAGGAGGTAGTTGTAGAAAAAATCAAGAAATAGCTAATGTGATTTCCATAGGAAGAAAAAATCGTATAAGAGATCACACTTAGGAAAATGACTCCTACTATGGGTCCTAGATTCATATACTCAACTAATTTTGAAAAATAAGATGTCCAATATTACTGTAATATGATGAGAGATAGATAACAATAAAAGAAAAATGGGTTCCGGATCATCTTCTTTGGATTTCGGTTTAATTAATTTGATTGATTTTGATATGATTAATTGGCCTAAACTAACTAGAGAGGTTGTGGTGAGAAGGATTATAGACTCAACTACTAGCAAAGTGAAGCTACAAGAAATGCTCACTACGATTATAGAACAACTCAATAATGCAAAAGTGGAATTGAGAAATAAGGATAACCCAATCAAAGAGCTAGAGGTAATAAAATAAGTCAATCTAGTAAACTGAAGGATGGGAGCACTGCCAAGAAATTATTAGAGAGAAAAAATAGAGAGATTAAAATCCTAAAGTTATCTAGTAATATCCCTGACTATTTTGGAACTAGTTTAGTAGATGCCTTTAAAACAAGGAATAAATCAAGATGACGTCACAAGAAAATCAAAAGGCACTTGTTATGTCATATATTCATACTATCGGAGTTATGTTGAAGACCCTAGGTTAGGGACATCTCACTCTTATATCGAACACTTCATAGACCATGTTGGAGTTATGTATCATTTATTTACACTAAGGACTACTCTGGGAGACCTATTTTCTGTTATGTGTCCTATGATGGCTATATATCCACAGTTCATTTATTGGTGGCTATGATGTTTTGTATTTGTCACTAATGGATCTAGTATGCATTATTCATGGCCATGTCTTAGAATTTCATATCATGGACCTGCAGTGTATGTTTTTCATGCATGTTCAATATCTATTTATGACCAATAATGGGTATGGTTTCCTCATGGATGTTATTAGAATAAATGAGAGGCCAACATATGTATTCTTCTGATTCAGTTTCTTGTCTTTGTCTCCTTCCTCCAATTTTTACCTATGAGATTTATTGTAATGAATTTCTTCCATCAATTACCCTTCTAAATTCATGCCTTAGGGGGAATATATTATCAATCTATTTTTCTCCCTACAGTTCGTAGTTATGAGTGCTTCTTGTTATGGGATGAATTACCCTAGGGTTTGGGTTGAGAACCTCAACAAAGCAAGAGGCATACATCAACAAGAAGCAAGAAAATTTACAGTCCTAATTCTTAAAGTAGTAAAATTGGGAGAAAAGGTCATACCCATAGGTCCTACATTTGAAGGCGATCTGCAGGGTTCAAACCCTCTACTTCTTCTAGGGCTCCACGATCTGCAACTCACTCAAGAAAACAACATATATTAGTAATAACTAAAATAATGTTCACGATGTTAAAGTTAGATCATATAATCTTATAAACATAATAACATCAAATCATTCATAACAAGATCATAACATGTATAAATAATAATATCATGAACATCAGGAATTCCATAAAGATTCTTTATTGATGTATGTAAATACGTGTGGAGGAATACCACATGATTCAGCCACGACTCCAAGGGAAACTGTCATCTGGATCCTTCCAACCCAAGTCTAAACAATATCTTTCCATAACCATAAACATGGATGTCATATAAGAGGAATGAGCATCTCCATGAGGGAAATAAGGGTTTCCACAATCTAGGAAGTGAAACAAGCACAAGGATAAATCTAACTTGATTACTTTAGGCCTTCCCATAAGGTCTATTTATACCACCCCATAACAGTTTCTTTTCTTTTCTTTTTTTCAGTTGGGATACAGCTAGGCCACGAGATAATATAGGTAGGCTTCTAGTGTAACCCATAAACCATGCCCAAAAAATAGGGAATTTTACATTTTATCATATTTTAAGTTATATACACGGGTTTGTTATAACTAAACCCACATGTGCACATGCATTTTAGAGGGCAGAGTTGCGTATGGAATTCAAAATAATGTTTTTTAGATAAAGGACCATGTCTAAAGGGAAATGGATTCCCAAGGCCATATCAAAAAGCATCAAGTATATAGATGTGGGAAATGATGCGATAACTGATGCCCCCTAATATATGAGGTTAGAAGGGGTACATGATGGCCAGGATGTATTAAGTGTATAAGAAGAATCATGCGAGGACTTGGGAGGATTTCACTAGATTTCATACTGCCAAAAACCATTTGAAGAGATAAGAAAGTAAGCTCATGTCTGAGGTGGGCATACCCATTATCAGTGAAAGTAAATCATGTCCACATATCAAGTGTGGAGCGGATCCAATATGTATACAAGTGCAAAAGAAACTACAAAGTACATAGTGGATCATTTGGTCACAACCTCGAAAAATTACAAATCAAGGTCATGTCATAGTACCACATATAGAATAACTGGTCAATGATGCTGAGAAATATATCTGATCATTGAAGTCATAGAACTGAATCTCCATGTACTGAATCATAAAGAGTGGAATAATGGTAATGCACACAAGTAGGGTGGCAACATATAAGATGTTGTTGTGATAAAATGCAACATATAAGGTGGATGGTGTATTTCGAAGAAAATTGAAGAAGTTGTCAAATAGACCAAAACATGCTGATGTAAACCCAAGGACTTCATCGATCAGCATGGTACATTTCTACACTATGGAAATAAATGAGCTTAATTCGATCATGTGAGAAATTGTTTCATTGCCGATCATTGATTTATATCATTAACAAACATGAGATAACTCATCGATAATAATGATGATAGTCCAACCCCAGTACAATCTCACAAGTTTGAATGAATGAGTTGAATTAAAACACTTGAGAGAATATACCAATAAGGAGACACTTATATATTATCAGTATCGATATGGAAGGATTTTTCCATTGATGACTACAAACCCTAAAGTATTAAAAAAGGACTCTATACCTTGTTCTTAGAGCAATGAGTTGGAGTCAATGGGAAAATATATGTTGGAAGGAAGGCATTAAGGAATCCCACATCAATCCAACGCGAGTGTAACCCACAGGAAAATAATTTGGAATGAATCAGACAGAGAAAGATGAAGTAACCAACCTGAATCACATTTCCGGCATACACAAAATATATCTAGCACATGACAAAAACCCTTTGAACCAACTAATAATGAAAGCTGACACATAGGCAGGGAATCCACCAATAGGTTCAAATGGAAACCAAGGTACTGCATGAATACAAATGTGTGATAATGAAAGCTAACATCAAACACAAAGGAAACCACTCAGTCAAATACCCATGATTTTGATCATTTTTGAGCACAAGGTCATCTATTAATGATGGAAATAGCACTAGGGTGTGGCTCTAGGTTTATTCTCAAAGAAATTTGTTGAAGTCAATAAGAGAAAACCCACCAATAAGAATTCAATGGTGACCTTCTTAATTAGAACAAGAAAAGGACCAAATATATTATGTGATAGAATATAACCCTGATAGACAGGGTATGGCCAAGTGAAAAAAGAGTCAACGAAAACTGTAGAAAGGCAGACTCAGATTTACTTCCTTTGAACAAAAGCATGACTCGAATGTGACTATATGGAAACATATAATAACTTTGTATGAGCTTTTCATATAGGAGGCATAAA
Organism: Pinus albicaulis; assembly: GCA_034641835.2. Lineage (NCBI taxonomy): Eukaryota > Viridiplantae > Streptophyta > Pinopsida > Pinales > Pinaceae > Pinus > Pinus albicaulis. The sequence goes on from CM076580.1 coordinate 1,602,699,386, forward strand.
CAAACCCTCCATATGATTGGAGCAGATAACCAACTGGGGGAGTACTGACTCAATAACAAGGTTATGGGTCTCCTAAGCCAAACTAAATCCCATCCTAATGGAGGAAAGAATTTGGTTTTTGTACTTTCTTCAAGGGCGACACAACTGACTCTTGTTTCCATCAATCATGCAAGTAATTTACCATTCCCTCTCTTTTTGAAATATATAAATATTTTTTTTCATATAAAAATCCTGAAAAAAATAATAAAGAATGCATATAGTATAGTGGAAAGAACAAGTGTTAGGAAACATATGCACTAGTTCCTAGGGTTAGAAAAATGCTATGCTCAATGCAAGGTGGAAAAAATGGTAAATGACACTCAGAGGACTGTTCTGTCCACGAGAAAAGGGTGTCAAGTTGTAGATTCTAAGTGATCGTAAAGGTTTATTTTGCAGAAAGACATTGTCAAAAAGTGGCTTATATGTGAGTCCAAGTGGAGTGGGCTTGATTCCAAAAGATACAAATAGTCAACGAGCAATGCAAGAGAACAAATTAACATGAGGGAGCCTCTAGGGTATAAATCCAGAAAGATAACAAAGAAGTAGACTGAAGCTTCATCGCAAAATTCATAGCGAGACTAAAGAGGACTCCCGAACCTACAAAATGTTTGGAGCAAGGCAAACATATGCTAGCGAGGATCTATCTAGAAAACACATGTAAAGGATGGATCTACCATCATATCATGATTTTATAAATCGGGGAGTGAAAATGGTTTGAATAATCAGAACATGATGGGGTCGAATGATGGCAAGATATCACAGTATGGAGGTTAGAATGTAGAATGCAATGGAAAATGTATTTCCCTAACCTATATGCTAGTGCTGAAAACAATACTAGCCATGACAGTTTAGCGGTCATGGAATTGAAGCGGCAAAAAATGTCTCAAAATCTTCAGTTGGTACAGAAAACAACCTATCACAGCTCTTGAAAGCCAAAAAGGTCATAAAGTTCAACGAATTCATAAAATAACGCAAACTTTATAAAAGTGGGTTTTGAAATTTTTTGAAATCTTGGTATAAATACACCTTGTCTACTTACTTTTGTCATTTTTTCATTGGGAATTTGGAGAAAAAATATCTAGAGCAAAAAAAAACAAATTCAATCCACCCAATTTCTTAGTCGGATCACCACGAATCTTCCAAGTAATCCCCTCAAACTCATCCTTATTGAATTTCCTAATCATTTCAATCTATTTTCAAATGAATAAATCATAGTAATCTTAATTCTATATTTACCCTCTACATATACATGGGGTTGTCCATATTGAATTCGCATGTATACGCGACTTTGTATGAAAGAAACACCCGTATGTGTAGCACAATTTTTTGAACCAAATATTTAATGGATGAAAAACTTGAATGATGCAATATGAATATGAGTTGGAGAGAGTAGGAACATATTTCCATTGATAATGAAGTTATGGAAGATATTTTGGCATTGCATGTCCTTAGAGGGTGCGGTTTTTTTAAATTATTAAAAATGCCAAACATCAGGACAAACACACGATTTCTTGAAATGCTTGTGAATTACTAGGATTCAGAAGAGGATTCCTTTATGATTTATTGGATGCCTCTGTTGATTGAAGTAGAGAAAATATAATTCATCACTCGAATTTCCTTAAGAGAAGAGCCAGTAAACTTGCAGGGGAAGGCCACAGGAGGACTCAATGTAGATGACTACATTCAACTCTATTGTTTAGCAGATACTCAGAAGGTTGGTACTCAGGTCCCAATTAGAGATGTAGACAAATTACACATCAAGATCATTGTTTTCACAATTTTCCAAGTAACTAGATCAACATCATTGCATCAAGCCTCACGAGATACAATGAGTTTGGAAAAATATTTCCTAACTACATTGTATTATTGGTGCACAACTTTACTGACCAACTTGAAAAAGAATTTGAATTCAAATTGGAAGAATAATACCAAGCACTTTAGATATGCCACTATCCTGTGCAATTTCTTTATTGAGAGATTACCCAGGCTTCGACCCAAGGTGATTTCAATGATCAACAACCCAATAGATCAACACGTAGCAAGGTGGGTTGAACTGATGAAGAGACTAGGAGGTGGGGAGGTCCCTAGGACTACCTTTGATGATGCGTTCTTCCTTTTGTGGGGATAACAGGTCATCACCATTGAGGACTAACCCGATGTAGGTATGGACTTCAAAGCAAACCTAGATCTTCCACTTCCACCCGGTGCTGCATGGGGAGAAATTGGTAAGATTTATTTTCATGACTTTTGATAATATTTGGTTTATTTTTGGATTTTCAAAAATATGAAATGAAATCATTTTTTATAGGGGAAAATATATACAAAATTATTGATCATGACACAGATGTAGGACCAGTAAGACCTGAGGATCCTCCAAGCCATAGGCGTCACAGAAGAGATGTGGAAAATGTCATAGGCGATCCGGAAAGAGTCCTTCATGCCATACAGAGGAACCTAGAGGGTTTAACCCACCAAGTGCCTATGGCTACAGTGGAGGATTTTCCAGAACTTATACAGAGATCCATGGTTGGTGTAACATGGGATTGGGTGTGACTCTTCTTATGTATGGAAACTACCATAGTATTCTTACAGGATGCTAATCCAGGGTAGGGCCCTTAGAAATAGATTTTAGGATGAGTTGATATTTTTTTTTATAGACATGATCGGGCATAAGCCCTAATTTTCTAGGATGTTTGTGTCCCACCTTTGTATAAAATTTTGAACATATTACTATTATCTATATACAAGTAGTTTCGTGATGTGACTCTCTCATATATAGAAATGATAATTGATGTTTTTTGATGTTTTTAATGTGATGAATGAATTATATGAAAATCTAATGCTTCATTAGCTAATTTATCAACAAATGTGTTATGTGGTCATGGGATATGGATATATGTAATGAAATTAAATTATCTCTGTAATAAACGTACTCTCAGAAATTGGCGATATAAATAAGGATCTATGACACGATAGATTTTATTCAAGTGAGACACCACCAGTTGTGAATCCAAGTATACTACTAATGAACAAACACCATTAAGATATATTTCTTTAGATATCAGATTGACCAAAATAGTATATTCTGAAACATTATTCGAAATAGGACTAATACATATGCCCCTTGATACTAAAAAATAACCAAATGGATAGTAAATTATCGAAGTCGAGAAATATAAATTCCATGTATGTCGACTAAAACCATCGACAAAGGCTAAATATATCATATCATCCATAGATACCTGCCAAGGTAGATCAAAAATATCAATGTCAAAATCCATAAGTTCATTTCCATTAAAATCAACCAATTCATAAGATCCCTTTTTCAGGACTCTTTTAACGATATAAGGACTGCACCACATGGATTTAATCTTACCTAACCCCAAGGCATCCTTGTATTGATCATAAGAAAGGAAAATATCATGTTTAGAGAAAACCCTAGGTCGCATAGTCTCATCATACTGAACATTCACCATTTTCCTATAAGCTTCATTAATCGTGGCTATGTCTCAATGATGCTCATCAATACATTCAAAATAAACAAGTTATTCTTCAATACTGGTAGTGTTTGGAAGAAGTTAAAAAACTAGCTTAATGGAAATAATTTCATATTCCATAGGGAAGATTGATTCCAATCCATAAACCAGTTAAAAAGGACTGATATTGGTTGTAGTATTAACTGACATTTGGTATGCCCAAAGCGTAGGGTACAACATAACGTGCCAATTACATCAAGATTTATTGATCTTCCTTTGTAGGATAACCTTTAAATATTTATTCACAGCTTCTAGTTTCCCATTGGCCTAGGGATAATAAGGAGATGAATGCTCCTACTGAAAACCTATCTTGAGAACCAATTCAGGCACCATGGAATTCTAAATATCACTGACATTTTCAGTGACAATCTCTTTCGGAATACCAAAATGAGAAATGACTTGGTTGAAAAGAAAAAACGTTTTTGTTTCACCATCGTTCGAAAATGTAGGCATAGCCTCGGCCCACTTGGTGAAGTAGTCCACTACTATAATGATATCTTATGACCCTTTTCCGAAGCTACGTTATAAGTTGTAAAATGTATTCCCCAACTTATGAATGGACCAATGGCAATAACATAAAAGAGCAGAGCTAGACGATCACACATTTTTTGAGTATAGACTTGACAAGGATGATATTTCTTGTCTGCTTCAACATAATCTTTGAAAAGCGAAGGCCAAAACTATTTGACACGCAAAATTTTTTGGGCTGTAGCAAGCCCGGATAAATTACCACCACAAGCTCCATTGTGGCAATAATTCATCACTACCTCAGCTTCTTCCAAGATTAAGCAACGTCTAAGGATTGAATCAACCCCGCAATAATATAAAGTGTCACCAATGATAACATAGCTTTTCGCCAAGTGGCACAATTTTCTACGTTCATCCTTCAAAAAAGTGAGGGGAAACTTCAAAGTCTAAAGATATATAATAATATCCCCATACGAAGGATCTTGTGAAGAAATAAGGAAAATATGTTCATTAGAGAATGATTCCTCATAAGCTATTTCCTCTCCACTAGGAAACTCAGAGATTAATTATGAAAATATGAACAATTTCTTGGATTTAGCAGAGAAGAACTCGATATCGAATTATTTTCGAATACAATCCATATATAATATTTTCCCCCAATCAATTGCTTGCTAAGAATGAATTGAAATGGATTGATGGCTGCCAAAACAAAAGTTTTGTGAAATAGAATATAATTTCTAAGTCATTGGACATCATGGACTGCTGCTAAAGCTAACATCTTGATGGGATAATATCACAAATTAGGACCTATCAAGCATCAACATAGACAAAATATCACATGCTGACAAAGAGCATCTTCACTGTGAACTAGAACCATACCTATGGTTGATTTTTTCGAGGCGAGATACAAGAGGAAATCCGTGCTATAATCAGGTGAACTCCGTAGAGGATCAAAGGTTAATGCCTTTTTCAAAGCATCAAATGAGCTTTGAGCGAAGTCATCGAATAGGAATGGAAGTCCCTTTTTCAACAATCTCATAAATCCTTATGTAATCTCAGCATAATTGACGATAATTCTCCTCAAGAAATTTGTTTTTCATTGGTGACTATGAAGTTTAGGATTGGTAGATGTGGGAGGAAACTGCAGTATTACATCAAACTTGAGAGGATCTACACGAATCCCTTCAGTAGACACTATGAACCCCACTAAGCAACCGGATGTGACTGCGAAAACACACTTATTCGGATTCAACCAAATTTTATAATAATGACATCTTTCCAAAATCAATCAAAGATGATGAGGATGATCACTTCTATTTCGATAACGAGTAGCTAAGTAATCCAAATAAGCTTTGATGATATGCTTGATATTGTGGAAATCATAAGACATGTCCTACTGGAAAGTGTCTCCAACATTTTTAAGACCAAAAGGCCTCTTTTTATGTGCAAAGGTACCCCAGGGTCAAACAAAATTTGTCTGATGTTGATCTTCATGATGGATATTAATTTTATTATAACTCAAGAAACCACCGATGAAGGAGAAAATATCATTCCCTGCACATTCATCGATAATATAATCAATAAAGGGTGTAGGGTAATTATCTTTAGGACATGCCTTATTCAAATCTCTAAAGTCTATGCACACACAAATCTTTCCTTATTTCCTTGCCACCGGGACTAGATTTGACACCCACTCAGTCAAACGAACAATGTAATAAAACCTGCCTTAAGCAACTTCTCAACCTCGACATTGATAGTTGTGGTTTTCCTAGGATTTACCAGCCGAAGCTTTTGTTGTATAGGATTAGTGTTCTCATAATTCTTGATCTCATGATGTACAATCGATGGATCAATTTCAGGAATTTCCTCATAAGACAAAGCAAAAACAATACAAAATTGTTAAAAAAATTGGTATAGATTTGAATATCTTCAGGGGAACACTCGGCTCCGATGAAAAAATTCTCTATTACATTAAGATAGATGGAAATATTTACCTGAATTGTTTCTGAAATGGTAGACATATTACCTTTAGAAAAAATTTGTGTTAGAGCTAAAGGGTTTCGAATTGGGTGAACATGACCAGTTGACATATGGCTAGACAAACTTGACTTAAATTCTAGCGAATTTGGTAGAAAATATGACCAATGGTGAAAATCATCCCATGGTCTTTCCACACCCATCATTGCTTCTAGGATTGCCTCCTCAGATGGTAAAACAATATCAAGGTAGTCCAAAGAAGAAGTGGATTTAAGGGTGTAATTCGACGCCACATATCCATCCAAATCCTCAAGTGAAAGGGGAACCAGATCAAAATCTGCAGTTTAAACAATGGATTGATAATAAATTTTGGCTACAGACATAGGATATTCCATCCCACCCACTTGCCCATATTCTAATTTGGTCATAGAAGAGGGTAAGTGCCAAGGATCTAAAAAATAATGAGTTTGGAAGAACTCTTTTCAGGAAGGAACCTTGGAAGATGAAATACCATTTATATGAACAACAAGAGATGAGAGATCAAAGGTACCCTTCAACGAGGCATACATACCAACTCCTATATTCTTAAAAAGTTGCTTGGCATTATTCACCAAGGGAACAATAGAATTATAGGATGCATTAGAATATATCAAGGAATAATCCATCTGATCAATAGTAATCTCCCTTCATGGGGAAAACATAGGATGCAGAATAATGATGATATAATGGCATCCATATCATAAATCCAATTTCATCCCAATAGAAGGTATATTGCAAATTAAAATCAAATATTTATACTTCGATATTGACTACCTTGCCCGTAACATAGATGGACAAGGCATGAGCAATGGCATGTGGCCTTTGAGAATGATGATCAAATGTATTCAAGGGAGTAGGTGAAGGAACGGCTTGAGGAGATCTGATAGCTTTCCAACATCAAAAATACATGACACATGTGGAAGCTCCTTCATCAACTATAGTTCAAAAAATATTGATCTTTTGATAAATAGTTTTAATTTGAAAATCTATATGATCATGAAGTCTCTTCTTAATATTTGACATATCGAATGTAATCATAAGATATGTTTTTGGACCTACTGCCCCGACTGTAGTGAGAATCAAACTCCTTTGTGTTGGGAACAAATGGACTACCTCCAATGTAGACATATCATAAGGAATTTGAGCTAGATATTCTACAATGGAGTTGTTTTGGGCTCCCTTGGCATTAGGGTTAATCATTGAACTTTTATGAGATGCTTTCGGCATCAGAGGTATAAGCTCAATTGTGGGCCTCTCTATATGGAGTGGCTCAGAAATATTAGGAGCAACCTTAGCCTCAGAAGATTCAGATTCACCATATTCATGTGATCTTGTTGTGACATCAACGTGACCACTCATCATGTATACATTTGATGAATTTTCGCCTTCCTAGTTTCCCCTTGTGGGAGCTCTAGTATTTCCATTCGCACCAAAACAGTTGTGTTTCCCTTGGGTAAAAGGGTTAGTTAGGATAGTCTGGGAAATAGAAGAACCCTACTAAGCCAAGAAGCGTTGAGAATCATGAATCTTAGGGAAAATATGAGTGAGATGGTCTCTAGTGCACGATTTGTAGGGAAACTTAACTTTATTTTTCACCTCTCTCATACCCTCTCCAACATTATTGTTTGGTTTGTTTGCATTATCCTTCCATTCCTTATCCTTTTTATTATTCTGTCCTTTCTTCTTCCCGTCAAATTATTGATTTCCTTTCGGGTTAGAGGATTGGACAACATTAATGATAAAATTTTGGGAAGGCATAGACACTGATGACGTAGCCTGAATAGACTAAGTATTTTGTAAAGGCAAGTGATTCAGTTGATTTAAGGTGCTGGTCGTATTGCTATCGATCAAACCCACTATCCCATCAGCTTGGGGATATGGCTTTAGCTTGGCTAAATCTATCTTGGATTGAGGATCAATTGGAAAAATATTATTAAGAATCCAAGACTGAGAATAGATAAGTTCTAATTTTGGGGCTCTTAGGTTAGCCCACTCTCTAGTAAATACCCCAGAAAGAGATAAATCCTTAGATATTTCTAGCTATAAATATTTTAAGAACAATTATAGAAGAAATTCATTGGGAATATAGGCTTTAATGAGCCTCTTACTTCTTCCCCATTCCTGAATATGGTTAGAAATGCGAGTTGAATTATCTTGCTCGAAGCTAGAAAAAAGTTTAGTTCCAGCATCATACCGAACGAGAAATTGAAAATGATTCAAGAACACAATAGCTAATTCACCAAATGAAGCAAAGGTGTTCCTAGTAAGCTTTATATAACATTTAACAACATTTTCGGTCAAGGTGCATTGAAACAATCTCAACCTAATTGAATAATCAATTATGGAGTTAGATGAGCACCATTAGTGGAAAGTTGTTACATGTGCAGGTGGATCTTCTCCAGTCTTCCCTTCAAATTTTTGTGTATCTGATGGAAACTTTGTAGGAACTAGAGGCCAAGCCAAATCGTTAGTCAATTTTGAAATATCTGACAAATTTAGGGTTTCCAGGTGTTGTGGCTCATTTGCAATATTTTTGAAAACACAAAAAAAACATATATGTTAGAAAAAAGGAAAAATGTAAATTTTTCATATGGCAAAAAATAATTTTGTTTTATATTATTGGTCAATTAACATACTATGCAAAAACTGAGAGGTGTGTCCGATCATTGAGTTAATATCCATGAAAATCACCAAGCAAGGTTTAAAGGAATGGAGGTTGATTTGGATTGACGGAAACCTGCGGGCAAAAATATCCCAAGTGTTAACAATGATGGTGCTTGTGCATTTGAACCAGTCAAAAGCCCACTAACCAATATTGACGGTTCACAAAAACTATGGGGGTAGACCTCCAATGAGTCTTCCATACTCTAGATCATTCCAAAAGTGGTGTAGGCGACCCATGACGCAACCAATTAATGTCGCTAGATAATGAGCCAAATCTCTTGCAGGGCAGGAGTTTACACGTGGTTTTATTGCTAAAGCCAAAAGAAGGACATTTTTTTCCAGATAATAAAGAGTCCCCATTGGATATTTTTGATGCAGAAGTCAAGCCAATACTACAATTTTTATTGAAGATACTTGGAAAGGAGGATGATGCTCAAATTGACAGGTTTTCCTCACTGATTACTTATTTATTCTTATATGAAAATGTAGAAGAATTTATACATTTGGGGTTAAATGTTGTTGATGCAGATAATAAAAGACAAATCGGTGGTGGTTTGGAAAAATTTATAAGTAATGAACAAAATGAGGGAGGGTTGTTTGATTTTTTTTCTTCTTTCATGGCAATTGCATATAAGATTTTTAATGGAATTAATCCTCCATGTTTTCTACTAAGGGATCAATAGTTTCTTTGGCTTAGTGTTAATTTTAAATTTGGAGATTGGTTTGTATATGATGATTATTCAGAAATTAGGTTGTATGGAGCTAGGATTGAGCCTTATAGATTACCCATTTTTTTCCAATGAGAATGTTTTCCTTGGAGTTTAATGTATAGAGCCTAGATGTAGACCAGATACATTTTGTCCCAATGAAGAATGGCCATTTATTTGAGTTGTTTATGTTTGTGGGGCCATTCATAGTGAATATGAAGCAAGTAGAAAATGAGGCAAAATAGATGTTATAAAGCATGCATTTTTTATTAGGTGAGAAATTGGCTTATGACCCACAAAATGTGATATCTAGTAGGATGATTGAAAATGGTTATTCTTCTCTTGTTCATGATAGTAAGCCTGAAATTAAGAATTTAGCTAAAAAATATTTTGCAAACTCTAGTAGCACCTACATTTAGCCTCCAATCATCTCTGAAAGGATAAGTAAAAGAAAAAAAGAAAAGGTTGTTGATTCTGAGGATGAAGAACATACAACTGAGAAAAGAGCTAAGTTAACTGGAGAGATACCAAGCACACAACCTAGTTTCCTTATTCAATTAGGAGATACTCAAAATGTGCTATCTCCACCATCAAGACATGAATCTATTCATGATCAGGTTCCTTTGAACAAGCAAGTCTTTACCCAAATTTCAGAAAAGAACCAGAATATCAGAGCAAGTATGGAGTCTCAAGCGAAGTGTTAGATTACTCCATATCAAACTAGATTTTTGACTGCTATGGATTTAGAAATATATCAGTTGGAAATAGCTTTCTCTCACCCATATGAAATGAAAATAGGGTCATCCATTAGTTTTAAAACTGTAAATCTAAGTGTTGATGTTAAAAATATCCCTTTACTTGATAAAGTTAACTTACACATGCAAAATGGTCAATTGATTGTTAATGACCTAAGTAAAATAAGTGCAACGACTCATAAGGCTGAGAATATGTTGGGAAAGGTGATTAAGCAGTTGTTGTGATATACAACAACCCCCCATTTATTTTTATTAATAAGGAACCTTTTAAAATAAAATAGGAAATTCTTTTGATTTCCTAAAACAAAAAAACTTAGAAAATAAAATTTATGTTTGTTTCCTTTAAAAATTGCATCACATATTACATATCTTATTTCAAAAAAGAATTATAAAATGTAAGATATGCGAATTGTGAAATGCGCTCGAAGCCTTTCTAAAGAAAATAATTAAAAAAACATGTAAAGATATCAAAATCACCATTTCATTCTTCCTTTTTTCGCATCGCATTTTAATTAATCAACAAAGTCACAAGAGGAAAATGATATAAGTCATGATACCCGTGGACCTAACATACAGATAAACTAGGTAATATAAAACCTTTCGCGACCAGGTCCACTTTAAGCTTTTCACATTTCACATCGTGCACAACTTATAATATAGATTCAAACATTATCTTATAAAAGTTGCGATCTGTGATTTGCACAGATCTCATTTCACAACCTTTAAAGATTAAGCATTGCGAAATATTATAAGAAATAATTATGAATTGTGTATTAGATGAATTCAGTGTGTGAAAACAACTTATGTCATATCAAATGGAATTTAAGATCTTAACGACTTTAAAAAAATTGATAGATCTTACGTGCGAGGCCATGTGATATATTAAATTAGGAATTATAAAATATGATTGATAGATTGACATCTTCTCACGTGCATTAGAAGTAAATGATTTATTTACTCTTATGAGACTTCTTATATGCTAAATTTTCTTTTCTCTCAAGAAATCAATTATTTGGTTGAAGAAGTTTGCAATGAGAAAAAGAGGCAAGGAAATTTCTCAAACATCATCCACAGAAGACACAAATATTTCTTCATTATTTTTCAAACACCATCTGCAACAAAGACTATGGTATTTCATCATGGGAGGCAAGGTACAAACTCTTCGAAGATGAAGGACCAAGGGTGATAGACAAAGTTTCTACTACAGGCACTGATTCGACCTCTGATGCAACCATTTTTGATGTTGCATGCTCGCACATTCACAAAATACCATTGAGACCAAAGGTTTTTCCTTATACAGACATGGTTAAGTGGGCAATTGACCACTTAAACATTGAAGATAGAATTTTCAATAATTCGAGAGGAGATATTATGGGTTCTTTCAAAGCATAGGATTCAGCAACAATGTATCATCTACCAACTCCACAATAGATGTACGACAATAAGCATGTGTAAACTTTAAAATCAAAACTTACAGATCTTATCAAGGTCATACATGAATGGAAGGACAATGAAGGGAAATTAAAGAAAGACAAGTCCGGTACATACCCAATTGCACAAATTCCTAATACTTATTGTTATGTCACTAGTATGTTGTGTAGAATATTTTCCAAGCCTGATAGTACTAGATTTTCAAGATATTGGGTTCCCATAATTGATGCAATCATCAACTCTTCTATCCTAAATTGGGTAGAAATTCTATCCAATTACCTAGCCAAAAATATCACTAAATATAGGATTAAAAGCAGTGTTCCGCTCAGAGAAATACCTCCATTTTATATGTTTTCTTATGTCATGGATGCCATTTTTTTTACTTCTAATTTTCCTACCATGGGTTGGAAATGGACCACCAAAAACCCTGACCCCAATTCATATCTACCATATAGAACTCTAGGATTTTGAGTTCCACTTACACTTCTATAAAATATGCTACGGAGTCATATTGCCTATGCATCAAATGATTTTCAAAAAAAAGGTTCCAAGGGTTTCTGAAGAAGCCAATGTAGATATCCTTCCCGTAGCAAGATGGTTTGCTGAAGAAAATTTCACATATATTAGAGTATTTGGAAGTTATGCTTCTCCCCATGTTTACCTTACTATGTTCTAGACAGATTACTTGCAAAAGAAATAGCATATCAGCTTGTCAACGGTGTCACAAAGTAGTTGAAAGATGAAAAAAAGGCTATTTGGCGTATTTTTGCCCTAAAATGCAGCACCTTTGCTCTGGCCAATATTGGCCATACATACAAAGAGGTTCCCTATTGAAATTGGAATCTATGCTGAGAAGATTATATGATCCCAATGATGTTGTAAAAAATTACATCACAAAGCTAAAAATGAAGCCTATTGTAAAGGAAGAAGATAAATTTGATGATTTCTTCCAAGGCATGTAAATTTTTTTTGATATTATCAAATACATTTCTAGTCAATTAAGCTAAGAAGATGTTGAAGCTTTTCAAGCATATAGAAAAAACAGACTAGAAAAAGTTCCTTTGAATCTGTTGACTATTGGAGATGAAAAACACACTCCAAGTGTTAGTATAGATGATGAAATGAAATATATATCTGAAAATGAATCACATCAATCACAGCAGTATTCTGATAACTCAGATCAATCTGAGGAATCAGAATCTAAGAAAGAAAATTCATAAATTGACCAAATTCTTAAAGAGATAAAAGTGCTGGAGAAAACAAAGAAAAATGGGATAAAATCAAATTCGGAAACAATTAAACATACATGTAGCATATTGGATCAATCCAAGCCCTCTCAAGTAAGAGATCTGGTGAATGAATGGGAAGAATTTTCTCAAGAAATAAATACTTCAAAAGAAAATCCCAATATCGATCAGACATCAAGTTTTCAAAAAGCAGAACCTTCAAACAAAATAGTTGAAACTGTTAATCCGATACAAAGAGTTCTAGCAGTGCATGAAAAGAAAATTATACCGGTCTATCCTACAGATCAAATAGTTCTATAGATTGAAGATATTCTATCATTAGACATTTTATACAGTCCTAGCTACAAAGCTATGGTTAAAAGTAATAAAATAAGAAGGATTGATGAAACAACTCCAAAACCAATAGATGAATCAATTGATGTATTTTGGAAGGATTCCTCAGATGATCCCACTGAACATCTAACCAAGTTATCACAATATGCAGGGGAATATGCCACCGCTATTGTTGATAAAGCTACTGAGGTTATAATGTTGTTGAAACAAAAGGAAGCCAAAGTACAATAATTAGAAAAATTTCTAAATGAAGAGAGAGCCAAGTCCATTGAACAGATCAAAATAAAAACAGCTAAATTTCTTGAAGATAATGAAAACCTCAAATTGAAGTCTCAGATAGAGCTTAATGAAAAGCAAGCACATCTGGAAAAAGAAATGGCTAAATTACAGAATCAGCCTCAGTTAGAAAAATTCATCAAAGAAGCACTTGATATAAATACTATGTTAAAGAAATAACAAGAAATGTTTTGTCACCAAGCTTCCATGATTGATTCTTATTGTGATTCCAATCAGATAATGATTCAGCAAATAGCAATTCAGAAATTGGAATGTGAAAGACTTGAAAAGAAAATTGAAGAACACATTCAGTGGAAAATTTCAGACACAAGAAAACAAGTTAATCTACCACAAATAGATAAGCTACACAAAGAATTGTTATTCACATAATGGAAAGAACAAATTAATCAAGCAGAGAAAGAAGCAACCAAGACATCCAAGAAATCAAATGAGATTATTCAATATATATGTGATCAATTATTTAAAACGGAACTTCTTAAAGAAAACACGTCTAATATGTTTTTAGGAACAAAGGAAGTAGAAATAAAGTGGAGATAGAAAGAAGATACACAAGAGGAAATGATCAAAAAATTTAATAAGTTTGATCAGGAAAATTACTGGAATTTTCTGATCAAACCTTACCATCAACATCAAACTCTTTAGTCTCTTACAGATTCAGTAAAAAGATCTCAGTCAGTAATTTCAAATGCTATTTTCAAGGGACAGATTCAGTCATGGATATCACAGCCAGATCAACTTAAAACGATGCTAGATATATGTCAACTTCGTGATCACACTCAGAAAGAAAGGCATGATTCACAAAGTTAGGATTGTTAGTTCAAAGTTCCTAGATTATAGTTTAAGTTAAGTTTTTAGAGAAAGGTTGTTTGAAACCTCCTTTAAATTCTTGTAATAATCTAATTTTAGTTTGTAGCTAGTTTATTATTTAAACCCTTCTCATGCATTTAGAGAAAGGTCCAAAATTTTATTGATAACATTTGCAAAGAATGCTTAATTGTAAGTAAGTTTGTGAATGCCTTGATAAAGTAATGGAACAAGGCCTTTTCAGTTATATATATCATTTTGTTGATCAAGGTTGATGCACTTTTGTATTATCTGAAAGAATTATTGATAGAGGAGTTGAATGTGGCCTATTATCGTTGATCAGACGAATAGAGCAGTACACATTTGGTACTATTAACATGTATGCTAAATCTGTTTTTTGAATATTAGTGATGAATTCAATTTTCATGAATTATATATGAAATCGATTGATTTTATCTGAAATATTAGTTTCACTATTGTATGATATAAATATAGAAATTCATTTGTTTTATACATGATCATCAAATATATGCGATATATTTCTCATTTTCTTTCGATTAACTATTTTTTCATGAGAATCATCTTACAAAGTAATAACTCTATTAAATCTGTGATGATCTTCATCATCACGGATTGAATAGATATCAATCTAGATCGCATTAAACTAGTATTATCCCATGTTAGATTAAATTAGGCTTAAATTTAAAGTTTTGCATTTTAGAATAAATTTGTTTTAGTTTTTTAGTAATTCTTCATGTAAATCCTATGAGAGAAACCCAACAATCAAACAAAATACCCAAATCTGGGAAACTGGTCCCATTATATCCACTCGGAGCCACTATCCCAAATGGAAAAGGAGTTTTCTTAAGGTCTAGACCAGGTGGTTATCCCCCTTATTGTTGCCATAGATTTATGAGGCCTCAACAATAGCTAAAATTAAAGAAGGCTAATTCCAGGGATCTTTCAACTCAAAATGAAGAATTGAAGGAAATAATTGTAAATATTGGAGTAGATCCAAATGATAGATCAGATGTACAGAAGTTATTACAAAGAGGGGAATAAGAAATTACTGTATTGAAGAAAAATGTAAAGTTACCTACTGGAGAGCATCCAATGGAAGCAGAGGTGGCAGAAGTAGAAAATGAGAAAGAAAGTCTTTTACAACAATTGTTGCAGAAATAGGAGGAGATTTATAAATTAAAGGAGTCAGTGATTAATGTTTAGGGTGATATTGAATCACATAATTGCACCATAGTTATGTGATATGGAAATGATGATCCAATAGGTAGATTGTCCCAACTAAGCACAGAGTTAAAGATGACAGTGTTTGATCTCAAGAAATCTCAGAGTGATCTTGATACAACAATGAAGATAATGCATGCCAAAGAAGGATAAATTAATAAATATAAATAAAATTGCTAGACAACTTGTGAATAAATCAAGAGTCTTGAAGAAAAATTAGAGGGAAACATGTCTTTAATTCAAGCAAATGATATTGTGTTGAATTAAAATATTGAAGTGATGAAAATAGCTTATGAATCACTGATTATAGTGTCAGAGGAAAAAAAATAATCATAGATTTGCAGAATATTATTATTGTTGATAAGCAGAAGTTTCTTAACAAATATTTATGGGAAAAAAGGTTTATTGATTTTATCAATTCCAAGGCAGATCAAGAGCTATAGGAGCATGAAATAAAAGATATAAAATTATGTGTTTTAGAGATCAATAAGTTGATTGTGAAGAATGCTTGCAGGAAATTAGTAAAGAAGAAATTGACATAGATCAAACAAGTTGTAGACAAATTCAACATGTTTGACAAAAGGACCAGAGCTAGGTTTCCATCATGCTCAAATGTGCAAGGCAATCTTCTATGTTGGGATTCATATGAGACTTTATTAGTGGGAGAAAAAATAAAGATTGATAATACTCATGAAAAAACTATGGTCTTAAAAGGAACCACAATTGTCAATTTATTGCAGAGGCATTTTTAATTATTATGGATAGTTAGGATGTTATTTATGGAAAGGCACACTTTTACCAAGATTACTGCTTCTGGGGTGGATTATCACAATTTCGTCAATTCTCCTAAAACCAACATTGAATTCTGGAAAACATGTAGGGCATGGGTGACTGATTCACTAGGTAACACATTAGAACCTCAGAAGAACACATCTGCACCTTATGGGAACACAACAACAACCAATCAGATCTAACAAATAGATTAATATTTTAATTTTTATTCATATTTTTTTTTTAAATATCGATACTGTAATGATGTCCTCAATTGAAATGTAATAAGTACTTCACAGAGTTTATGTATTTTGAGTAGTTACAAGAAGTTCCAGTAGTTATAAAATTCTTTTGTATGTATTTAGTTAAGATAGTAAGAATGAGGAGGGTTCTGAGTTTTGGACCTCTGGAAGACTACAAATTTTGTACTTACTATTATGAGAAATTAATGAAAGAAGCATCAAGTTTCCTACAACTGTTGATGGTGATTTTTTCTTTCTGTATCATTTTTTGTTTCTTCTTCTTTTAATGAAGTGAAGTAAAGTAGTTTTTGGTCTCTTAATTGCATATATGAGTAAGATTTAAATAACCTTAATATGCACTCCACTCCAACTATTCTTTCTACATAAATTTCTTCTAAGAATTAAGGTGATAGATTCTATGTTACAAAATATAATTTTGAGTTTCCTCTACAGTTGTTTTTTTCATTTACATATTAGTAGTAAATGGCATTGTAGATTATTTCAATATATCAAATTATTAATGGCTTTAAAAAATAATTTCCAAAGGGAATAAACAAAGACCACCTGATATAATTAAAATTGTGACATGTATTTTTAAAATGTCTTAAGAGCTAATCCCTTTCACATCCAAGGAATTGTATCTTAAGGTACAACATCGAGAATGGTAAGCATGGAGGACCTTAAGAATTCCATCCACCATGAGAGAGATTCTAATCATTTTGAAAACAATAACCTAGACTTTGTGAGGCGCCATGCTACCAAGGATTGTTCATAGAAGATACTGAACCATAAGAAAAACCTTGTGGTCCAAATAAATTCAGAGTAGGACCTCCTCCTACAGAAGTTTTTCCATAAACAAGAATGTTTCCCCCAATCGGAGTGTTTAATTATTTGTGGGTGATTTGGTCATATTTAACAAGGAATATCATCTAAACAAGGTTTAAATGATTATTCCTAGAAAATAATAAGATAAATAAAGGTTTATCTAATTAATTTCTTTGATTTTGGGTTAAACATGACTGGGAATAATAATTAAATTATGGTTTAATTAATTATTCCATGAGGAAAATCAAACAAATATGGGTTTGTTCAATATTTCCTTTTGGGGTTTCCTGTTTTAACATAGTGAAAGCAGTTTTACTTAGGGTAAAACTGGTCTTACATGGTGTACTTGGGTCCATCTAATGATAATAAGTTAGATGACCGAAAAATGGTGTAACATAGAGTATTAGAAAACAAAAATGAGACCCCTTGGTAAGGGTTCCATGCATTAGCAAATGGAGAAAAACCGTGAGAGTTTCCTACAGAGGAGGAAGGCATGTTACCCTAGTAACCAAACATGAACTGATTGCCAGTTCCTAAACCACCAAAAGCAGGGTTCCAACCTTAAAAATTATTCAAACTTTGACCTCCTAGAAAATGATTGAAACCTTGACCTTGTGCGGAGAAAGGCAAAGAACCTAAGGAAGGGTTAGAATGAGGAATATGATCACTTCCAAAGGGAAAAACTTGAAAATAGGTTGAAACATTAGCCATAGAGGACATATGTGTGGAGAAAGCAGATTCAGTGGCGAAATAAACTAAGGGAATTTCATTAGAAGGCATGCCAAATGGAAATGAACCAGTGTGGGAAGAAATATCTTGGGTGCCCCCAATCAAAATGGAACGTAGGTAGAGCCAAATATTGCACTACTAGGAGTGATAGTGGATATATTTTGTACCTCCTCCCTCTATGGAAATAGGGGTATGCACACTAGAAGTACTCATAGCGAAAATTTCATTCCTTAGAGTAACCATCAAAAGAAAAGAAGGAGAAATAAGAGTGCTTGCCGGCCTATGTGTCCGCGTCCCAAAGTATAATATAATTCCATGGAAATCAAAAGTAGGAGGGGAAGAAGGAGTAACTGGAGGTTAATAATTCTCTTTGACATAAACTTCTTCTGATGGAAAAATAATCCTAGAAGGAGTGGGGTACTCCTCTCTAAATCACTACTATAACTAGGATCACCATCATAAATTATATCCCCAAGCGGAGGATCACTCTCTGATGCGTTCACTACTAATGATTAGAAATCACCAGCAGAATTTCTCCTACATATTCTAGGACAAGGCTAGGCACTCACAGGAGAAAACCCATGAAGCCTCCTATATTGCTGAACTGATCGATCAACCACTTTTAATTGTTAAGTGAACTTATATAGACTAAAAAAATTATAAAGCTATGGCAGTCTAGGAGAAAACAACACTCTCTAAAAATATCCCTAAAGATTCAACCAATCAAGAACCTATCAAGTATTTCCACTTTGGGTGATTAGGACTGGAAACCAAAATACAAGAAAGAAAATATATAAGGACCTTCTGAAAATAGTCTGGGGTAATTATGTCACAGCTTACTAGCGAAGGTAATAGAAGCAGTTACGCTGACCTCTAGAAACAATCATTTTCCAATGCAAGTACCCAAGCTTCGTAAGGGAACCCTCCAGAAATACTAATGAACGTGATGCAATGTTTGCCTCGGGTACCATTGGTATTCCACCCCGCAGTCACGTATGCGATGCCTAGGAATGAAAACTAAGGTCACCAATTCGTATCGGCAGTCGAGCATAGCACTCTTTAGTCGGGATTCGACAAGTGGGAGAGGGGGTATCTCTCTTCCCTGCTTTCACTCGCCCTCATGGTTGACTCCCTTTTTAGGAGAGTTTTCATGGACAACTTACTGATACTAGGTTTCACTCTTTTCATCAACTTTTAAGTTTAAATTTAGACTAGCCTTAGAGAGTTAACTCTCTACACACCTATTCCAAGGCCTTAATAACCTAGACTAGTTGATATATTTAGTGACAAGTCAAAAAGATTGTAACTCATTTTAAATTTTATCTCTTGATTTTAAAGGTTGTTCTTTTAAGTCATGGGTGAAATCGAGGTGCAACTTATGGTGTTATGGACACAAGAAGAAATCAACAGAAACCTGGTACATGAAAAATGGAACTTTTTCTTCGATGAAAATGGATTTCTACAAAGGGAACTACAAAGAAACTAATGAAAACATAGTTTTTCCTTTTCTTTTTCAAAATCCATGTTCCCACACTAAAAATCTACAAAACACTAAAAATGCTTACAGTGCAACTACTCTAATGCAAACTACCAATGCTAAATGCAAGATTCTAGGATTACTCTAAAGAATAAGAAAATGTTTTTCCTAATAAGGAGGTCCGAAACTTGACACAAAATGAAAGAAAAATTCAAACAAGAACTTTTCCCAACAAAGATGCCAAAAAATTGATACAAAAAGGGGAAAATTCAACCAAGAACTTCTCCCAAAACTGAGCGAATTCGACCAAATGACAAACGTGACACTTGCTCAAAAATTATAAAGAAGCTTTAAAACAAAACCCAAAGAAAAATAAAAGAAAAAAAAAATGTTTTTTGTGTCTTTTTATTTTTAAGGAAACAGGAAATTCTTCGAGAAAGAAATAACTATTCAAAAACTCAAAATAACCAATTTGAGCAAAAAAAAAAAGGACCTCAAATTCCCTAGGCCATAAACATCATTTTCTTGACAAGAATTAACAAGTGGAAATAGGTAAAAAAATCAAACAAATGACCTTGTCAATAGCACAGAACTCCAGTAAATGAAGAAAGTCCAAGAAAATTAAGAAGACTCTTCGAGATGCAAGAAATAGCATTCTAAAAAAACCAAGGAAAACCAGGAAAGCAAACAAAAGAAAAGAAAAAAGTGAACCAAGAAGAAGGCTAAGAATGAGAAAATTAAGACCAAAACACTGTCCTAAATATGCAGAACAGCCAAGAACTTTAGTAAGAAGCCATGGTGCCAACCACAAAACTAAAACTTCACAAAGAAAGGAAAACCCTAGGTTGACTATGTTTTTCAACAAGAAAGAGGGGCAATTGATCAACTATAGAAAGGAACACTTCCCAGAAACATCAAATATGAAACCAAAGTAACAGAATATAGGAAAAATACTTTACTAGATTCAAAATATAAAAATTTGATTTGAAACTAGACATACACGGCTTGATAGTGATCAACCTATGTGTATACGCGACTGTGTACAAGGAAACCCGCGTATACAAGTGCTTATTTGGACCAAAATGCATGTATACGTGAATGTATAAAATGGAAAGAAATCATAAAAAGGGAAGTAAAGAAAAATAAAAAATATAATTATGATCCAAATGATCATAACTTTTGCCTGGGTGGATCATGAACCAAAGAAACTAGAAAAGTGATCAAACCAAATAGAGAACCTAAATCCAGAGAGAAGCAACGCAAACTAGGAATTACATGGATGTAATCCACAATGGAGTCGCTAATTCTATTACGAGATGAATTACCCTAGGGTTTGGGTTGAGAAACCTGACATAGCAAGAGGCATACAACAACATAAATCAAGAAAATTTACAGTCCTAATGCTTAAATGAGTAAATTTGGGAGAGATTGTGCCCATCGGTCCTACGTTTGAAGGCAATTCTACAGGGTTCAAAGCCTCTACTTGTCCTAGTGACCCAAGACCTACAACTCACTCAATAAATGGCCATATTCTAGTTATAGTTGAAAGCATGTTCAAGATGTTAGTGTTACATCATATAAGCTTATAAATAGAATAACGTGAAATCATTCATAACAACATGATAATATGTATAAAGTGTATCATCACAAACATCATGAATGGGATAGAGCTTCTTTCTTGATGTATGTAAAGATTTTTTGAGGAATACCACCTTATTTAGCCATGGATCGAAGTGAAAGAGTTCATTGGATCCATCTAGCCAAAGCCCCAATAATCTCATTCCACAATCATACACATGGATGTCATATTATAGGAATGAACATCTCCATGAGGGAAATAAGGGTTTCCACTCTCTAGGAAGTGCAGGAGGGATAGGGATAAATTAGACTTGATCAAGGACAAGTTGGATATAGTATCAATATCTACCTTTCTCTCCCCTTTAGTCCTTCCCATGAGGTGTATTTATACCACCCCAAAATAGTGTTTTCAGTTGGGATATAGTTAGGCCAGAGGCTCCTATAGGTATGCTTATGGTGTAGCCCGTAAACCAAACCCATAAAATAGGGAACTTTGTATTTTTTTCATATTCTAAATTATATACATGGGTTTGGTATAATTCGATCTGCATGTGCACGTGCTTTTTAGAGGGCAGAATCGCGTATGGAATTCAAAATATTTATTTTTTAGGTAAAGGACCAAATCTAAAGGAAAATGGCTGCCCAAGACCATAACATAGAGCATCAAGTAAATAGAAGTGGGAAATGATGCTATAACACTTCTACTGGTTATACTTTTTCTAAGAATTGACTACCTTTTTGACCTAGTTTAGGCCATATGCATTGGGATTTAGCTCCCGATAGAGCGGTTGAATGCCTTCGGCCATAGGGATCAACACTCCTCATACTAGTTGGAATTGAAATTCTGTAGTTTATTCCATGCATCCCTAGCTTATTTTCTAGGGACTTGAATTCCCCAGGAGATAAACTAAAATGCATAACTTATCCTATTCGTTCGAGTTAGATTGGGGGAATTATTAGAGAATATTAATAACTTATCTTCACCCCAAGAATATACATTCATTCTCCTTAGTAGATATTTGATAATATTCCATCCTTGAGAGCTATTCTAGGGATTTAGAATGATAATTATAGAGTCATGTTTTTATCTTGATTCTAATTAAGAGATTGTGAGTCATCATGAGTTTGTATTGTCGGAGAGGGGGAGGTTCTACTGGAATTTGGAAAGGAGAATACACATGTAAATATTTTTATGTTGTATCATTTTTTTTTATGATAAATAGAAGTGAATGTTCCTTTCCTATAAATTTGAATCTATGATTAGTTGTTCATGTTGATATTTATTGTTCATGTTGAGGTCCTCTATAGAAGGAAAATTTTGCTCCTTGTTTGGTAGTGATTGTGTTGAGGTTCTATATGTATTGCAGAGGATGAGATATCCTAACCAGAGAAAAGAATCTCTACATTGAACACAACATCCAACACTAATCTATGAGGATTACAGGTTTCAGCTCAAATCGTAGAGAGGAAATTGTATGCTTGAATGATTGGTTGGATCATATAGTTTGGGTTCTATTTTCTCGATTGATTTTGGTCATATACTATTTAATTTGGTAGTCTTGTTAGGTACATAAGGCTATGTATAATTAACTCCTTGTAGTTTTTTATATATTTCCATATAAAAAATAAGCATGGAATGATTGTAGAATGATTCTTGGTTTAAAATAAAGATGGGATGGGCCAAATTTCATAGATTCCTATCTATTTTTTACTAAAGAACAGGAAAATAAAGTGACAACTTCTCTTCTTCTTATTGTTTGCTGTGGAGTTTGGCTCGCAGGGGATAGGGATATTTTCCAAGGTCTGTCACCTTTACCAGGGAAATTTTTGCTAAGGGCCTAGCCATACTCAAGCATTATCCACAAGTAAAATATCTATTTTTGATTATACATGTTTATGAAGAATGAATAGACAGTTTAATTCCTTGGGGATACTTTGATGGGGCTTCCAAAGGGGTAGGAGACCAAGAAGCATGGGATGTTTTTCTTAACATGTCTGAACATCATGCTTGTCATGTCAAAACTGGAATGGGTTTTGGTATAAACAATTGGGCTAAAACACTAGAATGCAAATCATTGATTTATTTTGTTATTAAGAAAATATGTGACAGTATTCAAATCTATGGTGAATATTTATTGGTGATTAATTGGGATATTGTTGTAAAAAATTGTAGGAACACGCATTTGGTTAATATTTTGGAGGATATTTCAAGTCTGAGTCTTTCTTTTGCACACTTCTCTTACAAAAAAATCTACATGGAAAGGAAATAGAAATACAGTAGGCTTTCTAAGGAAGGAATTCTCGTAGATAGGGGGATTTGGAAAGTAAGTAAGTTTATGGATTAGAAAAGGTATAATTTTTACCACATACCTTACATGAACAAGGTTCAAGTTGTATTAGGCATGGTTTGATCTTATGCATGTACTTCCTTTTCGAGACACCAGATGCGTTGTAAGATGTTTATGATTTCAGTTTTTCGAGTATTGTGTTTTTTATAGTGCAAGTTTTTGGAATTTCTTCTTCTCATAGGGAAGATTTTGATACCACAATTTGCATGTACTTTACTATGATTTCACGTTTGGAACAATAATTGTGTGTTGTTTTTTTTTTTAATTTTAGAGTTGTCTTTGTGACTAGTGATTTCTGCAATATCATGATGGGATTTCATAGTCCATGCCATGATAGGATGTGGGAAATATCTTGAGGAATGCACTATATCTTTGATGCATATGCTAAATGTATTTTGTTTTTAAATCAATGAAATTACAGTTTTTTACTTGCAAAAAAAAATTTGAAATTCTATTACCTTGAATGAACTTATTATATATATATATATATATATATATATATATATATATATCGAGAGAGAGAGAGAGAGAGAGAGAGAGAGAGAGAGAGAGAGAGAGAGATATCCATTTTTGAAATATATAATGTTATTATATATATATATATATATATATATATATATATAGAGAGAGAGAGAGAGAGAGAGAGAGAGAGAGAGAGATCCACTTTTGAAATATATAATGTTATTTTAATTAGTGATAATTTTTAAAATTATTAATTATTATTATTAATGTTAAATTGACCATATTATAAAATATTTAAAATGAAAAGTACAATTTTATAATATAAATTATATTATTTACAACAAAGTTATGATTATAATAAAATAATATCATTTGCATTGTCTATTCTTCTTTTATGGTCCCGTGTTACTAGAAATCACTCCTGAACTTTCCTCTCTCCAATTTCCAATGCTTCCTTCTTCTGTCAGCTCCCTAAGGCACACTTTTTGAATGACATTCCTTGTTTATATCGTCTGTTGTGTCAGATAAAATTTCAAGTGGGGCTTTGGGCAGCTAGTGAATGGAATATAGAGGTAATGAACAAATATGTCAGGATTTGCTTTCACTTTCCTCCCTACCTTCATGGGAGTCTTTTACGGGGAAAAAACATGCTTTGATAGAGTTGGGAGTGTGAAATGTTAAAATTTTTCTCACCTTAGGGGATGATTTATATTTTAGCAAGGTTTATAATCTTTCAGATCATGCCCTTATGAGAAAATTCTTCTCTATATCTCTCAAAAAGGCATAGGTGCAGTCCTCGATAATAGAAAACTAGAAACCCTTGTTGGGGTATACACCAACTATAAACCTAGGCATGAGAATCCATTTCATTTTCATATTTTGGTTGAAGGTGATCTTCATGTGACAATGCATAAAGCTTGGTTTATAGTTGATGGGTATCGTGGCTTCAAAAGTGGCATGTGGGTTTCAACCCTATATTGGAGAAACCAAAGTCACATTATTTATCAGTTAAGTTGATTTCCTTTCCCTTGGACCTATGGACTAGATAGATTGTCGTGCAGGTAGCTAACAACGTAGAGAATTTTATTTACTTTGATGAAAATTCCCTTGATACAAGTGGATATTGGTGGCCACTTTCCTATTACAATTGGACACCCACCATTGTATCTTTCGATTCTTTAATTTATTGAATTGGAACATACTTTACCATTTTTGGAATTCTTTTGGGTCCAAAAATTTTGGAGTGGTTTTTAGGCCCTAAACAACGTTTTTTTGGAATGTTTACAACCAAAATTTGTAGTCCTTGGATATATATTTATAATGAGGTATTGTGCACATTGAATAGAGATTTCACATCCTAGGGTTAGCTTTTTGGATTTCTAGGCTTTTCCATTGTTTTTTCAATAATAAATAGTCCTTCGAGCCTCATTATCACATAGTTAGAGGAATGTAGCCACCACATATCTTCTCATAAATAAGCTACCATTTCCCGAGCTAGTTTATTTTCATTTTGTATTTAAGCATGTTTCAATTCTTTTATATTAAGGAAATGAATATTTATTTATGTTGCATCTCTTTGTTTATGTTTATATCTGTATTTTGTTGCATTCCTACATAATTCTATATCGGTGGTATCTTAGTGGTTTTATATTTCTCTATTTTTCTTTGCATGTGCCCAAAAAGGTCAGGGTATAAGGACTTAGTGATTAAACTAGTTAAACCTTAGCAAAATCAGCCTCGCGAACCCCAAATACCTCCCATGGTAGAAAAAAATAAATATGGGGGAGCAAGATATGCATTTAAAATTTTTCTTGAAGAAGCCCTCGAGTGACAAAGGAACGCGTTGATGGATAATATTTCCCATATACTTCGGTAGATACCCACATGTGATGCATCTTCATTCAACAACCACTCTTGAGGTGCCACTCCTTTCAAGGTACAAGTCAACTTTGACATTTCCATATTTGAAGGACATATAGATGAAAATGTCATAGATAGATGGTTAAATATGTTGGAAGGATATCTTTTGTTCATGATTTTTTCTATAGGGAAAATATTACTTTTATAGTCCTCAAAGTCACCCCCCATGTCAAGGAATCGTGGGAAACCTATTTTCAACAGAGGGATGAGACAAAACCCTCACTATTTTTCTCTACACCCACTTCGAATTCATTCTGTGATGCCATCAAGGAAAAATATTACTGTTTGGGAGCTAAGAGGACAAGTACATACAATGGACTATGTTGCGACAACAAAGGGATCAAGATGTGCATGAGATGAGAGATTGTTTCCACACCCAACGCACAAATTTGGGTATCAAATATTCTAAGAAACATCAGATGCTAAAGTAATGTATTTGTTTTCAAAAATACATTCAGGAGGAAATGGAGTTCCTAGAAATATCCTCACTTAGTGCAAGATACGTATATGCTACCAAGATTGAGCAGAAATTCAAGCAAAAGAAGCGAGACTTTGGATCTGTGAATCCAAAGTAGAGAAAAAGGTGCCCCCAAGCCATAGAGAAAAGGGAAGAGTTAGGCCATGACCCCCCAGGACAGCTCCTTGAACTTGTAAGCCAACAATAATTTGAAGAAAAATAAATACACAGACAAGTGGTGTGAGTTCCATAAAAATCCCACTCACAACATGAATGAATGTCACATTAATCAGGAATTGGTGGATGAACTCAAAGACTTAGAGATGGATGCATGTTATGAATTTTAGTAAGAACCTAACAAGGGAAGCATTAAGGGAATGTATATCATTAACATTTAACCCATTGAAATGGTAGCCACCACTAAGCTAAAAAAAGGCAGAACCTGGGGATCTAGAGGAGGGGGAGTGCCTCTTCCACTTGAAGATGTGGGTAAAGGGGTCACTGGTGTATGTCATCACTAATATCTAGATCTAGGAGAACCTGATCTGAGTTGATATCGTTAAGTGATTGTATATACCAATAATTTTCCATCCACAACCATACACTATCGGGTGGCTCCACCAAGGGAAAGATCTCCATGTTATTTAGGAGTGTCGTATGCCTTATAACATTAATCCCTTTGTAGATGAGGTACTGTGCGATGTTTATCCTTTGGAATTTTGTGATTTTTTATTAAGTCATTTATACCTAGAGAAGTGTCATGTTGTATATGAAACTAGACCTCATTATGTTATTATTAAATTGGGTTAAAAATTTTACACAATACTAGAGATAGTACCACCTATCTACATTTCTTTGATCTCTATTAAATACTGTCGTAAGATCATCTTCGCACCAAGAATTTTTTTTTCCTTATGTTTCACCCTCAAAACAAGAGGAATATTGTGGCCACGACCAAAACGTCTAGAAAACTCTCCTTCGCAAAACAACAAAAAATGTACAAGGTTGTGGAGGAGTACATGGACATCTTCACCTCACCCACAGGGGTACCACTAAACTGTTAGGTTAATCACTCAATTGATATGACCCTGATTGTGATGATACCCATGGACCAATCTACCGATGTTTTGTTATAGATAATAGTGAGATTGAGAGGATAATTCATGATTTGTTGCAAAAATAGAACATTATGCCAAGTCCATCACCTTGTGGGAGCTTGATTGTGTTAATAAAGAAGGAAGATGGAAACTGAAGACTTTGTATTGACTATTGAGTGTTGAATAAGATCACTATCTAGAATAGGTATCTAATCCCATAGATTGTTGACCTTCTAGACCAATTCAAGCAAGATGAATATTTAAGCAATATTTCCCTGAAGTCTTGTTATCACTAGGTACCGATTGAACCCTTCAATGTGTCTAATATTGCATTCAAATCCAAGGAGGACCATTTTGAATGGTTGGTCATGCATTTTGGGTTAACGAATACCCAAAATGAAACCTTCATGCAATTGATGGATGGAATCTTGTCGACCTTCACCAACTCGTTTATGGTAGTGTACTTGGATAATATCCTAATGTTTAGCTAAAGATGGGAAGTGTGCATACACCATATCAGACAGGTCCTTCAAACCCTACGACAACAATTTTTTTTTGAAAATTTAGCGAAATGCACTTTTTGAACGACCAAGGTTCGATATTTGAGGTACATCATTTATGATATGGGTGTGCATGTGGACCCATCCAAGATAAAATTTATTTGGGATTGGCCAACCCCAACCACTCGAACAGAGCTCCGCAAGTTTCTAAGTCTTGCCAATTTCTATCGTAAGTTTCTGTTGTGATTCTCTAAGACCACTTGGAATTTGAGTTAATTCACCAAGGGAAGAATGAAAGAAAAATTATTTTGTTTTGCAACCCAACAGAAGGAATTTTCCAAGTTGAAGGATTTCCTCTACTCTTCACTTTACCATTTGAATCGCACAAACACCTTTGACTATGCTATTGCTGTAGTTCTTACCCACCAGGGGAATGGAGTGGCATATCACCATGAGCCACTTTAAAATACATTCTGAAATTATCCCACTTATGATAAATATATGTATTACATTGTGCAGGCCTACTGACAATGGAAGCATCACATTCTTTGGAAGGAAGTGATCATCCACACAGATTACTGACCCCTATAGTTCATATAGACATAAGATAAGTTGTAAAATGATTTCAATAAAAAATGGTGCAAATATATGCAAAAAATTAATTTGAACATCAAGGACAAGAATGGAATCATCAATAATGTTGCAGACAATCTTAGCCAACCACCAGTTATGGCACTAACCACTATGCTCAATTCCTTTAGACACAATATTTCGAGGTGGCGGAATATTTACAAGAGTGATCTAGAATTCAGCACCACATACCAGATTCTCTTGGAAGGAAAGTAAGTTCTAGATTTTCACCTCCAAGTTGCACTATTATGACACCTGGGACACCAATGTGCTCCTTTAAGCAAGCGTGCTAAGATGATTTGGGATGTGCACTAAAATCGAGTCGCTGAATATTTTTGGGTAGAGAAAATGTTGGTTGTGATGTAGAATTATTTTTATTGGATGAACCTTTGATAGGATGTTGGGAAGTACATCACATTTTTCACTTCTTGCACCCTTTCCAAACCTACAATGATCAAGCAAGGCCCACATACTCCTCTTCCTACTACTAGTCAGCCCTGGGAATGCATATCCATGAAATACATGTTGGGCCTTCCTTCTACTAAATATATAACTGATTGTGTTTACATGGTCATCAACATATTCCCTAAGATGGCCATTATGGCGACCTACAAGAATAGTATCATAGGAGAAACCATTGCCAAGATCTTCTTTAAACGAGTGTGGGTAAACTTTGGGATCCCATGGTCCATTACCTAATATTGGGATAACATGTTACTGAGTGTAATTTTTTCCAGCCTCTGGCCAATGTTAGATACGAAGATAAATAAGTCCATAACCTTCGACCCCCTAACTGATGGTGAAGAAAAGGTAATCAACAAGATGATTGTGCACATTATGCACATGTACAACTCGAATCATCCATACACATGGGATGATAACCTCCCCTATATCTAGCACATCTACAAAAGAGCTCTCCATAGCTCAAATGGCCATAACCCCTTTCAAGTGGGGTTGGGATTCCAACCACTATACCCCATTGATGTTCGAATACCACTAGAAACTACTCAAAAAAATTTGTCCCATGTCTAGCCCAAAGCTGACAGAGTTACCAACTTCATTTAACACATTTAAGTCATCCTCTAGTAGGTACATGACATATTGGACAAATAAAATTCCAACTACAAAGAGTGGCATGATCAACATCGGGTGCCACACAAGTTCTAGGTGGGTGACAAAGTTTTGTTGCATTTGTAGAAGGAGTTCCTCGTTGGGGCCCACCGTTATATTTCCCACTCTGATATGGTCATCACACCATCACTAACATCATAGGAGATAATTATTTAGAGCTTAACATTCCACTTTTCCTTGGCATGTGCCTAGTATTCAATGTGGACCGACTACGACCATACTTTCCACCATTATTGTACACGTCAGACATCGCTAAGCAACTGACACCAACATGGCTCAACCCAATATGTGTCGATCGTGCCACATTTAATTGGATCATGGAGACATAGATCAATAACACTCTAAAATAGAGGATCCAACTATATCGAGTTGTTAAAGCAGGCTAAATCCTTCATCAAGGCCAGTGGCTTACGAGGGACGAATTTCAGTAGTAGTTCCCCCATCTCATCGAGACACTAAATTCAATGGGGACGATTCTTCCTAAGGTGGTAGGACTGATCTAGGTGGATATTGGTGACCACCTGCCTTTTTCACTAGGACCCCACCATTTTTTCTTTCATTATTTGAGTTTCTTTAAGGGTAGCACAATTTACTATTGTTCGCATTTTTTTCGTCCTAAAATTTCCAAAGCTGATTTGAGGTCCAAACGACATTTTTTGGAACTTTTGTATTTGAAATTTTTACTTATTTTGTTTATATTTCTAACAAGATATTGTTCACTTCAAACATATATCGTATGCCAAAGTTACGAACCCAGGAAGGTGATGTATCAATTTACCCCAACAGGGCCGACAGTTTTGGCGCTTCATCCCTTAGGGTTAGGTTTTTGGATGTTTATGTTTTTCCATTATTTATTAATAATAAATAGGCCTTTAAGCCTCATTTTAACACATTTTAGATGCATGTAGCTACTACATCTCTTCTCATATATACGTTACCATTACCCAAGATAGTTTATATCAATTATGTATGTAAGCATCTTTCAATTATTTGATATTAATTAATGAAGATTAATTTTTATTGAATCTCTATGTTTATGTTTATATCTATATTATTTTGCATTCCTACATAATTATGGATAATATGTGGTAAATTTTAATAGGATAACACTATCCATTTTTGTGGAGATGGAGAGAGCTCAGGTTCTTCTAACCGAGCCCCAGATTTCCCATGGTGGTAATTTATTTTGCCAATGACTGGAATTTTGAAAAGTTCCCTTTATATGTGTCCTTTGTCGCATGTTGGGACACCTAAAAAATAATAAAAATAAATATGTAAACTTAGGGGATCCCAACCCTTGGTTGGGCAATGAAGGTCCTCAATCTACTAGTTGTAATGTCTATATGTCTTATGGTTTCTTGACACATGGGGCTCAAGGTATCCCACAGGAGCCCTAGTCAAAATAATTTCCTCTCCTCTCTTAGCATTTGAGGATCTATAACATTTAATGGATCATGGCTCTGAAAACTACTAATTTCTCTTAGGTTCGGTTGGAATCTATTAGGGAAGGTTTCACTTCAATTCTGGAATTCAAAGGGGGTGGAAAAGCTAAGCTTGGAAAGACAAAACATATATTGGATGTGACAACCAGAGAGACTCGAACATTGATTACTACTGGAACTTCCTCTTCACTTTCTTGCATGCACTCCCATAAGTCATATCAATCCTTATGTGTATAATACATTATCCATTAGAGATATTTTGAGGTAAGAAATGGGCCTCAAAACAAAAAATGTATAACCAAAATCAACTTTATAAGAACCAATAGGATTCAAGATGATGATATCAACCAAGGGGGATGATTCACCATTTTTGGAGTAAAAAAATAAAAATGTTTAAAAAAAAAAAAAACTACCTTTTCATCTTGTATTTTCAACAAATCTCCCTACGGTTGTTGGATTGAGGAGTCCTAACCCAGGTTCATAGGTTAAGGTTTTCTAGCAAACCCCTATATTGTTGGCCCTCTCGGTAGTGACCTACTTGTGTAGGCCAAAGTCTCACCTAAAGCAATATGGGAGGGTGCTAGAATGAGGTTTCTGCACCCTAAGAGAAAGTAGGTTAACCAACCAGATCTAAGTTTGCAACCTACCAGGTTCGCACAGGTCTATTCACAGGCTTCCACAATATATTCAGTTAGTAACCACATCAGAGCTATTCAGATCTATTCGATACCTTCACATCCATGTGCATAACAACAATTATCAGTACATGATATCATAAATGCACCCTATAAACAGATGTACTCGTAACTTAACAGAATACATGACAAAATTATTGTACTCGCAACTGATACATATCACATATATACATATGCATAACATATATATAATTGCAACATAAGCAAGTCATGTAAATGTATTCATAGTTCTGAACAGATTCCAAAGGTTAACATCAACAATAACACAACAAATCGAGATCGCACAGAGATACTTCAACTATATCCACATATATTATCATTCAAACCCAGTTAAAATCTAACACAACTTGCACACACAGCTAGCAGGGTCCACACAGCAGGACTGAAGATCTCCGCACACACATCTAGTAGGATTCCTTACCCAACAACTGAAAGCAGATCTAACAATTCGCACTTAGCATCAAACTCAATTCTTTTCTACCTCTAGACTCAAAATGATCATTTATTTATAACGACTTAGCCTATGCTTTCCTATGGTCTGCAAACCATGGTTTGCAGACTCTAGGTGTACCCTTGACCCATTACAATGCATTCAGGGCTTTGACCCTCCACAAAACCCCTCTATTAGACTATTTAATACCAAAAATATACAATATTGTACAAAATTCACAGCTTTATGTAACCTTGTTCCAAAGGTCCCCCAACATAATCTTATGACTCGTCTTGAGTCATTGTGGTCATGGGTTCTCCATATTTTCCTGCAACTGCTTGATTTCATTTACCAGCAAGGTCAAAACTCCTTCACTATGTGCATCACCATTCTAGCCTATCTCCACCAACTTCTGTGAATTAGGGCCTTCCGTAGTAGCGGTGATGCTCTCCATAGTTTGGTTCAGCTACTTTACGACGACATCAACATCCTGGGATAGCTTGAGGGCCTCATCCGCCCATGGCTTGAGGTGATCACTCAATGTCTTCTTCCTCTATCGAAGAGCCTCCATGTCATATCTGATCACAGTTTTGGTGCGCAGTCGGGCCAATGGTTGAGCAGGGACCAAAGTGGTTAGTGTAGCTTCCATATGGTCGAACTCTTCTTCCTTCTCACGTAGCTCTTGGATGATTTCACACAGAAGAGGGTCACGCTCCACCTTGGTCCATATCTGCATCATTGTTTTCAATAATTGTGCACCCTAAGAAATTTGACCTGTAATCATGTTTGTGGCCTCTGTAACCAACACAGCTTACTGGGCCCTTAACTCTGGAGGTGTCTCTGGCTACAACTTGGCCTACAAGTCCTCAATGTGTTGTTCCATATGTGTCTTGTCTGCCTGGATCTCGGTCCTCGAGGATTTTAGTGCGTCGACCAACCTCTCAATCTTGGCATGGTGGGTGGTAGTAGCCATGATGTGTTCAGTAACGTCCACGCATTGACGACTGATTAAGTGCTCCAACTCTGTCTGCTATGTGAAGATGAGGGTGTGGGAAATACTGAGAGGGGGGGGGGGGGGGGTTGAATCAATATTCCTTTCAATTAGAGCATTAGTAAATCTTCAATTATTATCAGTGTTTGTACAATGATAGCAGCAAACAAGAGGAACACAAATGCACACATTTTTTAAGGTGGAAACCCACTCCGGGACAAAAACCACCTAATGCTTTTCTAATAATTCTTTAATATTCAACTCTAATTGAAAATAAAGCTCCAACTTCCTAGAATCTAGAAAAGCATTCTTCTCTAGCTCCCACTGGATGGACGCTCCAGCACCCCAGATTCTTCAGTTGTCAACTGAATGGATGCCCCAACACCCAATGAGCTACAACTCACCCTAGCACTACCCTACCACCCTATAGAAGAATAAAAGAAGAATGGACTCCCGTACCAGGGAAAATGGTCCACTTTACAATGATATAGAATGATGTAGAAGAAGAAGATATACTAGACCATAACCCCAACTTTGACACAACCACCTAGTGATGATCCTAGACCTCCCAACACTGCCTCTTCAACCCTTGGTAGATAGATACTAGTACAATTTGTACAATAATGTATTTACAATGACTAAGTACAATGATACCTTTATAATGATTGTATGCAGTGCTGCCCACTTGAAGACTTCATATGATGAACTTCTTGCTGCTGTTATGCACCTTGGTTATTGCTCTTGTCATGCTACCCTCTGCTGCAACCTTGCTTTTCTTTGCCGCCCTAGAAAGTCTAGTCCTTTGCGGCCCTTAACAATGCATGATCTAGCTTTTCTTGCCTTCTAGGAGCTGATATTGAATTTGGTGTATCTCTGTTATTTCAGATCCTCAATATCTGATTTTTGGTCCTATAGTAGTCCTCTGAGTCATCTTTCCAATTCCACAGTCCTGACCCAATTTGGATTCCTCAAGAGAGAGTTATACCCAATCTCTCATAATTCCCTAATTATGGACTGTTTCGACAGAGCAAAATTGTACGACATGCCATGTGTCACTGTTTCTTCATTCAGCTCTAAAATTGATAGAGAAAAAACTACAGTCTGTGTAATATCTTCCACGTTTTATGGAATTCCAATCTGATACTCAGAGAGAGAGAGTTATGACGATTTTCCCAAGCTCACTTCTTTGAGATGAATTTCAAGAGCCTACAAAAAGACTGACTTCCATAGATCATATCTCCGAAAATATTGCACACCTTGATCTGAAATTTTCACAGTAGGTTCCTCAAGATTTTGGCTTCACCTCATAAAATTTCAGCTTTTGAACCTTCGTAGAAAAAAACTTAGAGTTAAAATTCCACGATGACCTGTTTCAGATGGCGAAATCTCTTACATGAGGAGGATATGAGGATCACAATTTATATAAATGCTTAGGTTGAGAGGGTCTTCAACAAGTGAACATGGGAGGATTTTAGGAGCTTAAAAATTATTAATTATTGATTGTTCAATGACCACAACCAGTTATTAGTGGCATGCCACAACCCCATGGGGTTTTAGCCCACTAACTCGAATTACTAACTTCAAACATGAATATCTCTCAAACCGTGAAGAATTACGTGGTGTGCCATATATCAACGGAAACATCTGAAATTGAAACCATGAAAATCATTCTTGAACCATTAGTAATTTTGGTTGGTAAATTTCTGATGCAATATTGGTTTATCCCCACAGATGCTTCTTGGGTTGACATTAATGACAAGCGCTGATCAAAAATCTCCCCCTTTGGCATTGATGGCAACACAAGTACTCCCCCTCCGATCATGACACCTCTTCCTAAAACATTCTCTCCCCCTTTGACATCAATGGCAAAGGGTAACTCCCCCTAACACACAACCATCCTGTGGACCTATACACACTTCCACTCCCCCTTTATATTATGAATAAGGAAAATCTAATGAGAACTTGGGAGAATCCCAAGCTTATGGAGAAGATATTCAAATGCTTCATGAGGTAAAGGTTTAGTGAAGATATCAGCGATTTATTTTTTGTACCAACATACTCAAGTTTGATATTCTTTTCAGTGACTTTTTGTCTAACAAAATGATATTTGATTGGAATGTGTTTTTTTTTTTAATGCATGACAGGATTCTTGGAGATGCTGATGGCACTGGTGTTGTCACAAAATATGGGAATAGGCTCACTGAACTATACTTAAATATCTTGCCAGGTTTGTTTCATCCAAAGGACTTGAGTACAACATAATGCCACTGCAATGTATTCTACTTCTGCTATAGATAATGAGATTTAGGTTTTCTTTTTGCTCCACCATGATATAAGACAACCACCTAGATATAAGGTTGCTCCACTAGTACTCTTACAATCATCAATGCTTCCTGCACAATCTGCATCTGTGAAGGCTTGAATAATGAGATTTTTACCCTTGGGATGCCACAAGCCATATTCTTTTGTGCCCTTTAGATATCGAATAATTCCTTTGACGACAATAATATGTGATTCTTTTGGTGCTACCCAGAATCTTGCTGCCAAATTTGTCAGTTGCATAACATCGTAGGAATCTTTATTACATATAGAACACTACCAATCATAGATCTGTACAACCTTTGATCCACATGCTTAGAGAGCAAGGACGGGTTTCCAATCTTCCATTTTGAATTTCTTGAGCATTTCTTTGATGTACTTGGATTGACATATAAATATTCCTCTCTTGCTAAGATATTTGAAGCCCTAAGAAGTATGTCAGCTCAACAAGTAAAGACATCTCAAACTCACTTTGCATCTTTGTAGAAAAGTTCTTACTTAGTCGATCATCATTGCTACCAAATATTATATCATCCACATATACCTCAACGATTGTTAAATTATCTTTATCTATTTTTACATAAATATTGCTATCAACAGTACCTTTCTTGAACCCTTGTTGACATAGATATCCATCAAGATGAGCATACCATGCTCTGGGAGCCTGCTTCAGACCATATAGAGCCTCCTTTAACCTACAAACATAGTCGTATTTTTATGATAGTAGAAAACCTTCAGGTTGTTTGATGTAAACTTCTCCTTCTAATTCTCCATTCAGAAATGTTGACTTAACATCCATTTGGTAGACTTTGATTTTTCTTGAACATGCATAGGCAAGAAACATTCGGATGGCCTCCATTCTGGAAACTGGTGCAAATGTTTCATCGAAATCAATTCCTTCCACTTGTGCATAGCCTTTGAAAAGCAATATTTCTTTGTTTTTGGTAACCGACCCATCTT
This sequence comes from Pinus albicaulis, assembly GCA_034641835.2. Classification (NCBI taxonomy): domain Eukaryota; kingdom Viridiplantae; phylum Streptophyta; class Pinopsida; order Pinales; family Pinaceae; genus Pinus; species Pinus albicaulis. The sequence goes on from CM076580.1 coordinate 1,602,735,929, forward strand.
CATTCAATGTGTTCCTGAACACCCATTTAGTCCCAATGACATTTTTATCTTTTGGTTGTGGAACTAAATCCCAGGTGTTATTCTTCTCGATTTGATCCAATTCTTCATTCATAGCTGCTACCCAATGTTCATTCTACCTAGCTTCCTCAAAAATACTAAGCTCAAAGGTTGCTAGAAAAGCGATGTGAGCTTGTTTTGATGAACGAAGTTGTTGACCTTCATTTATGTCACCAATGATTTGATTTGATGGATGGTTCTTTTGAATCCATTCTTTTGTTTTCCTTGGAGGAGCTTCTTGTTGTTGTTCTGGTATACCTTGATGATCATTATTTACTTCTTCCTCGTTGATAGTTTCTTCTTGTTCTACAATTTTATCTGTGTTTTTTTCAGCCTCTGTCTTGGGTTTCAAAGATTCTAGATCCTCATCATTATTTGCTAGAACACCATCTTCGTCAAATGTAACATTTATGCTCTCCACTATCCGTTTTTGTCTTAGATTATAGAATTTATAGGCCTTTCTTTTCCATGAGTAACCAAAAAAGATACCTTCATCAACACGTGATTCAAACTTACCCAAATTGTTATCTTCTCTTTTGATATAACATTTGCTTCCGAAGATTCTAAAATATTTTACATTAGCTGGTTTTCCTTTCCATAGTTCATATGGAGTCTTGTTGCAATTATTTCTGAGAAGACTTCGGTTGATAATGAAGACTATAGTATCAATTTCTTGAACCCGGAATTTTTAATCCAATTTTGAGTCCTTCAACATTGTTCTCCCCATTTCCTGTACGGTTTTGTTCTTTCTTTTAGCAACTCCATTTTGCTGAGGTGTTCATGCTGTTGAAAATTGTCTTTTTATTCCATTTTTGTCACGGTATTGCTGAAATAATTTGGAAGTGAATTCTCCACCATTATATAATCTTAGACACTTTATTTTAAAATCAGTTTCATTTCCAGCCAACTCCTTGTAGATCTTAAAGCACTCAAATGCTTCAGATTTTTTCCTTAGGAAATTGACGGTTGTCATCCTGGTATAGTCATCTATCATTAACATGAAATATAATTCTCCATATAAGCCTTTTGTTCTCACAGGACCACATAGATCATTATGTATCAATTCCAATGGATGTGATGCAAAGTGTTCTTTTGTTTTAAATTGGACTTTTGTCTACTTGCCATGCCGAAAGGCCTCACATAGTGTGTTAGAAGGTTTTGATATTTTTGGCATTTCTCGTACTTCTTCCTTGTTTCTTATCCTCACAAGATTGTGAAAGTTGATGTGACCCATTCATTTGTGCCATAACCAGCTTTCATCTTCTTTATCTAGTAGACATGCTTTAGCTGCTTCATCCAGAACATATATGTCATTTGGAGCTCGACTTGCTGTAGCCACAATTTTACCATCCTTTCCTTTCCTGATTTCACATTTTGTGGAGTTGAATAGCATTGTGTGTCCTTGATCACACATTTGTCCAACACTGAGTAGATTATGATTCATGTTTTCAACCAATAAAACATTCTTGTCTATAACATCTTTGCTTCCGAGAGTGACGGTACCTGATCCTATAACATTTGAAGATCCATCATTTCCAAAGGATACAGTTCCATCCTTCTTCTCTTTCAGAGATAGAAATTTCCTTCTATCTCCAGTCATATGCGTTGAGCAGCCACTATCAACATACCACACATCTTTGTTGTTTTGAGCCTTAAGAGTGAGAGCACAATTATTAGTCTTCTTATTCTTCCATGTTCATTCATTATGTGGCTTCGAAGATTATTCTAGAGGATTTTCAAGTCTGCAGTCTCTAGCTATGTGTCCAAATTTATGACATTTGTAACATTCCATATTATTTCTTAAATGTTCAAATCTATTGATGTTTTGTTGAGCCCTGGGATGTTCATATTTGAAGGGTGTCTTGGAATTGTATTGGTTCCTAGGGTACGTGCGACATTCTACAACTTTATGACCAAATTTTCCACATGAATAACAATAGCCATGAAAAATATGTTGGTACCTAGATGGAAATCTTCGTCAAGGAATCATCTTCCAAAGATGTGCTTGTGAATCTTGTCCAATGAAGTCTATATGTATGTCAGATCTAATAGGTTCATTGTATTTTGTTGTAGAAGGTCCTTCTCCTTCTTCTTTGTAATTGAGGCTAGTTCTGTCGTTGTAAGATCGTTGATTGTTGATGAGTTCTTCCAATGCCCTTAAGTTGTTGACATAGTTTTGGACAGTTTTTCCCTTCTTCACTTACTTACGCAGCGAGACTACTTTGGCTTTTAGTTCTTCCCTTTCTTGGTTTCTTTCTTCCAACTTCTTTTGAAGTGACTCTTCAATACATTTGTGTTCTTTAACTTCAATTTTGAGACCTTGAACTTGTTCTTCAAGAGTATTGGAATGGATCTTCTCAACATTGAGCTCTTTTATAAGTTTGACTTCCTCCTCATAAAATTCTTCTATGGTCAGCACTTCTTCTTCATTGTTTGATACTTCTTGTTTATTGTGCTTGGCCATAAACAATGCTTTCTCATTGGCTTCTTCTTTGCTGTCACTTTCTTGATTGGATGATGAGCTATCTTCTTTAGAGAGAAAGTTCCTTTTGGATCCTTTATTTTTTCCTTGCTTGTTGAATTTCTTAAAGCCTTTCTTTCCTTTTGAGTTGCCATCACTTTTGTTCGGACATTTTGCTCCAAAATTCCCAATCTCACCACAACTAAAACATATCAATGGAAGTTTACCTTTGAATTTTTCCTTACCTATTTTTAGTTTTCTCGTAAAGTAAGCATATTCTTCATTTGAAAGACCTTCTCCATCATCTCCCTTTTCTTCACACTTGCAGGTGCATGTCATTTCAATTGAAGGTTGCTTGTCCTTATTGGTTTTCTTAGATGCAACGAACGCAGTTTCTATATTTGAAGTACCCTCTTCTTCATCAAGTCTCATTTCATATGTTATGATAACTCCATGTAATTCCTCTTTGCAAAGTTTTTCCAGATTTGTACTATATTCTAAGACCGATACCTTTGGGTTGAATCTCACTGGTAACATTCTAAGAATCTTTCGTATAATAATCTTCTCGTCAACTAGCTCTCCCAATCCTTATAGAGTATTAGTTATTTCATCAATGTATTGGAAGTATGCAAAAATGTTGCAATCTTATTTCATTCTGAGTTGCTCAAATTTTGCTCTATAGATTTGAAGCTTTTGTTCTTTGACATTTGAGTCACCTGCATATATATTATCAAGCTTGTCCCATACATTTTTGGAAGTTTTACAACCCAACACATTCTGATAAGCAGATTCAATAAGTCCACTGATAATAATATTCTTTGCTTTCACATCATTTACCGAATTCTTCTTACCTTGTTCATCCGCGGTTGATGTAAATCCATTTTGAACAGTGTCCCATACTTCGTAACCTTGTGCCAAGAGATAGACCTTGAGTCTTCCTTTCCAGAGTGCATAATTATTTTCATTTAATAGAGGTACACCATTCTTGGTATGCTCCATGACCCTCTTCCAGCTGTTAAGCTACTACTGAAGGAACCAAGCTCTGATTCCAATTGTTGGAAATACTGAGAGGGGAGGGGGTGAATCAGTATTTCTTTCAATTAGAGCATCAGTTAATATTCAATTATTATAAGTGTTTGTATAATGATAGCATTAAACAAAAGGAACACAAATGCACATAGTTTTTAAGGTGGAAACCCACTCCAGGACAAAAACCACCTAATGCTTTTCTAATAATTCTTTAATATTCAACTCCAATTGAAAATAAAGCTCCAACTTCCTAGAATCTAGAAAAGCCTTCTTCTCCAGCTCCCACTGGATGGACGCTCCAACTCCCATGTTTCTTTAGTATTCAACTGAATGGATGCCCCAACACCCAATGAGATACAACTCACCCTAGCACCACCCTACCACCCTGTAGAATAATAAAAGAAGAATGGACTCCCGTACCAGGGAAAATGGTCCAATTTACAATGACATAGAATGATGTAGAAGAATAAGACACATTAGTCCATAACCCCAACTATGACACAACCACCTAATGATGATCCTAGACCACCTGACACTGCCTCTTCAACTCTTGGCAGATAGACACTAGTACAATTTGTACAATAATGTATTTACAATGACTTAGTACAATGATACCGTTACAATGATTGTATGCAGCGCTGCCCACTTGAAGACTTCATGTGATGAGCTTCTTGCTGCTATTCCACACCTTGGTTGCTGCTCTTGTCATGCTACCCTCTACTACACCTTGCTTTTCTTTTCTGCCCTAGAATGTTTGGTCCTTTGCAGCCCTTGAAAACACATGATCTAGCTTTTTCTTGCCTTCTAGGAGCTCAATATCGAATCTGGTTTATCTCTGTTATTTCAAATCCCAAATATATAATTTTTGGTCTTGTAGTATTCCTCTAAGTCGTATTTCCAATGCCACAGTTCTGACCCAATTTAGATCCTTCAAGGGAGAGTTATAGCCAATCTCCCACAATGCCCTAATTATGGACTGTTTCAACAGATCAAACTTGCATGGTGTGCCACGTGTCATTGTTTCTTCACTCAGCTCTGAAATTGATAGAAAGAAAACTAAAGTCTATGAAATATCTACCAATTTTTATATAATTCCAATCTGATACTCAGAGAGAGAGTTATGACGATTTTACCAAGGTCACTTCTTTGCAATGAATATCAGGAACCTACAAAAGCCCTAACTTCCACAGATCATATCTCGGAAAATATTGTGCACCTTGATCTGAAAGTTTCATAGTAGCTTCCTCCTGATTTAGGCTTTGACTCATAAAAATTTCAGCTTCTGAATCTTCATAGAAAAAATGTTAGAGCAAAAATGCCACGATGACCTGTTTCAAATGGCGAAATCCCTAGCATAAGGAGGAAATGAGGATCACAATTTATATAAATGCTTAGGTTGAAAGGGGCTTCAACAAGTGAACGTGGGAGGGATTTTAGAAGATTAAAAAATATTAATTATGACTTTTCAATGACCCATGCCACAACCCTATGGGGTTTTAGCCCACTAACTGGGGGCATAAACTTCAAACATGAATATATCAAACCGTGAAGAATTACGTGGCGTGCCATATATCAATGGAAACATCTTGACAAGTAGAAACCATCAAAAGCATTCTTGAACCAGAATATAGTAATTTGGTAGGCCAAAATTCCCATGCAATATTGGGTTAGCCCCTGGTACTTCTTGGGTTGACATCATTGACAACTGCAGATCAACAGAGGGTACACGCAGCCTGCGCCTCGATGCCTCAGCGGTTTTTTCTTCAATTATTTGCTCAGCTGTACTGAGATGCTTGTGAAATTGATGATCTCTGTGATAAATTTATTCAAACAGGGATGCATGAAGAAGTTGCAATGGTTCATGTGGCAGGAAAGTGAGATCCAACTGCACCTTCGCGCAAGCCTGTACTTGCACTCATAAGTCGTGTGGACTCAGTAGGAGGGTTGCGCCCAGGAGAGGGCAGAGGCAGCTTTCTGGTGTATTGATCACTGCACCGCTAGTTGTTGGGTCAAACCTGACCTGGATCATACTTATCTAAAAGGTGTCATTTTTTAATTGTAGAGCTCAGAGCTCAACCCGGAGGGTGTCGACTATGTCTTTCTACTGCTCTTCTAGAGCCATCCATTTGTCTTTTGCAGCCAAAGTGACTGTGACAGTGATTTGCTTGAGATCCCCTTCTGTCAGCATAACACCTTTATCACTTTCTGGTCATTGAGAGAGCTTCTTCTTCTGTGGTCCTTTAGTAGGGTCACCAGTTCGCTTTGTCCCTCGAGGGGAGTCAGCACCTCCCGCCTCCTGACCTTCTACACCCAGATCGTGCTATGAATCCTTCTGTTATGCTACTTCTTCACCCTTCCCCATGCTTTTACCCAGCTGCGAACCATTCCGTGATGCAACTTATATTCCCTTCCCTGTACTTTTTCCCTATCCTCTAGTTTCTTTGGTGATGACAGGCGGGGTGAGCTTCGTGGTGTTCATTCCTTCAGTGCCCTTTGCACCCATTTTGAAACCAATCTTCCAATGTGGAGGCCAAGCCGCAACTAATTGGTCAATCTCTTCATCGGCAACCATATAGGGGAGCAAAGCCTACAATGGATCCTTACGGCCTCTGAATTGTACATTATGCATAGTTACTTGGAATGCAATGATTCTTTTATAATTATCATAAATAGTGGGTGACAAATGAGGTTGGGAGTTGATAGTTGCTGTGAGCCCACTCTGAAATAGGACCCAGAAGACTTGATTGTCCTCAATGCATTGCGAGTACTTGGAGTCCCAAAAATTTTCATAACATTCCCATTCACACATATCATGTGTGAGCTTAGGGAGGACCGAGTCTTCTGGGGCTTCCTATGCAACCAACGCAATGAGAAGCAATAACCAAGAGTAGAAAAATGTGCGCCCCTGATACTGGGCCTCGCAAACATTTGCCAGGAATTCGTTGCATAGGTACTGGGCCCAATTGAAGCCAACCACCTTTTCACATTAGCCCACCAGCTCAATGACGTATGCAGGAATGATGGCATCCTGACATTTTCGCATCAACTTGTATGCAAGCAAAAAGTTACCCATCTATGTAGCAGGGTCATTGATGGTGTTGATCATGAACCCCCGAGTGTTCTGTAGCATGTGGTAATCCTCGCGCACTTTTTCAACAATCCTTTACTCGTACTTCTTGCCCATGCGCAGCATAGGGTCTGGGCCCTCCATGGGGAGGCCAGTAATCCGTTGAATAAGTGCGAAATCAATAGGGATGAAATCCTAGATCCACAGGTTACCTTCATGGACCAAGGCAAGATGTTGGCCCACAATTCGGTCTGTAATATTATAATGGCCAAAATGTGGCATCCTCATTAGGTTCAAGAGCCTAGAACTAGCTAGCCTGTGCACCTAGAAAATGGGGACGATCTTTATCCTGTCATCCTCCAGTGTCCTTTTGAGGTACAGTTCATGTGCGAGGTCTAGGAAGGCCTCCAAATTTTCCAAGCCATTGTCGTCAAATTTGACATCGTGGAGCTTGCCAAAGGGTTGTCCAATGAAAGGGACCTCGCCTGTTGTCAGCAACATCTACAGATAGGTTTGTATGCCATCAAGATTCTTCAATATGCATGTTGAGGGCCTGCAAGGCCAAACAAACGGCAGTAGCCAATTGATTGGATCAGTCATCTACGCCTTTTCTTGAGCAAACAAGGGTCTCTTTACTGGCCTAGGTGGCCTTTCCTATCCCGCAACCCATGGGGACTTCACATTTCAAGGGTAGGTGTGGGGCTTCATCCCAGCCCATTTCGTGGGTTTCCCTGATCCTTGCACCTTTTCTTTTCCCTTATGATTTTCATTGATGGGCATGGACATGACCTCCTCCACGTTAGGGTGGACTTCTAGTACATCCTCGGATGCTTGTTCTATCGACCGTATAGGTTCTGAGGCTTCAGCGGGATTGGGGGCCGTCATTTTGGCATGGAAAATGAACTCAGGTTTGCTATGATCGAAGGCTGTAGAATGCTCAGACATGAACAAGACGTAGTAGGCATAGAAACTCTCACAGCACAAACTTGCCAAGGACAACCTCCCCAAGTACAAACTATTCAAGAGATACGGAACCCTTTTCTGATATATCCTTCTACTTTTATAGCTGCGGGGATCGATAAAAGGTTGGGTGAACCTCATGTGGGACTTACCATCAAGTAAATGGTAAAAAATCTTCAGAAATCACCTCATTAAATGCTAACTTCGTTCTCCTTTCAACGGTAAAATTTTCCTTTTACCTCGTTTCACTATTCCAATGGCTAGTTTTCGTACCTCCTGTTGACCCATCACACCACTGTGCTCCTAGCGTACCTCCTGTGTTCCTAGGGAACCTTTGTGCCTCTAGCACACCTTCTATACTCTGAACACATGCCTATGCCCCCAGCGCACCCCTCCAGGCTTCCAAATCTACAGCCGCTCCTTACATGTACCATGGTCCTTTCTAGAATTACCTTACTTAGTGGGCGTACCCCATCCCATATAGCTATTCCACTCATATAGTCATTTGATCCGATACCGTTTGAACCAGATTCCATTGACATAGCCTGGTAACATATCGCCACTTAGGGTAGCTAATCGAACAACTCTACCATCCGTGATTTATTTAACTATATAGGGACCTAGCGAGTGCTGACAAAACTTCCCTAGGTGTTCACAAACTAGCTATCATATAACAGGACCAATTCTCCCTTCGCAAATGTCTTTTTTCGAACATTTTGATCATGCCATGCCTTATCCCGAGCCTTCTAAACCTAGTGATGGAAATTAGCAATGAAACGATCTTCCTCCAAAGCCATCAACTACGCTAAAAAGTTCCTCCATGATATTAGGCTCTTCCATGTTCATAAAGGTTTCAATGCATAGGCTAGGAACAATATATTCCATGGGCATAATGGCCTCCTTGCCATAGACCATCCTAAACGGTGTCTTCCGAATCAACTTCTTGCAGGTTGTTCGATAGGCCCAAAGAACAGATGAGATGTGCATGTCCCAGCCGCTGTGGTCAGCATTACAGACGTTAGTCAGTGCTTGCTCCAAGATTTTATTAAAATCCTCTACCGCTCCATTTTCCTGTGGGTGAGACAGAGTGATTTTTGCATGATGGATCCAAAATTCTTCCATCAAGGCTTGTATTTTTTCATTAACAAAGTGCGTACTTCTGTCACTCATGAAGATCTTTAGGCATCCAAACCTAGTGAAAGTCTACTCGAAAATGAATTGCGTAGCGGTATTGGCAGTGAAATCCTTCATGTCTTGTGCTTTGGCCCATGTGGTTACATAATTCGCAGCAGTTATGATGTAGCGAGCACCTGTCTTCTTTCCTGGCAGGTTTATAGGCCCCATGAAGTCAATGGCCCACATGTCAAATGCTTGCAGGGCCATTTATGGTTGCAAGGGCATTTCATCCCTACGTCATGGCCTTCCTGTTCATTGGCACATATCGCAGGCTTTGCAATAGTCGTGACAATCACTACGCAAGGTAGGCCACCATAGTCTAGCCCTCAAGATATTTTGTGTTGTGGCCTTCCCTGCGTAGTGAACCCCTACTACACCCTCATGAGATTCTGCTAATATAACGTGCCTTTCATGCTCGAAAATGTACCTATGCAACACTTCATCATCTCCCATTTTATAGAGATGACTTGCGATGATGGTAAACTTTGCTGCGCAAGTTACCAAATCCTTCTTCTATTGTACCGAATATTCCACAGGTGCCATTCCTGTAGTCAGGAACTGAATGATGTCAGCGAAGTGTGCATCAACTACATTAATGGTGAAGAACTCTGCATCTAGAAATCCCTCTTCTAGGTTGGTCAATTCTTCACTGCTTTCTATTCGGGACAGGTGGTCTGGCCTAGCCTTCGACTTCCCCAGCTTGACGATGATCTCAAAATCATATTCTTGAAATATTAGTAGCCATCGATAGATTTCCCCCCTCAACACATGTTTATTCACTAGGTACTTCAAATCCGAGTGATCTATAAACATTTTGATGTGCCCTCCTAACAAATAATGTTGATACTTTTGTAATGCATAGACCATGGCCAATCCCTCTAGCTCTGTAGTGGAGTGGTTGCGCTTCGCACTAGAAATTTTCCTACTAGCGAACGCAACAGGTTGATCAATGTCTCTGTCTGCACGCTGCATAAGGATCGCTCCCAGGGGGATCCCTAACAGATCTACGTGAACATGGAAGATGAGAATAGGTACAAATACCATCTTCTCCTTGAGTATCTCAAAGCTCTTCTGACACTCGTCATCCAAAAAAAATGAAACATCCTTCCTAAGAAATTTTTCCATAGTCACTATGATCACTGCATACCCTTGAATGAACTTTCTATAGTAGCCTGTATGTCCGATGATCGAACACAACTATTTCTTAGTTGTAGGAACTTCTAGGTTTATGATAACTATGACTTTGGTAGGATCAACCATCAATATTTTCCGACAAACTATGTGCCCGAGAAAGATTCTAAAGGGTACATAGAATATGCACTTCTTGATATTCAGAGAAATCTGGTGCTTCCTACAGGCATCCATCATCATGTGAAAGTTTGAGATGTGCTTCTGCACCAAGCCAAAGACAGTCCAGTCATCAAAATATACCTCCAAAAACTTGTGGATGAACTCTTTGAACACTGCGAACACCACTCATGAAAAGATGGTAGGGGCATTCTTGAGCCCAAATGACATGACAGTATATTGAAAGGATCCCCATTCAATGGTCAACGTAGTTTTGCTGCGATCTTCAGGTGTGATCCTGATTTGATGGTAGCCTGAGAACCCATCTGTAAATGAGTATGCTTCCTTCTCGCCTATGCTATCATGGATTTCATCAGAGAAAAGTGTGGGGAAGGGATCATGCACGCAGGCAACATTCAATTTTTCCAATTCAACGCAGATTCATATCTCCCCCTTCGTCTTTTTCTTCTAAACAACCATTGGACTTACCCAATCTGACTATTTGACCAATTCGATGATAGCTGTGACAAAGGTTTCCTTTTCCTTCCGTAGGTCCAAACCTTCTTGTTTGATAGGTACTCTTCAGATAAGAGGCTCAGCTGCAGCTTTCTCCTCAGCTCCCCCAATGGCCATCCCACTACATGTTATGACATTAATGCTTGTTCCTTCATCTCGAGGTTCTGGCTTAACCTTATGGACATTCCGCATAGGTGTCTGATACTTTTCCTACATTTTTATTATCAGAATTGGAAAATCTTCAATCACATGGTTGAGTTGTCTACAGTATTTGGAAGATTGCCTTGCAGGGTTCGGGCATTCCCTCGCAAAGTGCCCTCCTTTTCCACAGTTATAATAGATCAGTTGTCTTCTTCCCTGACCTGTGACTCCACCTCTACCCCCTCCCCTGCCCCTAGATGATGAGCCACCTATGCCCGAGGGGGATCTTGGTGAAGAAGGGTCTGATTATACCCCCTATATAGGTTTCCCTAGTCTATCATTAAATCATAAGTTCAATAGTTGTTTTCATCATGTCCCACTGATCAGAAAAGCTAGCACAATTGTTGCTTCAGTTTTGGAACATATGCACCTATATGGGGGCAGTGGTTAGTATCATGCAGGCTAGCTACGCAACAATCATCACACCACAACGTTGGTCCACTTGGTCCCATAATCTCCCTAGGGCACAACGAACTCGGTCCCCCATCCTGTAGGCAGTCTGTCAGCAGTGAGCACTGATCCTTGGTATGGCTAGATACCCTACCTCATATGCACCATACGTCTGGGCTAGCTTCTTTCGCTTGGTCCTGTCATAAGTTCTGGATTTCCATGTGCATTACCTCCAGCTTCCCTTGGATTTTTTGTACTCCCAACTGGGTATCATCTCTTGGCACGACTTCTAACTTCATAGCAATCTCCAAAGATTTTTCCTGTGATTGAATGGCTTGCTGACCCATAGGTACGTGCAGGTGAGGCAGTAACATAGTGATGAACCATTCCTTATGTTTTCTGTCATCATATAGAAATTCCTCTTCTTTGATCACCTTCTTTAGCCGTTGGTCAAGATCCCATACAAACTCAGAGGGCCCTTCCTTAAAATATTTTAGGTCATTTTCTATCCGAGAGTAGGACTTAGGCTTCCAAAACTGTTGTTTTAGGGAGTTTTTAACCTCTTGAATGGTTGCCTTCGCATCTACGTATCCCATATACCAATACAGGGCTCTTCCTTCGAAGGCGAGGTATAGCTACGCCCTATTTATAGCATCACTGGCCACATTTTGTGTAGTCCATAGTGACTCTGGGACAAACCAGAATCGGTCCATATCTTCGTCTCCTACAGGTTTGAAGGTGGGTAACTTCATGTGCATGGCCATATCAGCTTCTGGGAGTGGCGGTGAAGGAGGAGGTGTGTGTGAGTTATTACCCTTATGCGGATTCAAAGGTGGTGTCGTAGGAGGGCTATTTCCTTTGGCGCAACAGGTTCTCTTAATGGGTTGTAAATGGATCTATCCCCTTCTTGATTGACTCTATAGTACTTACCGCTTTGGGTTGTATGCTCACTTTGACCAGAGCTCATTCACTTTGTATGGCTGCACAGAATTCCCTTTTCGTACAATAATATTTTAATCAATAATAGCAACGTTTTCAGAAACTTACCTAGAAATCCTTGAAGAACCTTCGCTCTGCCTCATAATATGACACGAACTGATTGACTGCAAACTCCGTCACAAATCCTCCCAGCACACTATCCACCCACTGATCTACTATATGAGTGATGGTGTTATCGGCCCTTTCTAACTATTGGATTAACTCTGGAGTCCACTGCATGACCCGCTCATCCTTCCAACACATCTGGAAATATACAAGCCTTGCCAGCCACTCCTGAAGTCCATTCACAAATGTTACAAAGAAAATTTTGTAGACTTCAGTGAAAATGTACTTATTCTTCCATTTCTCTGCCGTCAAATTCGTGTTGTGATTCTCTTTTACCGCAAATTATTGAACCTATTTTTCAAACCACTCTTCAATTTCTATCCTTTCAGGTCTACAATGTTCCCTTCGGATTACCTGATTTCTCTCTCAAAATATTCGTGGTCCTAGCAACAGAACCATTTTTTGGCTTGAGGGGTCCTAACCAAGGTTCGGAGGTTAAGGTTTTCCGACAAACCCCTATACTACTAGCCCTTTTGGCAGTGACCTACTTACGCAGGCCAAAGTCTCACCCGAAGTAGTGTAGGAGCATGCTGGAACTAGGTTTCTGCACCCTCAAAGAGAGCAGGTTAGTGAAGTAGATCCAAGTTCGCAACCTACCAGGTTCGCACAAGTCTATTCGCAAGCTTCCATAGTATATTCAGCTAGTAACCACAATAGAGCTATTCAGATCTATTCAATACCTTCGCATCCACGTGCGTAACAATAATTATCAATACATGATATCATAAATGCAGCCTATAAATATATGTAGTCGTAGCTAAATAGAAACCATCACGGAACTCTTATACTCACAATTGATACAAATCACAGATATGCACATGCATAACATAGATATAATTGCAACATAAGCAGATCACATAAATGTATTCACAGTTTCGAATTGATTCCAAAGGTTCACATCAACAATAACACAACAAATCTAGATTGCACAAAGATGCTTCAACTATACCCGCACATATTATCATTCAAACCCAGTTACAATCTAACACGACCTATGCACACAGCTAATAGGGTCTACACACAACATGACTGAGGATCTCCGCACACACAACCAGCAGGATTCCTTACCCAACAAACCAAAATAGATCTAAAAAATTGCACTTAGCATCCAACTTAATTTTTTTCTACCTCTAGACTCAAAATGTTCATCTATTTATAACGACTTAGCCTACACTTTCCTGTGGTCAAAAAACATGGTTCTCAAACTCTAGGTCTACCCTTGACCCATTATAATGCATTCGGGGCTTTGACCCACCCCAAAACCCCTGCATTAGACTAATTAATACCAAAAATATACAAAATTGTACAAAATTCATAGCTTTAGGGGACCTTGTTCCAACAACGGTTTTATTCAGATTTTGAGCAAGAGCACTCGTTGGATGTATAATTTTGACTCCTCATGCAAGGAGTACCCATGTTGCATACTTTTGATGGAACCTTTTACATGAGAAATGAGAATCTAGTTTTCATGTATTTATACTTTTTAGTGTAGTAAGGTCCATGGAAAGTATGCAACATAGGTACTCCTTGTATGAGGAATTAAATTTTGCATCCAATGAGCTCTCCTGCTTGAACGTTGAGTAAAATTGTAGGGAGAAAAGTTGAAAAGCTATTTTGTTTTCCATAAACACAAATCTCACAAAAATCCAAATCAATATTCTTCTAACTTGGCAACAAATCTCCTAAGTGAAGAATCTTCATCCCCTTCTCACTCATGTGTTTGAGCCCATGATGCCACAATGTTGCATATGCCCTTGTGTATTTTAAATAATTAACACAATTAGAAATACCATTGCATAAATAAAATGTACCAAAATTTTCTGCTTTTATTATTATCAAGGCTCCTTTAGTTACCTTCTAGGTTTTATCTGTAAACGTTGTCACAAAAACTTCACCACCTAACTGGCCTGTTGAAATCAAATTTTTCTTCAAATATCTAACATGACTTACCTCCTTAATAACCATTGGTTTCCATTCTATTTTTTAGTAATAAATTGACCTATTTCAAGGATTTTACAGGGTTTATCATCACCTAGATGAACCTATTCAAAATATCCTTGAACATATTCTTGAATTTTTTTCTTATCAGGTGTCGCAAGGAATGAGCCCATTGAATCTACCACCCCGACATCAATAAAATTTTATAAATAAATAATTAAAGCAGATTGAAACACATCACCTGTCACATTTTATTCATGATTCTTTTCTTGCTATGTATATCCTTCTTTTCCCTTCCTAGATTTATAGTCTTTCTTCAAGTGTCATTTCTTCTCACATTTCCAACAAACTATCCCCGAGCTAGACTTGAATTTTTGTTTCCTTTATTTACTGAAATATCCTGAGTTATTTCCTCTTTCCATTTCTATTCCCTTAGTCTCTCCACTCAAATAATTTCCCTATGTCACACCAGACCTTTTCCGTCGCATTTCCTCACTAAGGATCGCATCCAAATTATCATCAAAATTTAGAGTACTAGATCCAGAGACAGAGTTACTAAAGGCCATAACTAAACCATTCCACCTTTTTGATAATGAGCATAGAAATAACATATTCCTAACTTCATCATCAAAGCTTACCCCTACAGAACTTAACTAACTGGTAATGGTATTAAATCATTTAAATGGTCGACAACCTATCCACCTTGCGACATATTCATATTAAATAAGTGCTTCATAATAAATATCTCATTTGAGGTCAAGGTTTTTTCATATATTCTGTCCAATTCCATCATTAAACCATTTGTTGTCATTTCTTTTGAAATATTAAAGGTTATTGATGTTACAAGGCACAACCGTATTGTTCCAGCTACCTTTCTGTCGATAATCCCCCATTCTTCATATGTCATACTCGACGACTTCTTTGCTTTTCCACTCAGTTATAGGTACATATATTTCTGATATAGATAATATTGCATTTTCATCTTCCACAAATTGTAGTTTTGGTAGTTAAATTTCTCGACACCAAACCTACCATTTTTCGCCATTTCTCCCACTCGAACCAGGAACCCTTCTTCCATGTAGGTTTATCAGCCAAATATACCTTCGGCTCTGATACGAGTTGTTAGAAAATTATATATTACGTAGAACTGGAACACATAAAAATATGTGGAAATACTAACATATAAAACATATCAAACAAGAGAGACACAAATATATGTGGTTCACCCAAATTGAGCTATGTCGATGAAGAATGAACCAGTCATTCCTTTATATTATCCAGCAAAATGAAGAGACATAGCCTACAACAGATCTGTTCTAGGTTCCTCTACTCTCTCACACATTCTCCCTTTCTCTTTCTTGCTCATAATACACACACAATACACAGCCATAGTACAATACCCTCATACGAAAGAGTGGTTTCCTTCTAGGGAAAAAAAGCAATATTGACCGATATTGACTACGAAATTACAATATTTTACAAATAAATTTTGCATCTATTGTTATATTTCTGGGCACTGCCCCTAAACCCCTGTTAGGGGACCGCTAACCTCCGAACACCACAGCCTAGAGTGGGGAAATCCCCACTGCGTAAACTGGTGTACAATCTTCCTTGGGTATACATCTTGTTGAAACAAATACTTCTAAATTAGGATGATAATCATGCTCCATAACCAACATATTTAACAATATTAATCCCACTCATTAGGGGGTTATAGACATCCATAAAATGTAAATCAAAATATCCTTCCTTTAATTTTCCTTCTACACCTTTCATCTACCAATATTTAGGCCCTAACCATTGTATCAAACCTATCGTAAATTCTGTGGGATACCCATGTTCCTGTTTATTCTTGGGGTTTCACAAAATTCGTAATCACTTTCCTTCTATAAATCCCTTTTAGTTGAAAAGAAATCTACCCTTGTTTGGGTCATGATCAAGTTTCGGTTCCCCGAACGGGGTTTCATCTAGTTCTTACCCCCCTTCATTGTACCCATCATATAAAGACTCGCATAATCTAACTGCCATTACTTGTTTCCTCTCTTCTCAACTCAGTGATGAATTATGTGTAGAGCCTTGTTTCTCATTTGAAAATGTTACTATTCAAAAGGATAAAAATGGAAAAGGGATGGATTGTGAAGGAGGTTGTTTGGGTGGTATTATTAAGTATATATTTATTTTTTTCCTCTTCTCCAAGGGCACTTAGAGCTTATCAACCCTCACTCAAAGGTCCTCCTTGATAATATTATCTTTTGACATCTAGGGAGTGGGAGGGAATCCTAAAATTTATTCCCTTTGCAAAATTATTGACACTCACCGTCCCTCCATCATCTGTATTTAGGATACCATGGTATCATGAAAAAAGGACATGAAGTTTCTATAAAAAATCTATCTGAATTGGTATATTTACATAACATACACTATGGGTCACTAAGGGGGTCTCACAGCGATGTGGAACCCCAAAGACGAAACTCTTAAACCTTATAGCTCTAAGGTTCGACTTATTATGGATGGTTTTATCATAGGTCTAGAATGATTCATTATTTTAGTCAACTTCTATGGTCCTTATGAGAACAAAGATTCCTTTTTTGAACAACTTCAACTTAGTTTCATGCTTCAAGAAGATTCCCTTATTCTTATTGCTGACTTAAAGTTCATTTTCCTGGTTATTGAGGTATGGCGTACCAATGCAAAAAATTATCCTTTGTTCCCTATCATTTCCAAATTCTTACATGAATCCAACTTCATTGATGTGCTACCTATACCCCTTTTAGCTACATGGATAAATAGGAGATCAGGTGAACAATGAAATGAAAAACAACTAGATTGTTCTTTTATTGTCGATTCACTATCCATTTGTGTGGTTAGAGACAAATCCTAGATTTGTCCCGATTTTATTCCAATAACTTCCCCATGTATCTTCAATTAGACTTCTAGGCTTACTCCTGAAAATTCCCTTTTAAATTTAATCACAATTGGCTTAAGGAGGACTCCTTCACTACCTTGGTCCATTCAAGATGGAAAAAAATTAAGATAGAATTTTCCTCGTGTGCTATGGAAATTTGGGTTCATAAAATGTTTCTTCTCAAACCAAATTTTAAATAGTGGGTGAGGGCACATATTCTCAATAAAATACAAGAATTAATTGATATTGAATCGACCATAAATTTAGCTCAACATTATTTCTTATCCTTAGTTTTTCAGGAGGCCATAGGGAAAAAACTTGTTACTTTGACATAGAGGAAAGCCCAAATATTAAAAGCAAATGAAGAACATTTGTAGTTGAAGAGCAGGGCTATATTGGTTAGAGAAGGAGAAAGTAAGTCCAAGTTCTTTCATATTTTCACCAATCATCACATGATTAGAAAATCCATCTGGAACATTAAAGATGATGCTGTTAATTTGTTTTTCATAAGAAGGATTTGGAAATGGTTGAAAATAATGATTTTTACAAACTCTTGAAGGGCCCTGGAAATAATTGTACTCAACCTCACATTAATGTTATAAATAATTCTCCCATATTCTTCTCAGCAAATGACTCAGTGATGATTTGTGGTTCCATCACATTAAATGAAATTAAATCGGTCCCTAATTGTTTTCCATGTACAAAGGTTTGGGACCAAATGGATGGATTGTTAAGCTCTATCTAACATTTTTTTGATTTAATGGGGAACAATATTCTTCAATTTATGGAGGAATCTATAACAAAGGGGTTATTCTCTAAGACAATTATTACCACATTTATAGCCATTATTCCTAAATTTTCAAATCCTTTCACTTACAATTATTTTAGGTCAATATTGTTATGCAACTTGAGCTACGAAGTTATACCACAGGTCGTTTCCAATAAGCTCAAGAACAAAATTTCTAGTTTTCTTACCACAAAATAGTTCATTCTCCTTTACCGATTGATTCATAATGCCATCAGAGTGGCAGAAGAAGCTATGCACTCCATCAAGACAAAGAAGATCAACTCCATGATACTCAAATTGGACTTGCTCAAGGAATACAAATGAGCCAAATGGGACTTCCTCGAGTTGTTACTTTTGTATATTGGGCTTGATTTAAATATGACTAACTAGATTATGGGGTGTGTGTATTCTGTAGTTATTAATGGTTCCCCTACATATTTTTACCCTTGTTCCATGGGACTAAGGCAAGGTTGTCCCTTATCCCATCTTCTTTTATTTCTTATCATTGAGTGTCTGAGTTTAATAATTAACTAGGCTAAGTGAGAGAGACACATCAAAGGGATCAATATTGAGAAGTCACTTACTATAACATATCTTCTATTTGTAGATAACGTGATAATCTTTGAAGAATGCACTATGCCCAAATGGGACTCTTCTCATCAATTTTGTCACTCCTACTCCGCAACTAGCCTTTTGATTAATAATCATGAGTCCTCCTTTCAAGGTGACCTCATTTGATAATGGCTTCCCCTATCTGGGATTTCCCCTAAAGTAAAAATTTTTCCATACAAAATATTGTTCATGGATCATAAAGGAGATAGAAAAAAAGGATCAAGAATTGGTGAAATAGATGGCTCTCACTAGGGGGCATAATGATATTGGTTAAATTAGTAATAGAGAGAATAATAGTTTACTTTTTAAATCTCTTCAAAATTAGAAAAGCTATAAAAAACAAGGTTCATATTGATATGTTCAATTTTCTTTGCACAGGGAAAAAGATAAGAGCTTTCATTCACATGGAAAAATGAGATTTGTTATTTCTTTGAAATCATTTTGGTGCGGGGGGTTTTAAAATACTTAACTTCTTTGGTTTTTCTCTTGCCATGAAGAGCTTGTGGTAGCCTACTACTAGCTCGGGTCTATGGATCAAAGTTATTAAAGAGAAATGTATTAAAAACATACCTCTTTTAGAGTGGATGCATATTCAAAATAACAAGAAATTTTCCTCTAGGTCCATATCGTAGAGGGGTCTAATCTAGGCCTTTCCATGGGTTTTTAAGTGGGTTTCCTGGATGGTTGGAAATGGTCAATAAGTTATTATTGGGAAAAAAAAATTCATGGGGGTTCACTTCTCTGCATACAAAAGAAGTTTCTAGACACTGTCATGCATTTTCTTATTTCCTAAAGGATCATTGCACCTGTCTCTAGGAAATTTCCTTGGATTTGGGGCTTTAGGGATTTATGGCTACAAAATGGGATTCTTTTATCAAAGGCGTCATAGAAAATGGATTCTTCTCCTCTAGATATGAATACACAATGGTTTTTTTTTTAAATTAAACCATTAGTAACATTACAACCAAACTGGCCTATGATTCCATCATCAATTTCTTTTCATATCACATGAAAATGTGGTGGTATTAAAAATTTTTGCACTCACCTCTTTGATAGAAACCTATGTGTTTTCTCTAACTTATCTTGGAAAATCACATTCTCACATGTGCCAATTTTCTTTGCAAGGGATTTCATATGGGGCTAATAAAATTGATCATCTCAAACTCTAGTATACCTTCTCGAGGTCTATATGATTAAATTATTTCGGTCCCTTTTCCTCATTTTATTCTTATATGCAGTGGTGGGATCACAAGATGGGACTTTTTAAATCACTACTTGTCTTCATTTTCTAGGGAATATCGAAGGTAAGGAACACACAAATTTTGGAGGATCTCTCCATTAATCCACACTACATACTCTCTTAGATTATGGGGTTCTTCAAAGACTATTTGAAAACCCTTTGAAAAAAAAATCCCATCGATTCTATTTTCCACATAGTCATAGTTCCTATCCAAATGGATTTTTCGATGGTGCATCCGAAGATTACCATTGTTGTGGAGGTGCTTATATTATACAACATGGGTCATCCACATTCCAAATTTGGGAAAACTTTTGGAAAGAAATGACTACTAAGGCCAACATTTGTGCATGTTAGACCCTTCTTTATTTTGGAATCCATATGCATCTTACAAATCTATAGGTATTCGGTGACTCCAAAGGTGTCATTGATTGTATCACTAGAAACAAGAATGTGTAGGTTTTAAGTCAGAGTCATTGGATGGATAGAATAATATCTTCGGAGATAATTTTCACTCTTACCTTTCACCATATCCATAGAGAGTGGAAGACACAAATTGATTCTCTCTCTAAGAAGGCTATCAATGACAAGGTTGGTTTCATTTTCTTTGAATAAAGGATGGGCCATAAAATCTTAAACAATGGTTGACTTTCCATTCCCCCAAATTACACTTTTTTTCAATAGTAACACAACCATCAGCTTGACATCCTACTCGAAAATTAGGATTAAATTTAGACTGGTAGTTATGTGGTTCCATCCACCAATCAACCAACTCATCATTTTTGAGGTCATGTTCAGACAAAAATTTTGGAGGATATATTTGTCGCACATATAGTACAATTAACAAGAATGGGGGGGAAATAGTTTTAGTGAATTATCAGAGAAGACTTTTAGACCTTGGGTGTAATCTTGAAAATACTGATTCCTTTTTTAGTGACTAGCTCTCTCAACCATTGTTATTGTTGTAGAAAGATTTAGATTTTTGTGATCTATAATTGACTCCATAGATCTATATCTTATAATATTATGCTCATCTACTCCTTTGTAATCTAATAGAATGGATGGTTTATGGAGAAAAACTATATTGGTTAATAATATTGATAAAAAAGGTTATTATAACATGATGTGTTTTTTTTCTTATTTATAGTTTACTACATTTCACCTCTTTTATACATATACACATATACATGATATTATGTTAAATTGAATATCAATATAAACTAGATATACCATTTAATTTATTTTCCTTTACTCATAAAAAATAAAAAAACTTTACACTTTTAACTTCACCACTATACACTTTTCCAATTACCATAAATAATTTTATTACTAACTATATCCAAACATGATTATTAACTATGCAATAGACATACAAATTTCATATGCTAATAGTACTATATTTTTGGATAAACAAATATGTGTATTGCTCCCTCTTAAATAATTAGGTACTCCTCGCATGTCTTGAGGTGTGCACCTAGCTTCGTATCTAGCCTTGTGATTGACTGTCCTATTTATTTACTACGACAAGATCTGAATTAATTTTACAATCACTTTACATTCATAGCACACATTATGAGTTTTTATTTTTAGAATGTCCTGTTCTGGTTTTAATTGTTACTTTGAAAACCTTTTCAAATTGATCCCATAGATTTAATTTAACCCGCATGGCCTCTGAAGCTCTCCATGGTAGACAACTATGATTCCTCTCAATCGTCGATTTGTGTAGGCCGGAATCCATGGTTGTAATTGTTTTAGGGTTTGAATCGTTCGCATAATGACTACTCTAACCCTAACTGCTTCCCATTCATTCGTGATAATTCTGCTACAGATCTTTGCAAGTCTGTCTTGTTGCCGCATCATTATGCATCTCACAGGGTTCACCCATCTTCGTTCTGGGTTCCTTCGCCAACAGTGGGTAGCTCATTCTCGTTTGTTCTATTACCGCAACATTTAATGTAGTTACTATTGGATGGTTTTTATCTCTGAGGATTCAACTAAAGTACCTCTTTTGCTTATTTTCTCATTTTTTTGTTGGCATCATTCTCCATTTTATTTGTTTCTTACTTCCCTATGCTACTCTAAGTTTGTAATTGCCTTGTTTTCCTACAAGTAGCAGAGGTTCAAGATCATACATGCAGGTGAAGCACCAAAGTTTCCTTGTTACACCCTCGATGAATCTCAAAGGTAGGTTGGGGTTAATTTGTTATGAGTACGGAAATATGTTAACTTGTGTCTCCTATATCCATTCGAGTGCATTCTACTAAACATCTTCCTGGTTTAATTGTAGGGTAGCTTCATGAACCCCACGGAGTATTTTACACAGGTATGGCTTCACGTCTTCATGTGTTTTTCTATACCCAACATAAAAGTGGTTAACAAAATCTCATTCTCAATTTTTCTTATGATTTTCTCATTTGTTTCTATGTGCAGGTAGCCTCGTCTGCTGGAGCTATAGTTTGAATTCCTTTGGTATGCTTGATACCGGTCCTTTGCTGACTCGACTTTCCTACCCACCAGGTATTCTCCTCCATTGAAAGGTTTTGTTACAACAAATGCGACTAGCCCTGTTTCAAACTTGAAGATGGGTTTTGCTATGAGGCTTCACACCACCATTCTAATTTCATTTATACTCTTATTTGACTTTCACAGGCTTTGCCCAGTTTAGGAATGTAGTTTATAAGAATAAAAATTACGTATTATGTACAATTCATTCCTCAGTATATGGTATATGGCCACCGAGGAACTTAATTCCAATTTACATTGTTTGACTTATAACTTGCTTAATTAAGCTTTAGCACTGTCACTCTTTAAGAGAGGCGAATAGTTCATATAGTTTCTTATAGTTATAGGAATAGGTATATATATACATTCCTAGGACCTACATATTTGAGTGAAAATTCTTCTTTCGTAAGTTATACAATTTTTGTTCATGCTTTTACTAAAATAAGGTCACAGTTTTTGGAAAGCAATGTTATATTACTCATTCAATTTCGTGGTTTCCAGTATTAGAGATAAAGATACAATTTTAAGTTGTCTTCAAGATTTAATATAAATATATATTTTTTCGTATTTGGTTTACTATCTTTTTATTCCAATAAATCTGTTTACACACACACACAAACACACACACACACACACACACACACACACACAGATATATATATATATATATATATATATATATATATATATATATATATCAATTCAGGAATGGTTTTAATAACAATTTGAGTTCTAATGTTTGCATGGGCCTTTCAAATATCTCTATTTTTGTGATAACATTCTTCATATCATGCCCCCTCTCTCAGGCATCCTATTGGTCTAGAGAATTGTGCATTTAAAGTGATTTTAAAGTTCTGAATTTACTTTTCGTTAATTTTTTAGAAGAATGTCCCGACCATTCGGTCCATGTTTATCATAGTTGCAGAGAGAAACCTACTTGGAGCCTTCGTCTCAAATGCTCTGCGTTAACAGTTCTCTATTGATATATGCTAAAATATTTATTTTATTACTTCGTTCGATATCCTATTTTGCTTCATTCTAGTGTTATGCGGATAAATCGTTCTTACGGACAAGAAGAATATCCCTAGTATCCTAAGGATATCTAGAAACAAACAAGAAAATTCAAACCATATTCTCTAGATCATTTTTGATTCAGAATTACTAATAACAAAGTACGAGGACATGCCCCTTCCTGAAGTCCAACACTTGCCAAAATATTCTATCCAGTCGCTCCAAAATATGTCACTTCAGCATGTGAAACCTGTGATCAAAGAAAGATAAAAGGATTAAAAGCACCTGCAATATATAATAATTGAGAAAAAAATAATCTATCTTAGTGATAAAGGAATCAAATAATTGATATACTCAAATAGATACATGAACAATTCAATGATAAAATGGAATCCATTTGTATTAACTTGTATAATAAGAAGTAACCTTACAACCTTTCACTTTGATGTTATACAGGTTCTTCTGGGGTCTTGAACAATCATCCTCTGTCAGATTGACAAGCCTTCTTCTCTCTGAACTAGCATAAAGCTATGGACATGAGTGTGTGATCATTCTCATATCAAAAAATGGCTAGTATAGAGAGTATTCTCTCTTAAGAATTTCTTCAACAATTACCACATATGTATCTCTAGTATTTACAACCTACCCTTGGGACTGAAACATAAGATCAATTTATAGGGAAATGGAGATAGTTTCAGTTCCATGAAGAGGGGGATAGATTCCTCTCATGAAGGGATAGAGCTCATGAGTATAGGATAAAGCTCGAACTGAACGCGCTTCTAGAAGCTTCCAGTTGGGAGAATATTCATCCAGTTGGGCTTCTAGAACTTACTTTTTCCTTTATTTGATTGTTTATGGGGGTCCACAGGTTTTATAAGCAAAACTTGCGGGAAGTGGCATAGGATATAGAGAAAATATCTACGAATCCTCAGGCAAGGGTTAGGAAAAGTGCAGAGTTAGACATTTTAGGGTTTTAATAAGCTTTTATCCAATTCCAAGACTTGGTTTAGGAAAATTAGGGTATTTGACTTCTAAGGGAGCATAATATAGGTATTGATGAACCTATATAGATAGTCAAATTTCATGGTAACAAAATAACCTGTAATAGATTTCCCCCTAAAGTGTGAAGTCTGAGGTAGTTTTGAAGAGTGAAGTTATTTATCTTTACGAGGATTGGACTGCAGAAATACCTGGTCAAAATCATATAAAAACATTCAATGCAAACATATATATATATATATATATATATATATATATATATATATATATATATATATATATATATATCATTGCTAAGGTAGGCATTCCCATACTCAGATCAAAACTAACTACATGCTCTAGTACATAAATGCTTTTAAAATTACATCAATAGTAGACAGAGCATGGATGCAGCCATCTGTCATAAACAATCTACTATATCATGAAAAAGAAAACTCATTGTAGCCTGGATGGTGGAAACTAGATCCAGGGTCTTGATTTCCACTTCTCTAACTAGTACGATTCTATCCATGCGATTGATTGTGTTGAAGTCGAACATGGTAGAAACCACTTGATTACCAGTCAATTATGTGAACTGTTAGCAAGGGTGAGAGAAACCACCAATAATGAGAATGGCTCTCAAAGTACTCAGTACAATCCATGAAGTGTGAATGAATGATTTACAGTCGAACACTTCATGAAATCATTCAATTGAAGGTCAATGATGCAACCTATCATCAAAGGCTAGAAACCTGCCATTAAGTCATGCAGATCACATGGTACTAATAGGATTCTAGATCAAATTTCTAGATGATGAGTTGTCGTCGATAGAAAGTGACCCGTCACAAGAAGGCCTATGACACAAAACCATTAGATCAAGTTTTGAAGAAATTTTTTCAAGGAATGACTCAGGGATGTTCAGCGTGAATGGAGAAAAATGTTTGCAATGAATGGTTTATTTGAATTGTCTCTTCAACACATAACGAAACTGCAGATGGTTTGGTAACAATTGACCTAAAGCTTATACCCATAAACCAGCTGAAGACTTTCAATGTGGTTTGATTAACTGTTAGACAAAATATTTTCCCAACATAGGTACAAGTGTGATAAAAAAATGTTGTGTTCAAGAGTGGCATACTACTTTTCAAAACAAATTGTCACAACTAGATTCATTTTATATTTTCCCCCCACCATTTCTGGCAAGTACCTCTTTATTTTTTACAAGTTTGAGGATGATAAAATTTGCTTGTTGTGTAAGCTCATCCTTCAGATGAGTCCAACTTAGTATTAAAATTGAACCCTAAGAAGGAATGGTTCGTTCCTGTTTGTAATCGATAGGTCCTTTACTGTTAAATTTTAGTGAATCCACTATAGGTGAAACTCAGAGTTTTTCAATTTTAGGGAGTCAGAAGAAAAACATAAGAAAATTCCGTGGTTGTACTTTTTCATAAATTTAGTCTCTCAAGCCCGAAAAGGATAAAATAATAAAAAAGAAAAGTGTATTGACCATGATTAGCCAACATATACCTTTTTCGTAAATAGTCCATTTCAGTTCGGAAAAGGGGTAAAGTTATACTAAAAAGATGATTGTTCATTTCCTTTAATGAGTTCGAATAATCAAGTACTCAGTAATATTTTCAAGTTTTGAGAGTCTGAAAAGGGCTTAAAATAGAACTCTAGGGTTTTTCTTTTTTTTTTTAATTTTCAAGAGCCCGAAAAACTAAAAAAAGTGTACTCATCATCAAAATAATTCTTTTCACCAGAAAAATCTGTATTCTGCGCAAAAACTTGAAAGATTAAACATACCTATTTCCAATAAGTAAAAACATTGAAAAATTACTTTTTAAAGTGGAAAATAAATAAAATATAATATTTTATTCATTCAAAAAATATTATAAAAAGAATTTTAACAAAGTCATTTTCACCTTTTGTCTTCAGAGTTGTAAATTGAGAGCTTTTGACAGAAAAGTTTAGGAGTTGATAACAGGAGAACCGACCGCTCAAATTGAAATTCGTTAGAGCCAAATAGTCCACAACACTATTCTCTTCATTTATATCGAATTAAATTCTCTTTTTAGGCTTTAAAATCATTTTTTCAAGAGAAATTATGTTTAAAATTCTACTTTCGGGGTCCTCGGGTCATAAATGTGTTACGTGCGAACCCCGATAATTTTCTTAAAGTAAAATTATTGGGCTACCATAGTTTTCATGTAGAGTGCATGTGGACGTCCGCATTGTCTCTGCACAAAAACTACAGAGGTGCCATGACCAAATGAAAACTCATAATTTCTCACAAAAATGGTTAAAATTTCTCACTCTAAAAGTTTCTAATCTTCAAATGCATCCATTTGCAGACTATTCCACAATGCTAGAGTGGATAGAACGTGAGCACGAATGTACAGAAAATGCAACTATGAATGATCCAGCCACAATGCGGGCGCTTAGAAATTGTGGTTTGTATAAATTCTATGCAATTCAAGGTATGAGGGCACAAGTGGAACTAATGACATGGCTAGTGAACAAGTGGTATGTTCAAAATCAGTTCTTTATCATTGGCGATCATTGGCTTGAACTTGAGCTAGAAGAAATTTATTTTCTCACTAGATTATACCAAAGAGGAGAAAACATTTCTTTTTTTGGAGCTAGGCAGGGTGGCATGCCCGTTGCTAGTTACAAACAAGAGTTTTGCAGTGATGAAGCAGATCCCAAAGATAATTTCATAGATATAAAGACTATCTTGCGACTTGATCTTTAAGTTATTGCGTTCATAGTAACCAGGCTGTGTGGAAGTGTGGCTCCACATGTGGCCACCAAGTCTCAGATGTAGACCGCAGTTGAATGTTTCAGAGGCACCATTTTCAACTAGTGCAAAGGGGTATTGGCCAACATGAAAGGCCAACTAACCAAAGAAAAAAATGCAAAGTTGAAAAAATTTAGGTATGCCACCATCCTGGTGTCTTTTGCTTTGGAGAGGATTCCATTCCTCATGCCTCAGCTTATTCCAGTCGATCGTGGTGAACTTAGAGAACCTCGTATGGTACATTGGGTTGCATTAATGGACGGCCATGGTGCCGACGACAGTACGGTGGTTTGGTTTACTCCTGCGTATTTTATGTGGCTACAGAACTAAATATTCACAATTGAATATTTTCCATATGTGGGTATAGATGTCAGAGGTGATCCTGATACGTCTTTACCTCCAGGGGCACAATGGGACGAATCAGGTAAGAAAATCATTTTGATGTGTTTTAACTCTAATTTTTATTTTATTTTTAAATCGTCTAATACTGATAACAAAATTTTAAAAATGCAGATGTTGGTCCATGACGGCCAGCTACACTCCGCCGCTTTGAAAGGCGACAAACAGAGCCCATAGCACAGCCACAGGATCAGGCAAAAGAAATCCTCACTGACATGGAACACAACCTAGGGAGGTTGACTATAGATATCTCTGAGACATCGACATATGATATTCCTCTCTATCTCCAGACACATGTTACTAGTGTTCTAGGCTATTTTAAGAGATTCTTGCGCAAGGTGGCACATGTGATAGTCTACTACCATGATCATCACCACAGATAGTGGATGATCATTTTGGATTCACATATTCTGTTTTTTTTTTTATCAGTATCTTTCAGATCATAAGGTGTTTCAAACCTATGATCACAAACGATGTAATATTTTTTTGAAAACAAAGACTCCTAGCTATGATATTACTACTTTCTCTGACTATCTTGTTCAACATGTATCGAATGTTGTTTTGGTTTACTATTTTAACATTGCAAATATCTATTTAGAACATGATTAGCTAATGCATCAGCCAATGTGTTTAAATTTCTTGAAATGTGTTGATATTCGATGTAATCAAATTATCTTTCCAAGAGATGAACCTTCAAAAATAATCTCAATAACACTGGATTTTTAATTGTGTATACTCTATTTAAATGTAATACAATGAGTTCCAAATCTAACCTTATGATCAAACGTAGAATACCAAATGAAATGGAATCAGATAATAACTCAATCACTGCGCTATATTCTGTAATATTGTTCATTTTTTGACCAAGGCTTAGCCCATCCATAGAAACTAACTCATGAGTGGGTGAATAGATAACCCAGGCTGCAAAAGAAATATTCCTTGTACTACGAAAAACACTATCAAAAAAACCAATTTATGTTTGAAGGGATGTTGACATCTGCAATATCAAGAGTAATCAAGATAAGTAGAAATAGTACTAAAAGCTAGACACGCCTATCTAATCTAAGGCACACTAACTAGAAAAATAACTAATATACAAGTGAGATCTTCACACAAGAATCAAGCATAATATCTCTTTAGATAAATACCATTTCTAGGCTTATCTAAAGAGACCCCATCATAATCATTCAATTCATAGGTCCCTTTGGCAAGCAATCGCTTGACAATGTAAGGGCCATGTCACATTGGTTCGAATTTCCCAGCTCCTAGCTTATCGTTAGCTTGATCATATACTAAGACTAGGTCACCTTCTGAAAAAACACAAGGTGTAACACTTCGATCATACTGAGCTTTAACCCATATTTTATGAGCTTTGGCTGCTAATGTAGCGGTGCGCTGAGTCTCATCTAATTGTGCTAGGTATAAAAATCATTTTTTCTCTTCAGAGGTAGATGGTAGTAACTCTATGGATAATTGGAGTGATAGTATTTTGTATTCCATGGGTAAGACATCTTCTCAACCATAAACCAGTTGAAAAGGAGTGAACCCTATTGTAGCTTCTACTAAGGTTCGGTATGCCCATAATGCCGAAAAAACCATGGTATGCCAATTCGATTTGTGATTTTCGATAATTCGTTTGATCATGGTGGTTAAAACTTTAATAATAGCTTCAACCTGACCATTAGCCTGCGAGTAATATGGATTAGAGTTATCATGTCGTAGGCCAAGTTGATCAAAAAGTTAGATCATCATTGTATTTCAAAAATGACTCCCATGGTCAGTGATAATAGCTTGGGGTACACCGAAACGAGCAATCACATGATTTAATATGAAAGTAGTTGCAATTTTTCCATCTTCCACGAATGTAGGCATCGCATCGGCCCATTTGGTAAAGTAATCTATAGTGAGAATAATATACTCATCCCCCCGGATAAGTGAGGGTTACATGTAATGAAATCAATGCCCCATTTTAGAAAAGGACTAACAACAATAATAGGGTGAAGAGGAGCTGGTGGTGCACACATCTTTCAATCAAATATTTGGCAGTTGTGGCATTTTCAGACCACAAGAATGCAAGCTTTGAATAATTACAGCCAAATATAGCCAATGCGCAATATCTTTTGGGTTGTGGCATACCCAGCCATATGACCACCACACGCTCCAGAGTGGTAGTCATTTAAAACCCTTTTAGCCTCTTCATGAGTTATGCAATGTCTAAAAATAGAATCTACACCACGACTATAAAGTGCGTCCCCAACAATATTGTATTGCTGAGATTGGTAACGGATCTTTTGTCAATTTGAACGTGAAAGCTCAAGTCGAAAGGTTTGGGTTTCAAGATAAATGATGATATCTCCATACCATGGATCTAATGTACTTATAAGAAATAGAGATTCATCTACAATGGGATGCTCTACCACATTTTCCGTCTCAGTATTGGGAAAGTCACAAATAAGTTCTGCAAACACTAGCGATTTCTTTGATTTAGAATTTTCGAATTCCAAATGAAACTCTTGTAGGATAACAATCCATTTAGAGTATTTTCTCCCAAGTAATGTTTTTTCAAAATATATATCATTGGGTTGCAATTAGAAATTATTGTTGTCTTTCATAACAGTATGTAATGACGAAATCTTTGGACAAATTGAACTGCTGGCAAGGCCAATTTCTCCACATGGGAATATTTAATTTCCATTGGATTCAAATTCCTACTTAGATATTAAATCACATGCTCATTGTGAATTTCATCCTCTTGAACTAAAACCATTCCAATGGTGGAATCAGAGGCTGCTAGGTATAAAAGTAGTCCTGGTTGTAATTGGGTAGATGCAATAACAGTGCATGAGTTAACGTATGTTTTATAGCATCAAAAGGTCGATCAACATTCTCATCCAAAATAAAAGGAACATTCTATTTCAACAACCTTGTAAAACCTTTTGTTAACTCAGCATAGTTGGGGATAAATCTACGCTGAAATTTTGCTTTCCCTTGCAAAATTTGGAGTTGGTGAAGTGTGGAAGGAGGAGATAAATTTATGATGGCCTCAACCTTTGAGGGATTGACATGAATGACAAATTT
Source organism: Pinus albicaulis (assembly GCA_034641835.2). NCBI lineage: Eukaryota > Viridiplantae > Streptophyta > Pinopsida > Pinales > Pinaceae > Pinus > Pinus albicaulis. Next base: position 1,602,766,424 of record CM076580.1, read on the forward strand.
AAAACAATCAATCCCAATAATCATCTATATGGCACACAAAAAACACACTTGTGTGGATTTAAATCAATCCTATAATGCCTACATCTCATAAAAATTGCTCGTAAATGAGTAGGATGATGTTCCTTGTGCAATGAATGAGAAGGTAAATCATCCAGATAAGGCTACACAATGTGTTTCATGTCATGAAAAGTGTAAGACATTTCCCTTTGAAAATTTTCACCAACATTTTTTAATCCAAAAGGTAATTTATAGTAAGAAAATGTTCCCCAAGGACAAATGAACGATATTTTTGGTTGATCAATAGCGAGTATTTTTATTTATTTATATCCGAAAAATCCATCCATAAATGAAAACATCTCATTTCTCACATAATCATTAATGATTTGGTCGATATAGAGGTTAGGATAATTTTCCTTTGGATAGGCTTTATTAATATCCCTATAATTGACACATACTCATATAGTCACTTGTTTTTTGGTAACGGGAATTATATTAGATACCCAATCTGTTAATGGGATTGGATAAATAAATCCTACTCTTAGTAGTTTCTCAACTTCAGCTTTAATAGCAACATATTTTTGAGGATGTGTTGGATGTAAACGTTGGCTAATAGGCTTTGCATTTGGGTATGTATTTATTTCATGAATGACAATTTTTTGATCAATTCTCGAAATTTCTTCGTAGGACCAAGAAAATATGTTGTGGAATTATTGAAATAGAGCTTTATATGTATTAATTTAATCAATCATACAAGAAGCTCCTATATGAAAGTTTTCAACAAGTCCTGGTTTAACTGATATTTCAATAGGAACAATTGTAGAAATGTTTCCCAAATTAATCTCTGAATCTAAATTTGTAATTGTGATTGGATTCTGTGGTTCCTTGATATAATCAATTGTAAAATTCAATTTAAATTCATTTTAAAATCTATCAAGTTCACGTAAAAATGAATATCTATGGTGTAGATCATCCCAGGGTAATTCATCCATAGACAAAAATTTACGAATACTTTCATTAGTATAAAACACTTGTTGAAAAGGATTGGAAATAGATGTCAAGATTGAGCTTGATAGTGAAGAAGATTCTTCAGTGACCACATTCATTGGATAAAGATTAGTTGAAAGTGTGTTAGAAAATGACTGTACCACTTTATATTCTATCTCAAAAGGACTTAAAGGCATCTCGCCATTGAAAGAATCCATTTATAACTCTTAAGGAACTATCCAAGGACCATCGAATGGAATAGTACCTGATGAAATCGTATTTATATTAGCAATGGTATGCGGTATATTGGGTGGAGGCATAGAAAATGTTCCCATTAAAATAGAATCTTTTACTAAACCTACTCCAACATCTTCATAAGGAATAGTCGATTGTCCAACATGTTGAATACTATCTTTAGAGGCTGGGTCAGACGAATAATACGACAGCTAATCGATTTTCAAAATATTTCCCTTATGAGGAAACGTGATTAACCAAAATATAGAAGACACAAAAACAGTCATAGCATAAGACCAACTTCGACCCAGAAGAAGGTTGTAATCCAGAGGGGCATCAACTACTTCCACATCTAGATTAACAGTTTTACCTTCGACCTCTATAGGTAGATCTTGTAAAATTACATACAGATGGAATCCTCTTCCATCAAAAGCTTTAAGGATTGTCAGAGATTGATTGATCATTGGAGAACCAAGAATTTTCCAACAATTTAATGACACAATGCACGTGGATGCCCCCTCATCAATTACAGTATGAAAAATTCTTCTATTTTTGACTAATAATCGAATCTGAAAAGGCATATGATGGGGGAGTCTCGATGTACAATTTTCTAAATCGAAGACCATAAGGTTAGAATATTGAGGATCTACAGCCCCAATGGCTGATAAAAGTAATTTCCTTTTTGCTAGACATGATTGCAACACTTCTAAGGCTGACATTGTTGAAGGGGAAATCTCCAAGTCTTCAACAATGTTGTAGTTCTCAGCAGCTCTCGCATGTGGATTGAAGCTGACTTCCGAAGTACACCTTTAGCAGATAGTTTAATTACGAGATTAGGATTACGTTTCTCGATATGAGGTGGATCAGAAATTGAAGTAGATATAGCTAGTGTTGAATTAGAATTTTCTACTTATTTACCTGTAACAGGATTTTTACTTCCATAGTCTTGCGATCGTGTCGCAACCATAACCTCAGACATCATTAAAATATCTCCTGATGAGTGTGAACAAGATCCTATCATTTTTATATCTTGAGTAGGAAAAGGATCCTTCAAAACAACTGGTGTGGTAAAACCTTTGACAAATTTAGAGACCTCAGACTGATGTGGGCACTCTTTACTAAAGTGTTCCTCGTCACAGATAAGACAAGGATAATGAGGTTTTTGTTTATCGTCAGATGGTTCAATTTTTTCGGTTTTCTCCTTGGGAGATGAAGTCTGTTTGCTTTTATTCTTACCTTTCTTCTTGTTTCTAGTTTTAGATTTAGTTGTAGATGAATCTACAACATGAATGTCAGCAGAAGTTTCACGGGAAGAATCTCCTTTCGGTGAATCAGGTAAATTTATTATAGAAGAAGTAGTTTTTAAGGACTTATTCTTACTTTTATTTGTGTTAACTAATCCAATTACACCATTTGCAACATGAGACCTTGAAGGAGTTACAGTTATTTGACTAGGACATGTTAAATCAATAAATGTTTCATACAAAGTACCAGACTATGTATATACGAGGTCTAAGTACTGAGCTTGAGAAATGACCTGTTCCTCAGTAACAACTCCTCCCTTAGCAACATCTTCAGTGATCTTTGGAAGTAATGATTTGATGAACGATTCTGCCAAAATCTAGTCTGGAATAAAAACTTTCACCAATTGTCTTCTATGTATCCATTCATGTATTTGATCGGATATGTACGTAGACGTATATTGTTTTAATGAAGTCAATATTTCCATGCCATTGTTGTATCTGACTAGCAACTAAAAATGTGTTAAGAAAGTAGTTGCTAAAGCTTTGAAATTGTTGAATGAGCCACGCGGTAATTTAATGTACCATTTTTCAACTGAGCCTATTAGTGTTGTCTGAAACATTCATAATCAAATAGAATCATCAATCAAAGAGTTAGATGCCAGAGGTGGTAATTCATGACATGGTTTGATGGGTCCTATCCTAATTTCTCTTTAATTTAGCGATATCACCAGGAAACTTACTTGGCATTGGCGGCCAATATGGAAGATAATAGAGGGGATCATTCATTAGGCATGAAAAATTAGGTAAATCCAAAGTTGATATGAATGGCAACTGATGCTTAGTCTCTTGAGAAAATTGATAACCTTGCAGAACTATACCAGTACGAGGAGGAGGATATCTAGGATTTCCTGGAATAGCTTGTGCGTTTGGAATTGGAATACCTCCCGGGTAACCAGGATTTAGCTGAACCATATTGGGGTTCAGCAGGTATCTGATACATGTAACCAAGATATGGTTGATGCTAGTATACTGAATTTTGTGTTGCAGGCCCATATTGATATTGCCCTTGATATGGTTGATAAAAAAACTAAGGTTCACTTGTTACAATTGTACTTGAACGAAGTGGTCCCATAGGAATTTAAATGGTAGTCTGGATTATAGGTCTAGTTTGTGGTGCAGAGACTACAGGGATTTTTTGTGATACTTGAGGGGCTATACAAATAGGGGTTGCAGATACTCCAGGAATAGGTGTGGTAGCTTGAATAGAAATTGGTGCAGCAGTTTGAGTTGGAGTTCTAGATATACTCGGACTAGGCTGCTGAATTGTACCAGATGCTGGTACCTGAATTGTAGGTTGAATAGGTTGGACAAGTTGGACAGGTTGTTGGATTTCACCGTAACCAATTGGCTAACTAGATTGATAATAGGGTACTTGCACATTAGGTTGCGAATTCTGTTGAACTTGAGATGTGTCCCACACCGTATTTACTCCTGGATATGAAGGTCCTATTGAAGGTTGTGTTGCATAATAAGGACCATAACCAAGTTGATAATTTGGAAAATATTCTTGATAATTAGTTAGATGATTCCCACCTCCTTGAAAGAATTGATGTTCCGGGTAGAACTGTGGCCCTAAAGTAGGCTACTGTCCCTGGAAAGACGATTTCCCTAGTGTAGGGTACTATCCTTGAAGAGGCTGCAGACCCTGAGTTGGGTACTATCCTTGAGGTCAGTATTGACCCTAAGGTATGTACTGACCTTGAGTTATGTATTGTCTTTGATGTTCACCCCCAGGCAGTAAATTACCACTTTGAGGTTGCCCACCAGGGAGTAAATTACTACTTTGAGGGTCAGGGTTAGGAATGTTTCCAGACATCAAGTAAATTTGTTCCACACTGAAATTTTTGGTATGTGATTCATTTGGAACAGATGATGGTATATGCTTGTTAGGAGAAGGAGATGCTCCTGAGAAAGTACCAGAAAGTGATTGGTTTCCTACCAGAATAGACAGAGCACCATACAAATATGATTATGGTGATGCAGAAAACATGGATGACTCACTAGACATGTTTAATGGAGGTCTGTAATCTCTTGGTATGGCGTAAAAAGGAATGCAGGGTGGTGAATATTTTAGACCAGTATTGTGTAGAAATTATACCAACTAAGAATACCAAGGATCTGTTTGAAAGGGATATAGTAAACCGATTTACCTGGCCTAAGATCTAACGAGTCCTGATTTGTAGGAAAAACAACTTCTTCTTCAGTGTCAGTAACTTCTTCAATACTAATGAGACCAAGAGGAAGAGTTTCAGTGATATCATACTTCACTGTGGGTGAATCAGGACAATTAGGGGTTCGAGTAATGAACTCGAAAGTAGTCTCAGATATAGAATTTTCCAGTTTTGGTTTAGAAATTTTAGGATCAATAGCTAATAATTCATTAGTGGTAGAGACAGATTCAACTAGTTTAGAAATTGAAAATCTTCTTGGAGTACTATATGTTGTTTGAGGTTGATGAACTTCGTATTAAGGATGAAAAATTATTGATGTTTCTTCATGTTCAGTTGATCTAGTCCCTGATGTTTTTCATTTCTCATATTCAAGTTTTTCTAACTAGCTTGGTGTGTACTCAGGGGGTTTCCCCTGCATTCTACATGATTTTCTAGGTAATTCAGCCGTGATTAAGAGTTGTAACACACGAAATCAAATAAAATTTCAAAAAAATGTCCTAAAGTCTCTAAGGAAACAATCAAATAAATCACACGACTACAAAATCTAATAGATAAATCCACACACAAACAGTATATTCCCACACTAAAAACACTAGTTGGTGATGAAATCCAACATCGTAGAATTTTAATGTAGAAATGGTGGTTGGAATAGTTACTCCGAAAACCTACTTAATGAAACAGTCCCGTGGAGGTTTCTCGACTTAAACCATCTCAAAGTGAAGAGAACCCTCCGAAAATTCCAAGTGAGTCTAGTTAATGTCTGCTCCAAGTACAGTGGGACCTTCCCTCCACCATCACCTTGGTAAAGAATCCTTAATTTTATAGCCACTAAGGTCACCAATAGGAACACATATAACTTGGAGAATAATCTATGATCAAATATACACGCAAGGGCAGAGTAACTAGCTCAATCCCCTTGAAGGCTCCTTGATATAATCCAAAGTTTACCGACAAGTGACCCCAGGCTCCTCAATAATGGTCTATCCGAGGTTTAACATTTTTAATACGTGCACAACTTCTATCTTTCCCAATGAGATAGGTGTGATTACCTCACCAGTTCGGACATGATCTCGTGCTTGATTAATTTAAGAAGAGCTTCCCAGATCATATATGCTACAATTGGATTTTCCTACCACAAGATTGCTACTTGTTTGTTTTAACTGTCTTGGAATGTTAATTACAACCTATTCCAAGACACTAGCCTAAGCTATATTGGTGGAAAAGAGCCCTAGGAAATATAAAAATATCTAGATTGATTTTAATTAAAGCGTTGTTTTATTTTGGTTGTTTCTTAAGCCATAACGTATGGACGTGAAACTTCAATGATGTTTTATTACCCGACTCAAAAATATGATAAATGCATATATATGAGAGTGAAACTCTTTTCTTTTCAATGAAATATATTTAAAGGAAAGGTTTGAGAGATTTAGATAACTTTCAAAGCACCAATTCTTTCGCTTATAAACAAAAATCTTTGAAAAGAAGACTATTTCTTTGAGAAATCGATTTAATATGATGATAAATTACTCATTAAAACTAAAATCCTTCATCAATTAGATCAGAAACTACAAATCATTAAAAAAACTTTTTCCAAAAATAAAACCTTATCGAAAAATCCTAAAAACATAAAATTCAAAAGAAAAAGAAAACACTAATGTTTGAACTCTATCTAGAATGTTTTTAGGATGTTTTTCTTAGTTTGTGATCGAACCAAAAAGAATTTATGCTTATCTCAGCAAAAATCAAAACATTCAACAATGGTTTAAAGTGAAATTCAAGCCTTAGTAAGCTTAAGACTCTTTTAAATTTGTAAATGAAAATGAAACTCGATTTTCATAAAAGCAAGGGTTGCAACAAGTTCAATGGCTCAGCAAGAAAACAACATCATACCAGTAAGTTGAGGTATATGATGGTTTCTAATAGAGAGCAACAAGAAAGTAGGGCAAACACTTGTAAAATCCAAATCAGATGAAAAACCACTCAGACAATAGAATTTTTAAAAGAAATTCACACATAAGAATTTGATAGTCAAGACTAATTGGGGAAATCACAGAGAATATGGTAATCTCGCTCCTAAAAAGAGATTTCTTAATTTTTCAAAAATTTTCCACAAGGTTGCAGGTTTCAATAGAGAACAGTGCAGTACCACACTATTATGAAGTAAAAACTGTGGAGGCTACTACAATGTCTTTAAACAAAAACTGCGGAGGCCAGGAAAAACACATAAAAAATAAAAAATCAGATTTAATTTTCAGGGATTCTGGTAAGTCATCTACCCAACCTAGTTTTATACTAATCAAAATCAAAAAATCAAACTAAAAATTGAAAAGAGAAACTAATTTCTATTCCCCAGTGGAGTGGCCATTTTATTATCCGGATAAATCCTTCTTGCGGACAAGAACAATATCCCTAGTATCCTAAGGATATATAGAAAAAAAAAAACCAAATGTAAACCATATTCTCTAGATCATTTGCGATTCAGAATTATTAATAACAAAGTACAAGGACATGTCCCTACCTGAAGTCCAACGCTTGCCGAAATATTCTATCCAGTCCCTCCAAAAGAGGTCACTTTAGCATGTGAAACCTGGGATCAAAGATAGATAAAAGGATTAAAGGCACCTGCAAGATATAATAATTGAGAAAACACTAATCTATCTTAGTGATCAAGGAATCTGTTATCACTCTAGTAATTCCCAAGTTTTGAGATTTTGATTAAAATTTTAAGAACACTAGAGGTAACCACAAACCTACTTTTAAACTCTACGATCTAGCCTTCCTATGGTTCAGAGAGGGTTTTCTCTATAAGATTTAATTTTTTTATTATTATAAGATATTAGGCTAGTTATGTGCTAAGTCCCTATGTTAATAGTCTAGTCCCTTATTATGTTAGTGTAGCCCCCCTATTGTTATTATTGTACCCCTGTAACCCCGATATTGTTATTATTGTGCCCTTACATTATTATTTTTAGGTCGGCTAGGATTACAATGTGGCCCCACTAGGATTACATGGTGGCCCCATGGACTCTATATATAGAACGAGGTTTTGGTCATTTGTATCATCCAAGAATTGTTCATTCATGTAATGTATTGGAGGTTTCCCCCTTGAAGTGGCTTATTTCTAAGGTGTTGATATATATTTTCTTCTATTTTTGGAGCTGGTTTGACAACATTTGGTATCAGAGCTTTGGATCCTATGGTTTCACTACTCCAAACAAGTCATCGTAGCATTTTCACTATAATATTTTTTCTACAAAGGTTCAGAAGCGAAAATTTTTAGAGTGCAACATTGAAATCTTGAGGAACATCGTCGCAAAATTTTAGAGCTTGGTTCCCAATATTGTCGGAGATATGATTTGTGGAAGTTAGGACTTTGTGCAGGCTCCCGAATTTCACTTAAAAATGTCATCGCGGCATTTTCGCTATAAAGTTCTTTATAAGAAAGTTCAGAAGCTTAAATATTTAGAGCGCAAAGCTGAAATCCTAAGGAACATCATTGTAAAATTTTAGAGCTTTGTTCACATTATTTTTAGAGATATGATCTATGGAAGTAAGGTCTTTTTAAGGCTCCTGAATTTCATCTCAAAGAGGTGATTGTGGGAAAATATTCATAACTCTCTCTCTAAGCATCGGATTGGAATTCTATAAAAAGTGACTGGAATTAAACGGACTATAGTTTCATGTCTATAAATGTTAGATACAAAGGAGAAAACAGTAACACGTGGCAAGTCGTACAAGTTCATTCTACTCAACCAATCCATAATTAGGTCATTGTGGGAGATTGGACATAACTTTTCCTTGAAGAATCGAAATCAGGTCAGACCTGTGGAATTTGAAATAATATTCAAAGGGATACTTCAAGGCCAAATTTCAATTATTGAGGATTCAAAATCACGTAGATAATTCAGTTTCAATATCGTGCTTATCAAAAGCAAGAAAAAGGTGTGTATTTGGTCTTTAAAACTACATAACGTTTGTTTGAAAAAGACGTTTTAAGTGATTCCAAGGGCATATTTTAGAATTTTTATTATTATTGGGTTCTATAATGCCTCCAAAAAATAATTCCATACCCATTAAGCCCTCAAAAATCTATACTACGACGCATGAAGAGGAAAAATTGCAATATGAGATATCAAAATTACGGTACCAAGTGCAACAAATTTCAATATTACGAAGAGCAAACGAAGATGACATAGATGGTTTAAAAGAAGAAATGGAGGCTAATTTGGATGGTTTGAAATATCAAACAATAGCTAATATGGATGATAAATTAGTGAAATATCACATCAAGCATCAACAACAAGTTCTCCAACTCTCAAAGGATAACCTAACTTTCGTGCAGAATCTAATGAAACAACGCGAAGATCAACATCACATCGAAAGACATTTTGAAGAAGTCACAAAAATAAGAACTCAACAAGTACAGTCAATTTTAGATTATCTCAGCAAGTGGAAGAACTTTCCTGTAGAAGATTCCACATGGGAGGATGAGAATTTTATACAAAAGCATCAATAAATAATCAAGCATTGAGGACAACACTTGTTCGAAGGAGAGTGGGATGTTAAGTCCCTATATTAATAGTGTAGTCCCTTATTATGTTAGCATAGCCCCCCTTATTGTTCTTGTTGTACCCCTGTAACCCCCATATTGTTATTATTGTGCCCTTACATTACTATTGTTAGGTCGGCTAGGATTACATTGTGGCCCCACTAGGATTATATGGTGGCCCCATGGACTCCTATATATAGAAGGAGGTTTTGATCATTTGTATCATCCAAGAATTTTTAATTCATGTAATGTATTGGAGGTTTCCCCCTCGAAGTGGCTTGTTTCTAAGGCGTTGATATCTCTTTTATTCTATTTTTGGAGCTAGTTTCACAACATTATGATTGTGCAATTTGGTTTTGATTTGATTTGGTTTGGTGGGAAAAATCACTTAATGAGGTGGATAGCAAGAAATCTGATTGTCCATTGGGCTAAGGAGTCAAAAGTCAAGCAGACAGAAGTAGGATCAAGTTCAAAAAGTCAAATTTTTTCAGGGCAAGATAGATAAGTCTTTGAAGATCTTGGAAGGTTGTTTTCGTAAAGTGGTTTGACCGGGATAAAGAGAAATGAATGGTTCTTTGATCTAGAAAAAGGAAGTAGTAGGCAGAGATCAAATTAAAGAGTGAGAAATTAAGGGTTCCCTACTCTAGAAATCAAAATAAAACATAGAAATGATAAACAGTAAATACAGGGTGATTTTAACAAATCCTAAAATAATATTCCTGTTTATTCATTCAAACTTTAGAACACATAATGGATGCATGAAAACATGATAAGATTAAAAAATGGCAAGTAGAAAATGCTTCACTTCAATGGCTCATCACATGAATCCTGAAATATGATGCTAGATGATTTGATCCAATCTACTACTCGAAATTTGCAACACAAAAGCCTTCAAGTCCAACAAAATTGACTATAGAAATATTCAATAATTTATTCCACACTAATACTTATAAAGGTGAAGTATTTATACAAATTTTTTTACAAAATATCCTAGAATGCTTCTAGGAATTATTTAAAGAAAAATATAATATCTTCACAACAAAATAGTGACATTTTCTTAGCAAATCAGCAAGTTGTCCTATTTATCCTAATAAAATAGAAAATTGTTTGTGGATTAGGTGCAACTGGCTGCCTTGTTGTCCTCTTTACTTGCATAGATATTTCAAATCTATTTTGAAATGCTATCTTCATTATCTTATACTCTTTAACTCTGATTTATCTTTATCCTATGATACTCTTTAACTTGCATTTATCTTTACCCTCTGATACTCTTTAACTCAGATACTTTTTAACCTATGTAAAAATTACCTTACTGCTGTGATAAATTTTGCTTTGACTGTAAAAATCTGTAAACTGTTTTGTCTTTCTCTTCGCAATTTGACTTTATAGTAAGTCAGTGAGTGATTTTAAAGTTTCATCATTTGGAATTTGTATCTTTTTCAAGTTCCTGAAATTCTCATGTGCCTCAGTATATCTAGAAAATGTTGGTTTTATGATAAATAAATGTCTTATCTCATGTCGCAGATAAAATAATTCTTCAAAACTTTTGAGTAAGACCTTCCCTGTAGGAATACCTTGTCCATCTATCTTGTTCACCTGCTCTTTTCCATACTCTCTGATGTTCTTATTGTAATGTTCCTGTGGCTTGAGTTTATCATTAATGACCAAAATATTAGGAAAACTTCTTTGCTTCAAATTTTCAGATTTAACCATAAACGTGGTTATGTATATGTTCATGTTTTCAAATTTCTCTTCAAGTTGTTTCATCACATTATTCTTTGAAAGGACTCTCCTTATTTCAAGGATTGTCTCTGTCCTATCAGTGAATTGTATTTCTTCCAACTCCTGCTTATTTTTATTGTTGAGAAACTCTATCAATTCTATGGCTTTCTCAGGTATTTTACCTAGCTCATCTTTTGTTTTCTCAAGCTCTGCTTATGCTGCCTTTAGTAAATCTCTCAACTCATATATCACCTTGATTAAGGGCCACTCATCATTGCTGGCTTCAATGATTTTGTTCCATAACTGGATTTTCACATATGATATTGGCTCCTTCAAGGTTAAATCCTTTTATAGTTTTTTCAGTTCTTCATTTAACCTATTAGTCCTTTTCTCATGAGTTTCGGCATTTATTTGGGCTAACTTCTTTGTATCCTCAAGATTTTTTATCAGCTTCTTTAATCTCTTAATCTCAATTGTTTGTACTGTCATTTCTTCCATGGCTTTTCCTATTTTACTAGCCTCATCAGAATGTTGAGCTGTTGTGATAGATGATTTAGTGGCTAAAGTTGTAGATGATGTCACTGGCACTACAGTAGCCAATGGCTCTTTGGGTGCCAAATATTTTGCTATAGTTAAACGAACAACAATAGTAACCATGGGAATTACTGAAGGAACTTCCTGTGCTTTTTTAGTTTCCCTTTCATGGACAAGCTTGTCCATTTGGATCTCCATCTCTTTGATCTGTCGTGTTAACTGAAAAATTAAGTTCATCATGTCATCCTTCTGAGTCTATTCTTGTCCAATTTAATTGGCTTGAGGATGTTTAGTTGATGGCAGTTTAAGTTGCTTCCTCAATGCTGCAATATCCTCATTCCTTTTCTTTACTAACTGTTATGCTGCTTTAACATTTGTAGGATCATATCCTACTTGGATAACTAAATCTTCTAAAGACTTAATTCTAAGATATTTAGCATATGATGAGGATTTTTCAACCTTCTTTTGATCCCTCATGTTTATGATTGTATTATTAAGCTTGTTGATACTCATAGCCTTGGTAGTTATAGTAAAATATAACATCTTTGAACTTTGCCTATGAAACTCAATCTTATCTAGTGCATGAATACTTTTTGTGGGCACTTCAAGATTAATTTTCTTATAGTCTGCAAGTGTCTTAGGAATCTTTACTATTGGTTGTAGCACTGACATAATCAACTGTTTGTTTGAATATTCAAAAGATAATAAAAGTGTGTTTTGAATGCCTGGTGTTTGCATCAAATATTGAGAATAAATCTCATTCTTGATCTCTTCATTCTTTGTCTTAATTTTCTTGTATTTTTCTCTAATATCAAGATATTTTTCTTGTCTGTGAGGAAGATGTCTCTATATTCTGTTGTTTCTCTATCATCTGTGTATTTGAATTATCAGGATTTCCTTCATTCAAATTCTCTGTAACTAGCTCATTTGTGATGATTGTAGTGACATTTGTATTTGTTACTGGGACATCCATGTGTTCAACTTCAATAGTCAATTTTTCTTTATCAATTGAGTTTATCTTATGCTTTTTATTGTATCTTAATTTGAAACTATTATCAGTTGTGGTTTTAGCAATGTATGTTCCTTCTTCTCTGACCCTTTTAGTAGCCTTTTCTCCTTGATTTATAGTTTGTAAGGTGTGACTAGTATGAGCCTTCTTAACTGCATCTACCAAAGTGTTTTCTAGCCATTCATCTTGATTGACATACTTCTCAATCTCTATTTTTTTTTCATGAATGTAAGGTTTTAGTTTGTATTCAACCCTCATTTCACTGAGTATTCCTTGTGGGTCATAGTTCCATGAGAAATTCTCTTCAAATCTGTACTCTAGTAACTATTTGGCTGCTTCTTTCTCTGCATCTCTATGATTACAAATAAAGGGTCCCACTTGATTCTTTAATTTAAATTATGTTTTCTTCTTGGCTACTAGGAAGTTAATAGAATCAGAGTTTAATATTTTCCTGATATACTCCAAGGCAAAGATTCTCATTGGTACATATTTAGGTAGTTTGTAGGGTAATAGATTAGACCCAAAAACTCTGATTTCTGTGTGGTTCTCATATAGTTACCAATCACCAGTTATAGTGTGCTTTGGTAGCTGTAGAACTTTCTTCATTTCATCACTGAACCTTGGATGTTCTGTGTTAGTCAACATATTGATCAATGGGTGGATAACGTTATATGTAAACTCTGCAAAAGTGAACTTTGTCGACTCTTTTCTAATCAAATAAGTCCAAAAGATGACTGAAAGTGGGTTTTCCTCTATATCAAGCTTCTCGCGGGTTATTGGAAACTTTTCTTCTTGAAAATACAAGGACATATGGAAGAGAAGGGATGTATATCTAAATACTCCAAATACTCCTTTAGTTGGCAACTTGATCAGCTGATCATGGATATTGTTAGCTATATACTCAACATAATTAAAAATTACCGAGGGAAGCTATCTTGGAGCAAAATTAGATAGAAACCCTAGGATGGACTCATCAGTATGCTCATCTGTAAAGTATCTTATGATAAATGACAGCATGGAAATTACATGCCTAGACCCTTCTGGAAATTTTTAAGTAGAATATGGAGGGTTGATTTGTGGAATTTCAACATGTAAAGGCATGAACACTTGAAAAATCTGAAACCTTTTGGGAATATCATGACCAATGTACAACTTTGTAAGTGCTTCTATTGACAAAGGAACTACTTTAGGATCATGTTTGAGTTGTCACATCTGGTTTATGGAACCAACAATAATTGTAAATAGCACTTCTTTGTTTGCATTCAATATTGCTCTTTGTTCAGGCACATAATAGTTCTGACACAACTTGATAATATATAGACATGGATGAGTGACTAGAAAAACATATTTGGGTAGATTTGATTCCCAAAATTGGACTTCTTCCACCTGATCTAACTATTTTTCATAGCCCCAGCAGTGGAGATCAAAAAAATTAAATTCAACAACTAGATATGTTATTTTATAGTCCACATCTGCTAATGGTGTGTGTTCAATTTCTACAAAAGGAGGTTGTAGAGGATTCACAATGATTACAGTCTTGGATGACATAGCTGGATTGGATTTTTACATTTTTAGGCTTTCAGGATTACTAAAACTCTGTTTCTTAGACTTTCTGGTTTCTTCTATAAGATTAAATGGTTTACAGAAGTATTCTTGACTTTGACAGAGGTTCTTGGATGAAAATGAGTACAAATTATTCTTTCCCTTGGATTTTAACTTCAATTTTGGCTTTAAACTATATTTCAGACTCTTAGTGGTTCATAAAATAAGAAACAGGGGTTTCTTTTGTTTTCTTTTCAGTGGATATTGGGATAAAACTTGATTAAAATTGGGCACAGATGGTCGGGGTTACATGCAAAGGATTTCTGGGTAATTTAGGATTCTTTTATGTCTGTAAAAGATGAAATGAACTCGATTTTCTCTTTTAAAACTGAATGTAGTATTAAAACAGGGTTTTTTCAAAATTTTGACAAGGTTTAAACTCTTTTTTGGGAAATTAGAGGCTTTCTTGGAGAAATTAACCTCTTACTGGTTTCAATTCCTTTAGTAATTTCTTTTCATAATGATAACAAGTTCCCTTTTTATAGTATAGGAAAATACCTGTTTGTGCAAGTATGGGTCTCTCAAAATAGATTGAGGCATTTCAATAGGTCCTTGGTATCTTTTCAGGTATCTAGAGGCTTTCTAAAATATTTTGGCAGCAAACATAGGTTTTTTGCAGGTTCTGGGCTTCAAAACAAAGGACAGGCTTCATTTTCTTTAGTTGGGAGGACGAATACAGTAGGATAGTGTAGAAAAGTGTTGACTAACACAATTCAGGAGTTCTTTTTGCGTTTTAGGTCTAAACTAGTTTGTAATTAATGGTGGTCACATCAGAGAAATTGGTGGTTTTGGGCTTGAAAGGAAAAAACCACAAGTGTTTATCACACAGAAAAATGGTGGTAAGTGGTATTAGCTGGATCGGATGTGATCCAATAAAGCTGGGCCACGTGGACGAGAGAGGAAAGGGTGAAACAACCCATTTCGCATGAATTGAAAAGTGTTATGTTCGCACAATTTTATTTGCGAAATGGTCTTTCGATTGTCGGATTTGGGAAGGCCAATCTGAATAGTTGCGGTTTTTTTTGGAGTTTCTCGACATTTAGAGGTTGGGTATGGGGCTTGTTATATGTGGCGGGATAATTTTGAACCTTATAAATATATACATTTATAATGTGAAAACTTTATATTTGATTGGCAGGGGGGGTAATATTATATTTTTTAAATTAAAACATTAACAAATGTTTTAACCAATGACGTGAGTCTATTATTACATGGTATATAAACCTTTTAAAAAGTGTCTAAAGACCATAGGGGGTGGGATTATAATATTGATATTTTTAAACCTATATGGAAAAATGGCAGGGGTTTATTTTTAACATGAGGGATAAAAAAATATAGGTTTAAACTTAAAATAAGTGGGTTTGGAGATATTAATATATACGGGAGGAGTTGTTTATAAGGATTTAATACTTAGGTTAGAGATTAATAGGAATTGGAGAATTTAATGAAATGATTTAAAATACATAATTTTAAACTAAATAAAGTGTAAATAGGTCTTTTAAGCATAATTTGTCCCATTTTGATTTTTTACACATAGAATTAGGATAAAATCCATTTTGTAAGTTTTTTGAGTGTTTTTTCAATGGAATGAAATTAATTAAGTAGGATTTTAATTTTCTAAGCAAAAAAATGTTTTACTTAGGAAAAGAGATCATAGTTTTGGAAAAGGGTGAATATGCTGATGAAATGGGTTTTATGTAGGGAATCCAATATTTTTAATCAAAACAATTATTAAGCCTTGGGTCTGGTCACAACATATGTCAGAGAAATTATTTGAGCCTCTTTGACTGAAAGTTTAGAATAGTCGATCATTATGGAGGAGGGGAAATTAGTAATTATTGCCCATTGATTCTTTATTACATGCCTTGCACAAATGCTTTCTACCTACCCATCATTATTTCTAAAAAAATTTTACTTCATTTTCATGGGTGCATTTATGCTTGCAACCCTAAATCCATTTTTCTTTCAAAGCAATAAATCTATCTAAATATAACCTTATTTCATCTGAGGGCTCAGATTAAACTGTTGAGCTCCTCATTTATTATCTAACTACCTACTGATTTCTCAAGTTTAAACTATTTGACATATCTTTATTCTTTGTCTAAAACATGAAATTCAAAGCATGGAAAGTTAATACTAAACTATTTACGTGATCATGGATTATGGCATTTATTGACAATCTTCATATAATTATTATTATTGCAATAAAAGTAAATAGTAGTGGCATTTTGACTTGCTCACTTTCAGGTCTTATTTTTATCTCTTTTTTCTTTTGGGGTATATTTTTTCTAAGTCCTTTGATTTTTATTTTAGGACTTTTACGCTCTTTTAATTTTTTCTTTTATTATTTTCAAATATGGGAAAACAACTTGCAGAAAGCAAGGTATGTACATATTTACAAGAGTATCATAGTTAATTAAAAAATTATGAATCCTATTATTATAAGACCATAACAGTGGCTCCACATGGGGATGACATTTCTTGGTAAAATGTCAAGAAATTTTAAGACTATTGGTCTTTGAGTTTCGACTGTGATGACCCTGTAAGTGTCTTATGATATCTACACTTATTCATACTTATGATATTTTACCTCTCAAAGCTTAGGGCCTTCTCTCTGGGCTTCAACGTTTTTTGGAAAACATCCAATCCAATCTAAAATATTCAATGTATATGTACAATGGTAAAATTAAATGAAACTAACTATTTTTTATCTTTGAGGAGTAGTAGTGCTTGAGCATTCTGCCATTTACTGGTCCATCTAACATATTTTATCCATCCATTTCTTTCAGATAGAAAGCATTGTTACCTCTGTAACCATAAATAATATAAGGTCCTTTCCATAGAAAATCAAATTTTCCATGTTTACCTTTGTCTTCTCTTCTTGAATCTCATTTTAACACTTTATCTCCAATGTAGAAATCATCTTCTTTACTCTTTTTGTCAAAAAATTTCTTTATCTTATCCTGGATAACTTGAGACTTAATGTAAACATCTTCTCTTGTTTGTTTCAAGTGAATGGTTTGATTATCCTTCATTGAATGTCATTTGGCTCAAATTGTAATTCTTGGATAATTTTCGTTATTGGTACTCCCAAGGAAGATGGAAAAACAACATCCATTCCATATACAAGCTGGTAAGGAGATGTACCAATAGATTTTTTGGTTGTAAGTCTATCTTCCCATAAGGCATTGAATAACTTCTTGTTCCATGTCTTTTTGTGACCTTCAAGTAACTTTTTGATGATATTTACAAGGCTCTTATTTGAAGATTCAGCTAGAATATTACCTTGTGGACAATATGCAGTAGAATGGCCTAGGGTAATGTGATATTTATGGCAAAATTCAATCATCTTTCTAGATTTGAATGCTGCTGCATTGTCAGTAATTATCTTTTGGGGACATCCAAATCTTGAAAGTATGTTTCTTTATAAAAATGAGATAATGACAATATTTGTGGATTTCCTAGAGGGTACGACTTCAATCCACTTGGTAAAATAGTCAGTGGCTATCAGAATCCACTTGTGTTGGGATGATGAAGGGGGGTGAATTTCTCCAATGAAGTGAACACCCCATTGTTGAAATGGAATTTCAGTTGAAATGGACTTTAAGGGAAGCGGTAACAGCTTTTTCTTACCCTCAAATATTTCACACTTGTGACAGGAGGTCACATACCTTTTAACATCTGCAAACAAAGTAGGCCATTAAAAACTAGCTCTCAGGATTTTGTATGTAGTAGTATTCCAGTAGAGATGTCCTCCACAGTCACCTGCATGAAATTATTGTAATAATTTGTCAGCTTCTTCTTTTAAAAAACGATTTCATAAAATACGACTATAATCTTTCCAAAAATGTACATTTTCTAATATACAAAACCTTGCTACCTTTAGTTTTAAGAATCTAGCTTTTATTCTTGATAATCTGAGAGGAGCTTGTAAGTTTAGTAATACAAATATGATATCTGATACTATAGTGAGTCTAAAAAGGCTTCATTGATCGTTGGAGTTGCCATCTCTTTTTGCTCATCTACTTGGGTAATAAAATTTATGTCTAGGGCATGAAAATTTGATTCAGCCATGAGTTTGGCTAAGCCTTGACCTTTTATTAGTTTTGTGGGTTTTATCTCTATGCCATATTCTAAAATTGTGGCAATCCACTTACCTTTTCTACCATTAGGACCATCTTGAGTTAGAATGTATTTTACTACTGCATTTGGGACATAGACAATGATGTGAGAATAGAGAATGTACAGTCTGAAATATTTAATGGTCTTTTCCAAAGCTAGTGCCTGTTTCTCCATGATATTGTATTTCAAAGTGGCATCTCTAAGTGTTTTTCTAAAGAAATCTATGGGCTGCTCATAACCCTGGTCATTTTTCTACAGTAAAGCTGCAACAATGGTGTGTTCTGAAGAAAATGAAAAAATGATGAAATCAATTGTAAAGTCGGGATTTATAAGGACTGGGGTTTTGGTTAAGGATTTTTTGATGGATTCAAAATATTGTTTGGCCTCAATAGTACATTTAAGAACTGAATATTTTTTAAGCATGTTGTTTAATTCCCTAATTATTTCAGCTAAATTGGAAATGAATATTCTTAAAATGTTAATCTTTCCTAGAAAGGCTTGTAACTCTTTTATGTTTCTTAGAGGATTGACATTAATAATTCCTTCTATTATTGCAAGATATATTCTAGTTCCTTCCTTAGAAATTATGTGTCCTAGTCAATTGCTTTCTTCTAATCCAAATAAGGTTTTCTTAGGGTTTAAAGTGATTTCAAAATTTCATCATTTTATAAAGACTTGTCTAAGATGATCCAGGTGTTCATAATGAGTCTTAGAAAATACAGTTATGTCATCTAAGTAAATCACTAAAAATTCATGAATTTCTTTGCAAAGATTATACCCATAGCTCTTTGAAAGGTAACTCCTGCATTCATTAAACCAAAAGGCATTTTTACATATATGAAAGTGCCCCAAGGAGTAGTAAAAGTTGTTTTGGCTTGATCCTATGGTTGGACTAGAATTTGGTTGTATCCTGAAAATCTATCTAAAAGTGAAATCCTAGAAGAACCAACTACCCTTTGTAAAATGTGATCCATTTTTGGTAAAGGATAATTATCTTTTAAGGATACTTTATTTAGATTCATAAAATCAACACATAATATAATCTCTCCTTTCTTTCTTCTGGTTGGAACTAGGTTAGAAACCCAATCGAAATATCTGATTGGTGCAATTATTTGTGCATCTTACATTCTTTTTACTTCTTTTTCTATTAAGGGCATAAAAACAGGATTGATTCTCCTTAAATTTTGTTTAAAGGGATTTTGATCTTCTTTTATAGGAATTTTTTGTTGAATTATGTTCTTGTCATAGGATTTTAGGTCCTCATAACTCCAAGTAAAAACATCTTGATATTCCTTAAAAAGAGCAATATATTTTTCTTTTTTTATTGAGGTAAGGCTTTGGAAAGTTTGATCATTTTAGGCTACAATTGTGTGTCAATGTTACATTCCTCAATATCAGATCTAAGTGGCTCCATTTTGTGTTTTCTAGCAACATCATTTGAGTCAAATAAATCTTCTAAAGGAATTAAACCTTTTGGTAAAAAATTATCTTTCATATTTAATATTTCAGATTCATCATCAATTATCTTATCAATTTCTACTCTCTCTAAGTTATCTATATCTGATTGACTAAACTTAGTTGGTCTAGCAAACTTTACTTTATTTACATCTATATTATTCAAATCTATTTCACTATCTAAATTCTAATCTAATGTACAATTAGAGTCTATTTTACAGTTTTGAAATTCACCTTCATTATTCATAAAATGGTAAATTTTTTGGTCTTGTGAAAAAATCTGCCAATATTTGAGGTTATTTGGAATTATTGGTCTCTGTTTTACTTTTGCAGTATATTGATGATTGGGTTTAAAAGGTAAATTACAAGTACTAGCAAAAGTTGCTAAGGAGTGTGCTTGTAAATTTTTCTTTCTAGGTATTGCAAAGAAATTACATTCCAACAAATCATCAATCAAGTCTAATACAGTCTCTCTATATTGGCCTAGTATAGGATTGTAAACATAATATTCACTTTTAATTTGTTTTACAATCAACACTGAGTCTCCCATTATTGCTATTCTTTTGCCTCCTATGTTTCTGATTATCTTGAGTCCTAAAATGAGGGCTTTATACTCAGCCATATTGTTGGTGCATTTGAAATTCAGTCTGAAAGCATGGTCTTCTGCATGACTATTTTCAATGTTAGTTATCTAAAATACTGCTCCTACTCCTAGTTTTTTTATTGAGTTCAATTTTAATTTCATTATTAGTTTCAAAGTTACATAAGATGAAACGATCTAGATCAGTAGAAGTAGCGTAAATTGGGTAATTTATTGATCTTGCTGCACTAATTACCATATATTTCATCCATGTTTCCCTATAAAGCTTATTTGGTTGACCAAAGACCAATATAGTAGCATATGACATGTCCAATTGTAGAGATCCCTATAATTTTGCTACCCATGAGCTAGATAATAACATTCCATATTTGGGTGGGATACCAGCTACTACAATGTCCATGAGTATAATTTTACCTAGATATTGAACTAATGTTACACACAAATCTTTAATTAAACCTACGAATTTTACTTTGCTTGAATCAAATGAAAATAAATCTTTGAAAGTCCTTGTAATGTCTAAATTCAGAGTTTCCATTATTGCTTTCAGAATTAGATTGTATGAAGCTCCTAAATCTAACATTACATTGTGTAAAATTTGGTCATGTACAATTAAACTGATGTAAAATGGAGGAACTGCTCCATCTTGATGCTTTCCATTCACATCAGGGCCAAAAATTAACTCTGGTTGATCATCATTCAAGTTTGCAGAGTCTTCTCCATCATTCATGTTTAATGTTTCAGTGATTGTTGTTTTATACAAATCATGTTTTACCAATTATGTTAAAGTAATTGGTATTTTTAACTTTGCAATTTCAATTTGTATATTGAATGAAGGTTGTGATTTATTTATTTGAATTAACTCTTCCTCAGTAAGTATAGTTTGAGTGGGTTTATCTTGTTTTTCTATAGTTATGTTTTCATTTTCTGTTTGAGTTTATTGTGTTTTATTGCTCTTAGTTTTATTTTCAGGAGTGGTTTGAGAAGAAGTAGATGTTTTTCATATTTTGGGTTGTCAGAAGCTGTTTCTTCAATGGTAGCTTTTGGATTTGTTGATTTTGGATCAGCAGTGGGTGTTTTAGGATCCAAGTTTGTTGTTTTAGCATAATTAGGTGCTTTTGCAGCAACAAATTTTTGTGAACCTTTTGTAGCTTGAGAAAATTCATCTTTTATATCAAAAATCTTTGGACTTGGTGAAATTTTGGGGACGGAAACTTTATGGGATGAATTAGAATTTTGCCTATTTTCCCTAGGGAGAATTTGCAAAAATTTTGTTGTTGGGGCTTCTACTGTCTTCTTATTTTCAGTTTGTGCAGATTTCTTAGTAGAAGTTTCAATTTTTTTCTTACTCATGAGGTTATATTACTTATGTACTTCATTTATAGCATAATCATAGCCTTTTTTGTAGTCAAATGATTCACCTAAATCTAATTGAAGTTGTTGCATCTCAAATAACTCTTGGTCTTCCTGACTGAGAAAGATAGTGTTATCATCATATATTCCCATTAGATTTATGGTATCCTCATCATCTACATTTTTTTGAGAACTTTCAACATAGTTATCCTGAAATGGGGGTCTTATTGTTTGATCTGGAGCCGATTCTTTCGATTTTCCTGAATTTATATTTTTCCTAAAATTGGGATTTATGAGTTGCTGTTGATTATTCGATTGAGGTCTTATTTCTATGTTGTATAATATATCCATCATTCTCTCTAAACTCTTAGTTAACTGGTCTATTTTTGTGTCTGAACTAGAGGCTTCTTCTTTCATGGTTACTCTCCTCTCATTTCTTAATCTGGACTTTTTAGCTAAATTTTTTACTTCTGCACCTACATCATTTGTTTGCATTATTTCTAAGGTTTCAACATCTCTTTCCCTCAACTGATATGCGATGTATGTGTCAAATGCATTAGGGAATTCGAGTGGAACAAAATCAGGAGTGGGTTTGAGATTGGCGAGAATTGAACTGTACACATTGTTATATCTAGTGCAGTAGTCTTGGACTGATTCATTGGGACCTCTTTTCACGGCATCAAATTCAAATAGTATTTGGAGTGGATTTTTCTTATTTTACCATTTATTTAAAAATAATCTATGAAAAATTACTAAGTCAGCTATACTACTAGCAGTAAGACCTTTAAACCATTTTTTTACTTCCCCTATTAATTTTTGTGAAAAAAATCTCATTTGTACATCAAAAGCATCTATTTCATGGAGTTCAAAGTAATATGTCATTTTATTTATATGTTGTTGGGCAGTGTATTTTGTAGTAGCATTATATTAGGGTATCTTACTTTGGTAATAGTGAGGCATGTCATGTAACTGTGCTGGAAGAACAAGGGGAGCATATCCAGTAGCCATAGCTTGAATTCTAGCTTGGCTTGGGGGTAGATTGGAAGTGCTTGGGGCTGAAATAGAAGCAGTAGCTGATGTAGTAACATAAGTAACTGATTAGAAAATCACAATGAGAACCCTGTTTG
This sequence comes from Pinus albicaulis, assembly GCA_034641835.2. Lineage (NCBI taxonomy): Eukaryota > Viridiplantae > Streptophyta > Pinopsida > Pinales > Pinaceae > Pinus > Pinus albicaulis. Next base: position 1,602,789,188 of record CM076580.1, read on the forward strand.
CATCTCAAGATTTATGGGAACTGGTTGAAGATGGATTTGAGTAACCGGCTGATGCAAATGAGTATAATTCCTTAAGACATGCATAAAAGGATTTTTTGAAGAGTAATATGAAGAAGGACTCAAAAACCCTCTTCTGTCTCTATCAAGATGTACATGAAAGTATATTTCCAAGAGTTGCAGCAGCAAAGAATTCTAAGGAGGCATGGGATACCCTCTAGAAAGTCTATCAAGGTATGGAGAAAGTAAAGGCATCAAAGATTCAAGTAATGCAAAGAGAGTTTGAAGTCATTTTCATGAAAGAGTCTAATATTTTAGGCTCATTCTTCACATAGTTGATTGGTTTGGTTACCCAAATGAGATCTCATGGAGAGATAGTTGAAGAGATAAAAATAGTGGAGAAAATATTGAGAAGTTTTCCATTAAGATTTAATGTGATAGTCACTAAAATTGAAGAGACAAAGGCTCTATCAAGGTTTACAGTTGATGAGCTTCATGCATCTTTGATAACACATGAAGAAATGATGAAAAAAACAACAAACTCATCTTTAGAGCATGCCTTCAAGACCCAAATTCCCTTTGGAAGAGGAAAAGGTCAAGACAGATCAAAATACCGAGGAAGAGGTTAAGGCAGAAGCCAGAACAGAGGAGGAAGAAACAACCCTGCAAGTACAACTATAAGGGGAAGCAACCAAAGTCAGAATCAAAGCCAAGGAAGCAGCCAAAAGGGTGGAAAAAATCAAGCACATGCACAAAGTTATGATAAATCCCAAGTCCAATGTCATTACTGTAAGAAGAATGGGCACTATGATAATGAATGTAGAAAGAAACAGAGTGACATGGGTAATAGACCCAGTGCCAAATTTATTAAAGAAACTCAGAGTCAAGAATTTTTTTTTTTAGCATGTAATATGGTGGAAGAGAAGAATGAGGATATATGGTTTCTAGATTCAAGGTGTAGCAACCATATGACTAGAAAAATTTCTATGTTTTCCATGTTGGATGAAAATGTGAAGTCTCAAGTAACATTGGGAATAGACAACAAAGTCTATGTCATTAGGAAAGGTAGAGTAAGTGTTTTAACAAGAAAAAGAGAAAGGAAATCCATATCTAATGTATATTATGTACCTGGTATGAAGTGTAGCCTTTTGAGCATTGGACAGCTCATTCAAAAGGGCTACAATGTATTCTTTGAAGATGATGTATGTACCATTATGGACATACCACCAGGAAATGAAAGGATTGCACAAGTAAAGATGACATGAAACAAAATTTTTCCAATCAAGATGAGAGCATATTTGAAGAAAGGAGATGCAATGGAAGTCGTAACTCAAGAAACATTCCAGAAGGAGGCAAAAGATGAAAAATGGCTATCACATTTGATATTTGTACATCTCGACTTTGGAGGCCTAAATTTGTTGCACATAAAAGTTATGGTAAAGGGATTACCATTGATTGAGAAAGCACACAACCTATGTGAAGGCTGCATCTTGGGTAAACAACATAGAGAAAGATTTCCATCAGGAAAGAGCATAAGGGAAAAAACACCTTTAGAAATAGTCCATTATGATTTGTGTAGACCAATGCAAACACCATATTTAGGAGGCATCCACTCTATGTTAACTTGTATTGATGATTACACAAGAAAAACATGGGTGTATTTCACGATGTTTAGGAGTGAAGCATTTGAGAAGTTCTGCCATTTTAAAGATCTTACTAAGAATCAAAGTGAGAAACACATAAAAACTTTTGAGGACTGATACAGGAGGAGAATATATCTCCAAATATTTTCTGCATTTTTGTAGAGAAAATGGGATTCATAATCAATTTATAGTAAGGTATACACCACAACAAAATTGAGTTGTTGAAAGGAAAAAAAGAACCATCATGGATATGGTAAGAAGCATGTTGAAGGAAAAACATTTCCCCAATGAATATTGGGCTGAAGCTGTACATTATGTAGCATATGTGTTGAATAGATGCCCAATAGAGAGTGTGATGAATAGAGTTCTAGAAGAAGCATGGAGTGGCATAAAACAACTTGTCACCCACATGAGAGTATTTGGATGTGTGGCTTATGCACATATTCCGGATCAGATGAGAAAGAAGTTGGACAGCAAGGGGGAGAAGTGAATATTTTCTTGATATATTGATGAATCAAAGGCATACATATTGTATAACCCATTCAAAAAGAAGTTTATTATAAGTAGAGATGTACATTTCATCGAAGAAGAAGCTTGGGATGTAAGCATTGAGAAAACAATGAATGTCAAAACTTGTTTGTCTCAAGAAGATGATGAGGAAGAAATGGAAGGAGGAAATCCCTCATTAGCAACACCACCTCCACCAACACAAGCACAACAAGGGACAACTCAGGCAGGTATGAGAACACCCTTGAGAAGTGATGAAAGTGCTTCTCTAAGCACAACACAAGGATTAGATTTGAGTGCTTCTACAAGCAGAAGTTCAGGAAGTGAAAGAAGAACAAGATTCAGAAGCTTGAATGAAATCTATGAGAAAGGGGAAACCAATGAAGGTATGAATTCTTTATTTGAATTGTATTTTCATATAGAAGATCCTATTCATCTTAAAGAATAAGTAAAAGATAATAAATTTATAAATGCTATGGATGAGTAAATGAATGCAATAGAGAAGAACAATACATGGGAACTAGTTGATCTCCCAAAAGGTAAGGAAGTGATTGGAGTAAAATGGGTCTGTAAGACCAAAAGAAATGTTGAAGGTAATATTGAAAGGCACAAGGCTGGAATTATTGTCAAAGGCTAGAAGTAGCAAAAAGGAAGAGATTATGAAGAAACTTTTGCACCAATTGCAAGAATTGAAACAGTAAGAGAAGTGTTGTCCATAGCAGCACAACACAAATGGAAATTTTACCAAATGGATGTGAAATCAACATTCCTAAATGGAGCATTGATAGAATAGGTTTATGTTGACCAACCTTTGGGCTATGAGAAAGAATTCCAAGAGCACAAAGTATGCAAGTTGAAGAAAGCTCTATATGGGCTGAAACAAGCACCAAGAGCATGGTACAGTAGAATAGATGCTTATCTACTGGAAAATGGGTTTGAGAAATGTGAAGAAGAACCCACATTGTACATCAAAGAAAAGGATGGTAAGATGCTCATTTTTTCTTTATATGTTGATGATGTGATATTCATAGGTAATGATGCTTACTTCATTGAAAATTTTAAAACAATCATGAAAGAAGAATTTGAAATGATTGATATGGGATTGCTGAGATACTTCTTAGGAATAGAAGTAGAGCAAAATGAAAACAAATTTTTTATTTATCAAGAAAAATATGTGAAATAAGTTTTGGAAAGATTTAACATGAAATATTGCAAGGCAGCAATAACTCCTATAGTGATAGGATTGAAGCTAATCAAGAAAGAAATCAACAAGGATATAGATCCAAGTTTATACAAGAGCATAGCTGGAAGCCTTATGTAGGATTGGATATACTAACAATGATTGGGCTGGAAGTATAGATGACAGGAAAAGTACCTCTGGATATGTTTTTCATTTGGGATCAGGAGCCATTTCATGGGCTTCTAAGAAACAGCCAATTGTGGCTTTACCAACAACAGAGGCATAGTATGTGGCAGCTATAGTATCATCATGTCAAGCAGTATGGATGAGAAGAATGTTAAGAGATTTGTGCCATGAACAGGTAAAAGGTACAACAATTTATTTTGATAATAGCTTAGCAATAGTTTTATCCAAGAATTCAGTGCTTCGTAAAATAACAAAACACATTGATGTGAAGTATCATTATATCAGAGAATTGGTGAACAATAGAGGAGTTGTTATGAAGCATTGTAGAATAGAAGAACAATTTGCAGATACTTTGAAAAAACCATTGGGGCAGAAATTTTTTAATTATCTCAGAAAATGTCTAGGAATGCAAGATAGGAGCAGTTATGATTAAGGGGGAGTGTTGGAAATAGCCCTAGCTACAATCTAGATAAACAAGGAAAAAACATCAATTTTGATTTGAATACAAAGGATGATAGAAACAACAATTTTTTCTTGTTTATGCACTCAACCTATGCATTCAATTTTTGTTTAAAACCACAAAAGACAGTCGCACTGTCGTAGCCCTCCAGATTTACAAAATCATGGTCTGAACCACGAAACCCTCGCCATAACTCCTATGCACCAACTACACTTAAATGTTGCGCCATTTATTTGAATTCAAACCACTCCACGTCATTTTGTGGACCCCACTAATCCATGTCAACAATCTGACAACCAATCAACGCTTATCATATGCCCTCTTGCCTACGTCACCTACCTTTCACAACTGCGTGATAGCGAACCCCACCATGGCAACTCATCTCCAATAGCACTTCATCACACCATTCTTCTGCCTCGTTAATTGGCGCATCGATCCATGTGAAAACCCTTTGAAAAATTTTTAACGTTTATTTATCGCATCATTTGATGCTGACGTCACCTAGCGCAACTCCCCATGCGATAAACCTATCACAATGTATTTTGTAATGTTTGCGTTTGTAATATTCCCACGACATATTTTTTATTTTCATATAGTTTTAAATTAGGTTAATATTTTAATATGTATTGTAAACATATATATATATATATATATATGTTTATGAAAGCTAATATTGAAAGTATATTTATTAATGGCTTAAGATATGTGTGAGAAAGTGAGAGAGAGCGCAATAGCTATACGGTGGGTAGAGTGGAAGAGAAACTAGAACAAAAGTTCTAAAGAATGTAAAAGACTGAAAGAAAATTAATGAAAGATTTTTTTTAGTGTGTATTGTTTTAATGCTCCATCTGTAAGTCTTATTGTAATGTTCCCAATTTTTAGCCTCAAGCTAAAAGGAACATTATAGTTTGCAAATTTTCATTTTGTTAAATAAAATGGGTAAGGAGACAACTTAACCCCTTTAGATGGAGAAATAACACTCCTTGTGTGAAAGGAGGAATAATAAAGCAGCTGAATTGAGCACCACGTGGTGTGAACAAGATTGGATCATGCTTGATCTAGTTATTTTGACCAAGTCAACTAAAACTATCTAGATACATTGAATCTACTTGGACAGCACAGTTTTAGTGGAGGCTCCACTTGCATGAGCTAGAGGTAAGTGTGAATGGGACCCATGGTGAGAGGAGTTCATTTGCTTTATAAGGAGGAGATGGCAGCCCATTTTTCATTATGTATTAGCTTATCATTTTCATAAGGTCTGCAAAGACTTGCATCCCCAGGCTTTTTAGCAGGGTTGTAGTGATCTTGAACCCAGGGGTATTCTCGGTCAGGAATCCCTACCTCATCCTCAAGGAAGGAGAGGGTTTTAGCTTCATTTCCTCATTCTTCCATTTGGCCAAGCTTATCCCTTTAGCTACAACATTATTTTTTTGGGCAGAAAATGTTGTGTTGCTGGGAGCAGCAACAGAGGAACTCATAGAGTCATCTTAGCTTGTTCTTCAGTGGAGTTCTTGCACATTATTTGCAGGAGCAGCAGAAGAGACTCTCGGGCTTCATTTCATATATTTGGTACTAGGCAAATCACTCACCATCTCTCACATCGCAGTCTTGTGCAGAAATTGCATTATTTTCTGCAAGCAGTTGCTGGGAGGGTCATCAGAGCTTATCAGGAGGAGTGTTTTTGAGTAATAGGGATTAGCCCTTTGCTTGAGAACATTATCAGAGGAGGGCATGATTATTTTAGATCTGCCATAGCCTAATTCTTATTTTTTTTCAGTTGCAGTGACAAGTTCCTTGTCACATTGTACATTTTCTGGCTTTTCTAGCAATCTCTCCTAGATTGGCTAGAATTCTTTTATTGGAGCCCATTATTCTATTCTTGGGCATTTATATATATATCTCTATATATATATATATATATATATATATATATATATCAGCCATATTTCAAGTATATGTATCTATTGGAGCAACTACCATAATATAGACAGCGCCTTCACTGCTCTCCAACATTTTGTGGAGTTGCAACAACTCATGTATTTCATTGGTTGATCATTGGAGATTGGTTCTCATAGCTTGAGTGGCTTGTCCCTCAAGATATTTCTATATATTGTAGCTGATATATTAATAAACATGATGGCTGCATTATATTCCATTTATTGATGTGTATATATTTGCAGAATTTCATGATTGTGTTCATGTATTGTTGTAGGCTCTCTATTTGATTAGTTTCCTAAGGGACCTAGTTTGGGAAGATCTGAATAACCCCTCTAGGCTTATTTCTTTGAGCTCAAATTCTGGAAGAGAATTTTTTAGTGAGTTAACAAGGGGATCCAAGCCCCCTTTCAGCTTATTTTTACACTGCCTCCCTTATATAGCGTCCTTGAGGACCATATTTGCAGAAATTCTCGAAAAAATAATATTACACTTATTTATGATTTCTCTGTGTTGATGAGGAAAATAAATTCCTCTGCATTATGTTAAGGATTCATAAAAAAATATTTCATTCCTATGTTCAATAAAAAATAATAATTTGGGAGCTATATATAGCCCAGATTCTCTATATATAAAGACTTTTGTTGCCTTATAGGACCCACTCATGCCGAGACATTAAAAATGGAAAGTCAAATCACTACACCAAATAATATAACAGGTGCAGGACCATGAATATTTATTTCCAGTCTCCAAATGCACATCTTGGTCCAATGTTCACACTACAACAGCTCAACTAGACATTCAACACTCCATGTGCAGCAATTATTTATTGTCACCCATGAAACTCACTGCTATCCTTCAACTAGCATTCTTACATGGTCCAACAACACAACACTCACAATGGAATCTTATTTATGTAGAAACCTTCTCAGCATTTAAACAACAAACAATGCACAACTCCATGTTCCCATAGCACCAATTCACACTCATTCAATACCTTATTGTTTCTGGGCAGCCTCATCTGGCTCTCATACTAATTGAAGTTTTACATAGTGAAACTCGGATACCAATTGAATTTTTACAGAGTGCACAATGAAAATGCAATAAAAATAGACAATATAGCTCGTAACAATAAAATACATCATTTTATAAAAAAACAAAACTTCAAAGCAATGAAACATTGAAGAAGCTACAACTGCATTACCACTCTAACTCTACATCCGGAATTTTATTTTTCTATCTCAACTCAACTCTAGTTATACAAAACTTAACTACATTATTTCCCCTTAGATGTTGAAGAGGTTAAGGCAAGGTTGAGGTGGTGGCACCCTTTCAAATCTGTGCAGGTTATGGTGGTGACAACGAGACTGTGTTCGATGAGTTGACCGGAAATAATTATTTCCAACATTTCTGCACATGGTGATAAACTAAGAGTAGATTACAGAATTGTGGGAAGTGATCTGCCACCTGTGGACAAGGCATTAAGTTTGATGAAAGAAGAACAACATTGGGGAGGCTAGGATTTTTAAAGGATGTGTTGTAAGCTTTGGAAAATTTGGAGATGCATGTAATCGTGGGTGTGGGTAATGGTGAATTGCAGGCCATATCCTCCAGCTAGGACTCGGCTGATGCTTGGGTTAATGACAACATTGTTATAAGATTTTCTGATTACTTTAAAACAACAAGAGAGAATGAAGATTCCCTCTACAAAATAAAGTTTTCAACCTTAATTTGCAGAATGAACAGAAAAAATTTAGGACAAGTTTCTTAATTCGTAAAAGAATAAAAGAAATACAAAATCAGCAATCTGATTCTTCCTCCTTAAGAGGGATTTACAAAGTATTACAGTCAACTATAAAACAAAAGTTCTCACAAAACTTCTCTGTCCTCTAATCCACACATACAGTGCTTACAAACTTGCTGTGTATACAGCCTACGGGCCACAGAGATTCTTTTTTTCTCAAACAACGTCTTAATACATAAAAAAAATGTGTTCACATAAAAAATATTCATTACAAAAGCCTTCAGGCTCATTTCCTTTTATAAGGCGCGGTTATAATAAAAAATATTAAATCAAAAAATAAAACCGAACTTCAAAATATATGAAATCGTTTTGATAGCTTCATCGCATCCGTAATCAATCGGTGATCAGAATTTTAGTAGCTAAAAGGTTGATAACCTTTGTGCTTTGTGATTTTCTGATTTCGATGGCACGGGGCCCATATCGCATCGGTAGTCGGTTGTATGTGATTACGATTGCGCGATTGCAATTGCATCACAAACATACAATCGGTGGTAACTCTTTTCGTATGCGGAACATTACAACGTTCCTTTGTGATTCGCGATTGCGATTGCATCGCATCGCATCACAACAATCCATATCAACACGATACTTAAACTGAAACTTGCAATTGCGATTGGAGCGGGGTCCACATCGTATCAGAAATTTTGGCAGCTGTGCAACATGCATGCAAGTAACATTTGCGATGCCGCTATTGCAATTGAGGTGGGACCTCATCACATCGCTTAGACTCTTTGGTGTGCACTCTTTAAGTTATTTGAATATTTTTCAATGCAAAAGTGTTAAAACTATCGTTGCATCGCATCGCTACTTTGTTATGCAGCGAACTTATGCTGCCTCAGTCATTTACTCTGCCGTTATGTTGGTAAGGCTTTAAAGCCTGTTTCAACTTTATAATCAAAGCTCTGCGGTGCTAGCAAGACTTTGAGTTTAAGCATTTACTCTACTACTAAGAAGTCAACTATCACCTTTGATAAATATCAAGGGGCCGATTTTTATCTGCTCTACACTTCACTTGTGTGGGCTTTCCAATCGTTTTGAAATTCTTTAGGAAAACGGAAACCGCCTTTGCTAAGGCTTCAATGTACCACACTCCAATCATTCTGCAATAACTACTGATTGATATCAATAGTTGGAATTAATTTCAAACACTCCCCCTTAATTTCAACTGCTAGATTTTTCTACATACCTAGGCATTCCCTGAAATAATAAAAGCTTTTCTACACTAGTGGCTTTGTGAGGATATTTGCAAATTGATCCTTTGTTCTGCAGTGTTGCAAAAAAATGTCACCATTGTTAACCAATTCACGTACGAAGTGAAACTTGGTGTCAATGTGCTTTGTCCTTTTATGAAAGACTGAATTTTTAGACAATGTTATCGCCAATTTATTGTCACAGTAAATGGTTGTGCCCTTTTCTTGTTCATGACAAAAATCTCTAAGAACTCTTCTCAGCCATACTGCTTGGTATGCTACAGCTGTTGCTGAAACATGTTCTACTTCTACTGTAGATAAATCAGCTATCGGTTGCTTCTTGGAAGCCCATGAAACTACTCTTGATCCCAAATGAAACACATATCTTGATGTACTCTTTCGATCATCAACACTTCCAGCCCAATCACTGCTAGTGTACCCTGTCAACATGAAACTTTTAGAAAAGGAGTATAATATACCAAACCCCTTTGTTCCATTTACATACCTTAGAATTCTCTTGGTTGCTTGCCAATGAGCTTCTTTCGGTCTTTCCATGAATTTGGATATTAAAATAACAACATGCATAATGTCCGGCCTAGTTGCAGTCAAGTACATAAGGCTGCCAACTCTGATCTCATACAACTTTGGATCAAAATCCTTACTGTTATCTTCTTTACTCAATTTCAACCCCATTACTATTGGAGTCATAGTTGCTTTGCTGTTCTGCATGTTGAATCTCTTCAACACTGCTTCTACATATTTATCTTGGGAAATGAAAACACCATTTTCACTTTGGTCTACTTCAATTCCAAGAAAATATCTCAAGAATCCAAATTCAGTCATTTCAAACTCACTTTTCATGACTGCTTTAAAGTTAGCAATGACAGAAGCATCATTGCCAGTAAAAATTAAATCATCTACATATAATAAAATGATAAGTATCTTACCATAATTCTCCTTTATGTAGAGTGTGGGTTCACCATCACACTTCTCAAACCCATTCTCAATTAGGTAAGCGTCTATTCTGCTATACCATGCTCTTGGAGCTTGTTTCAGCCCATAAAGAGCCCTCTTCAGTCTATGGACTTTATGCTCTTGGCCTTCAACTTCATAGCCTGGAGGTTGTTCAACATAAACCTCTTCTCATAAAACTCCATTCAAGAATGAAGATATAACATCCATCTGATAAATCTTCCATTTGTGTTGTGCTGCAATAGACAACATTGTTCTGACTGTTTTCATCCTTGCTACTAGTGCAAAGGTTTCATCATAGTCTCTGCCTTGTTGCTGCTTGTAGCTTAACAACAATTTGGCCTTGTGCCTTTCGATCTTTCCTTCAACATTACTTTTGGTCTTATAGACCCATTTAACTCCAATGGCATATTTACCTTCAGGGAGGTCCACTAACTCCCATGTCTTACTCTTCTCAATTGCACCAATTTCTTCATTCATTGCTTCAATCCATTTATCATCATTTACAACATCTTCAAAATGAATTGGGTCATCAACATGACAATACAAAGCGAACAATGAATTCAGACCGGTATTGTTACTTACCTCTCCTTGTTCATAAATCTCATTCAGATTTATGAATCTTGGTCTTCTTGGTGTGTTTGAAGTTTCATTCGAACTTTAGGGTGTTCCAAATCCATGCAATGTGCTTGGAGTAGCACTTCCTTGACTTCTCAAGGCTATTCGATTTCCAGCTTGTGGTGTGGTTTGTTGTGGTTGAGGTGGTGGAGCAGGAACCACCAAAGAAGGGTTAACAGCTATTTTTCCTTCTTCTTCTTCTTCTTCATGAGATAGAGCTGTCTTCACGTTCACAGTATTTTCTAGACTTCCATCCCAAGCTTCTTCTTCACAGAACTGCACATCTCTGCTTACTATCAATTTCTTGGTGGATGGATTATAAATTTTGAATGCTTTTGACTCATCACAGTAGCCAATAAAGACACACTTCTCCCCCTTACTATCAAGCTTCTTCCTTAGCTCATTCGGTACATTTGCATATGCTACACAGCCGAATACTCTCATGTGAGTGACAGTTTGCTTTTGTCCACTCCATGCTTCTTCTTTTATTTTGTTCAGGACAGCTTTAGTTGGGCAACTGTTTAAGATGTAAACTGCGCAAGTGATAGCTTCAACCCAGTACTCATGCGGCAAGTGTTTTTCCTTAAGAATAATTCTAACCATGTCCATAATGGTCCTATTCTTCCTTTCTGCAACACCGTTTTGCTGAGGTGTATACCTCGCAGTGAATTGCTTTTGTATGCCATTCTCTCTGTAAAAATGTAGAGAGTACTTAGAGATGTACTCTCCACCTCTATCTGTTCTTAGCACTTTGATATAGTGCCCACATTGCTTCTCAACAAGAGTTTTGATGTGGTGGATTTTCTCAAACACTTCACTCTTTTGTTTTAACACATACACCCATGTCTTTCTGGTGTAATCATCAATGAAAGTTAAAACATATTTATTTCCAGCAAATGATGGTATTTGCATCGGTCCACACACATCAAAGTGAAAAATTTCCAAGGGCGATTTTGCCCTTATACTCTTTCCTGCTATAAATCTTTCTCTGTGTTGCTTTCCCAAGATGCAACCTTCACAAAGGCTGTCTGGATTTTTAAATTAATGGAAATCCCTTTACCATTCCCTTTCTGTGCAACAAATTCAAGCCTCCAAAATTGAGATGTCCAAATCTCAAGTGCCACAACCAAATTTCATCTTTCACTTCTTCTTGAAAGACTTCTTATGTTACAGCTGCAATAGTTCTTCCTGCCTTCAAATCTGCCCTGAGTTTGAGAGGAAACATTCTATTGTTGGTCATCTGCACCTCTGCAATGATATTCTTACTTGGAGGTATGTCTCTGATTGTACACACATCATCTTTGAAGAACACATTGTAACCTTTGTTAATGATCTATCCAATGCTCAAAAGATTACATTTGAGACCAGGTACATAGTATACATTTGAAACAATAATTTGTTCTCCATGTCTTGCTAGGATACTGACTCTGCCTTTACCCTTGAAAGATATCTTACTATTAGTTCCTGTTGTTACCTAAAATTTCACATTCTCATCCAGATTGGAAAACATTGCAATGTTTCCAGTCATGTGATTACTACAACCTGAGTCTAAGAGCCAAAACTCTTATTGTTTGTCTTGTGTGATGTTACATGTTAACAACACAATATTTGGGTTGTTATCTTCTTCATTTGAAAAATTAGCATTTTGCCTATTTTTCATGTCATTTTTCTTTTTCCTACATTCATTGGCATAATGGCCTAATTTCTTGAAATAATGACAATGGACTTGGGATTTGTCATACCTTTGTCCATGAGCTTGTTGTTTTCTTGAACCTTCATCTTGGTTCTGATTGTAGCTCCTTCCACTTGTGCTAGCAAGATTATTTCTCCCTTTGTTTTGGCTTCTTCCACGACCTCTATTATTTGCTCTGCCTTGACCTCTACCTTGGTCGAATGACATCTGAGTCTTGAATGCTTGCTCCAAAAAGGAATGTGTTCCTCTACTCAGTCTGTGTTCATGAGACATTATAGAAGCACTCGGTTCATCTATTGTGAACTGTGAGAGATCCTTTGTCTCTTCTATTACTACCACAATAGCTTCAAACCTTGAGGATAAACTTCTCAAGATCTTCTCTACAATCCTTCTTTCTTCAAGAGCTTCACCATGAGATATTATCTGGGTTATCAACCCAATAACATGAGTGAAGAATGAATCTATTTTATCCAATTCCTTCATGCTGAGTGTTTCAAAGTCTCTCCTCAACATCTGCAACTTTGTAGTCTTCACCTTCTCCATGCCTTGATAGGTAGTTTTGAGAATATCCCATGCCTCCTTGGACTTTGTTGCTGTCGCAATCCATGGGAAAACACTCTCATGTACTATTGGAAAGAGATAAAAGAGGGCTTTGGAGTCCTTCTTCTTGTCGCTCTTCAACAATATCTTTCTGCTACTGTCAAAACAACCAACACTGCTGCATCTACAGGTTTAGGGTGGCCATTTTCAACTAGCTCCCATAATCCTTGACAAGCAAGCAAAGCTCTCATAATTATGGACCAATAACTATGATTCTTCCCATTAAACTGTGGAAGTTATGAATTTTTCAAGCCAGTTCCAGCATCTGTCATCTTAACTATATAAGTAAAGAAAAAAGAAGATACTGACTGTATAATAAAAACAAGCAAGAAAGTTCTCTACCAGAGAAATCTGCTCAAAAAGCTTCTTACAGCTCATGCAGTGGAAAACAAACTCTGTTTTGTCTCACTGAGTGCCTATACTAGCTCTGATACCATGTAAGAGTTTCTGATTACTTGAAAACAACAAGAGAGAATGAAGATTCCCTCTACAACACAGAGTTTTCAACCTTAATTTGCAGAATGAATAGAAACAATTTAGGACAATTTTATTAATTCATAAGAGAATAAAATAAATACAAAATCAGAAATCTAATTCTTCCTCCTTAAGAGGGATTTACAAAGTATTACAGTGGACTATAAAACAATAGTTCTCACAAAAATTCTATGTCCTCTAATCCGCACATACATTGCTTACAAACTTGCTGTGTATATAGCCTACGGGCCACAAAGATTCTCTGTTTCTCAAACAATGTCTTAATACATTAAAAAAACGTGTTCATAGCAAAAATATTCATTAGAAAAGCATTCGGGCTCATTTCCTTTTATAATGCATGGTTATAATAAAAACTATTAAACTGAAAAATAAAATCGGACTTCAAAATACATGAAATCCTTTTGATAGCTTCATCTCATCCGTAATCAATTGGCGATCGGCATTTCAGCGGAAAAAATGTTAATAACCTTTGCGCTTTCTGATTTTGCGATTGCGATGGCGCGGGGCCCATATCGCATTGATAGTCGGCTGTATGTGATTGTGATTGCGCAATTGTGATCACATCACAAACATACAATCGGTGGTAACTCTTTTAGGATGCGGAACATTACAACGTTCCTTTGCGATTGTGATTGCATCACATTGCATCGCAACAATCCATATCAAAAAGACACTTAAACTGAAACTTGCGATTGTAATTGGACCAGGGTCCACATCGCATCGAAGATTTTGGCAGTTGTGTAACATGCATGCAAGTAACATTTTGGATGCCGTGATTGCGATTGAGGTGGGACCTCATCACACCGCTTAGACTCTTCGTTGTGCACTCTTTAAGTTCTTTGAATGTTTTGTGATGCGATAGTGTTAAAACTATCGTTGCATCGCATCGCTGCTTTGTTATGAAGCGAACTTATGTTGCCTCGGTCATTTACTCCACCAATATGTTGGTAAGGATTTAAAACCTGTTTCAACTTTATAATCAAAGCTCTGCGCTGCTGGCGAGACTTTGAGTCTGAGCATTTACTCTGCTCCTAAGAAGTTGGGTAATTCCATTGATAAATATCAAGTGGCCGATTTTTATCTGCTCTGCACTTCACTTGTGGGGGCTTTCCAATCCTTTGCAATTCTTCAAGAAAACAACAACCGCCTTTGCTAAGGCTTCAATGTGCCACACTCCAATCATTCTGCAATTACTGTTGATTGATATCAATAGTTGGAATTAATTTCCAACAATTTTCCCCTTCTATCTTGCCACCAATATAAAATATATTGCAGTGGGAAACCTCGTCTTTTCAGGAGCGCAGTACATATTATATCTTCTTCCTGCTATGACCAATGTTAAAACAATGCTTCAGAATGGAAAATAGCATCAAGGTCACTACTACCCAGAACATGAGTGTTATAGGGGCATTGAATTCCCAGTGTCGAAGGGTACCTTCGGCAACAATGTGAAGGAGACCATGAGATGCCTCCTAAATTTCCTGATAGCCCACAACTCCGCTCCTTGTAAGGTACCCTTCAGTGGCGAAGTAAATATAGTTAGGAGGTACACCAGCTTGTTCGATGCCATGGTTGATAATATTATCTCTTTCATGGAAAAATTGGGATATCCAGATGTCCAGCTCATCGTTATTGAAAGTGGATGGCCTTCTTTTCGGGAGGATGTGGCCACAGTTGAGAATGCTAAGGCTTATAAAAACAATATCATCAAACATGTATTATCGAATGTAGGGACACCAAAGAGGTTGGGAACTAGCACCCAAACCTATATCTTCGCTCTTTTAAGGGAGAACCTAAAACCAGGGCCTGCGACGGAGCATGATTTTGGACTCTTCAACCGGGATCAAACGCCTACATATGCAGTCATATTTTCTCCATAATTGAGCTCCATCGTAGAATTTATTTTTAAATTTAAAAAATTATATGTTAGTTTATTTAGGTTAAAATATATATTATTTTAATGGGTTTTATCTGTGTGTTTATTTTTAGGAATGTGGTTTCAATGTTTTTTATTTAAAAAAAAAAATTACGGATGTCCACATTTAAAAAGTTAGGAATATTATTTAATTTGAATGTTGAAATTGAGTGATTTTTAAATTATTTTTCTATTTCAAAATCATGTCTATTTTTATATCATTCTTACAAATTCTTAAAATCACATAAATTAAATATTAAATAAAATATTCAAAAAATATGGATGCATTATTTCCTAATTTCTTATAAACAAAATAGAGATGTCATAATTTTTTTTTCAACATTACAAATTCTCAAAATTATATTAAATTAAATGTTACAATAAAATTAGAAAAGATAAATAAAATAGGGATGTTATGGTTGTGAAAATATTTCTATTTAATATTATATGTTTCGTGATTTTCAAATTTCAAATTATATATTTAATTAATTATAAAATTTTAGCTTTTGCACTACTTTTTTTTACATCTCTTTGATATAACTTGGAAACAACACTTATAATTGGCATATTTGATTTATTGGTTGCTGGAGATTTTCTCCACAATTTTCTCTTATATTAGAATCTATTGAATTTCATATGCACTATAAATCTCTAATAGATTTGATTTCAAGTGTGTACTATAAAAATAGTGTTTGTGTGTATTTTGTGCAATGTGTCACCAAATTCAATTTCTTTATTGTTGTTGTATCTCGAGAAACAATCCCTTGGCTATGGTAAGGAATCAATGCTCAAGACATATATATATATATATATATATATATATATATATATATATATATATATATATATATATATGTCACAAAAGTATGATATTGGATAGTCTTTGCTTAATCACCTTTAGAAATCAATTATTTAAATCCTCAAGAATATGATATAATAAATGTTTCACAATGTCATTAATTGTTGATATTAATTGAAGTGATAGGAAGAACATGAAGGAAGCTCGAACTGATATGATGATAAGCATGATCTAACACTTTAAACTTTAGAAGAATTTCATGTGAGTGGAATAGTTAAAATTAAGGAGCGCCCATTAAGGATGTTTAACTCTTACTTACATATGTAAAAAGAGAACCACAGCTAAATTACTTCATTTTATTCATAAAAAAAAGAAGATAGAATGGAAACTGGAAAAAATATCAACAACAACAGATGCAAGAAACTTGATCTGCACTCATTAATCATCAGAAAATTGAGTAGAAAATTCATAGTAGTCCAAAGGTCCAAAACTCGAAACCTTTTACTTTCTTTTCTTCATGTTTAAATATAATGTAAAGTAGTTTGTAACTGTTGAAACTACTCTTAAATTCTCAAAATTCTTGGAACTGCTTAAACTATCTATTACATATCATCAAAGTATCTCATTACAATCGAAATATCTTATCAAAGATAAAATGAAACTAAAAATTTAATCTATCTGCTAAACTTGAATTTTCTCCACTGCTGTTACATTATCCTGATTGGCTAAGGTGCTCTTCTGAGAAGATGAGGGATCATTAGGTAGATCAGCCATCCACGCTCTGCATTTCTTCCACACTTAAATATTTGTCTGGGGAGATTTGATCAACTTGTGGTACTCTAGCCTAAAGGCAGTGATACTGCTGAATATTGGTCACTCTGTAAATAAATTCTTCACCATCCACAATAATTGAAAATGGCCCTGTAGAAAATTAATAACTGTTGCTCCCTTTAGAATCTGAGTTTTCTCATGACTGTTATCCACCTTAATTCTTGTTAATACCAATAATGATTCATAGGAATCCCATGATAAAAGGTTACTTTTAAGGCCCCATCATGATGGAAATCCTGCTCTGGCTCTTTTGTCATACAAATTATCAAATATGTTCACTGCTTTTGTGATCTCTGTCAACTTCTTTTTAGTTGTCTTCCTGCAAGAATTTTTAATAATCAACTTATTAATATCTACAACATACATGATACTATCTTTATTGCCATTTTCCTCTAACTCTTGATTAGTTTTTAAATCAATGAATCAATGAAATTCTTCACCCATATTTCTCTATTAATGTTCTTCTGCTTATCTGCCATAAGTTGCTCCTCAAAGTCTCTAACAATGCTTTTCTCTTCTGATACAATAGTCAAGGATTTCCAAGCTACCTTCATTTCTCCAATTATTTCATACTAGATGATATCTTTAGCTTGTATCAAAGTTATATTTCCCTTCAAAATCTCGTTTAGACTCTTGATTTTAGCATTGGTTGTTTGACAATCTGTCTTGTAATTATGAAGTTCTCCTTCTCAGGCCTGCATTATTTTTGTTACTGTTTCGAGATCACTATGTGCCTTTCTAATCTCATTCTCTTCCATTTTTAGTTCAATGGTGAACTGAGATAACTGTGCTATTGGATCATCATTTCTAGATGCCATGATGATAGTATAGGAATGGGAATCAATCTAGCTTTGCAATTTAAGTACAACTTCTTTCAACTTAAAGATCTCCTCTTATTTCTGGAAGAGCTGTTGAAGAAGCTTTTCCTTTTCACTTTCCACTTTTTCCATCTCTGCTGCCATTGAATGTTCTCCTGTAGGTAGTTTCAACTTTTTATTTAACAGAAAAATCTATAACTCTGCACTTTGTAATCATTTCTGCATAGAAAACCTGTCATTTGGATCAACTCCAATCTTCACAATCATCCTCTTCAGTTCCCCATTTTGGGTTGTTAGGGCCCTATGGTTGGCTTTCTCCAATTTATTTGGTTGATCACCTTCCCTAGGATATTCTCTTCCTTACGGGCCATTACATTTGTCTTGGTTATATAATTCCCTATTAATTGACATTTCAGCATGTGTAAATTGACCTTATCAAGCTAAGGAATCTTCCTCAAATCAACAGTTAAATTTGTAGTTTTGAAATTACTTGATGACCCTATATTCATATCAAAAGGGTGAGAAAGAGCAATTCCAAACTGATCTCTTTCTAGATCGATGACAGTCAATAATCTAGTCTAGTCCGGAGTTACTTGATATTCAACCCGTACCTCTATAATAGCCTTCATCTATTGATTCTTTTCAGAAACTTGAAAAAACGCTTGTTTAATCAAAGGAATTTGATCCTGAGCATCTCCATGTCTTCTTGGTGAGGCTGTAATATTATGTTCTTCTCCTAGTTGAAGAAGGAAGCCAGGCTGAGCACCTATTATGTGTTCAGTGAAATTTTCTCTTTTTTCAGCTCTTTGTTCTTCATCCTATTGCTTGAATTTTCATGTATGATAGGAGTTTGTATGCTAGAACTAGCAGAACCTGCAAAACTTTTATTGGCTAATTTCTCTATGTCAGGTCTACTATCATGAATAAATATTCAGTAGCCATTTTCAACTCTCTTGTTTGAAATTAAATTATGAGGATCATACGCCCATTTATATCGTAATGACAAGTGCATAGCATCTAATATCTTGTTAACCTCATCACCTGCCTACCTCATGTTGACTATAAATGGACCCACAGGTATAGGCAATTTAAACATCTGACTCGTTTTCATTGGGACAAAATGTATTTGGTCTACATTCAAACTCTGCCTAACGAAATGTAAGGCGAATAATCTCATAGGAACAAATGTGGGAAGTCTATATGGTTCTATCCTAGCTCCATAAATTCTGATCTCTGAGTAATCTTCATATACATACTAGTCTCCAAATTTACAATTAGCACCCAACTGAAGAAATTCGTGAGCCTTTGGTAAGAAACATGGGGGGAAAACCCCATTCAGAATATTATAAGTGGTGGACATAAAATTATTTGAAAAATCAAAACCCCCTCCTCATTTTGTTCCTCTCTTACTACATCAGTCCAAAACACTACTGACTACCTCTTTTTATCTACATCCATGATATTCAACCCCAAATTTAGGAATTCTTCCACATTTTGATATAAAAAATATAGGTGAGAAGAGAAGGGAACCTGAATGACTCAGTGAGCAATAAGCCCATGAGTTGAGTATTGACGACCTCTTGCCAGTAAGAGGAAATGTCTAGAACTACTCCTGCCTTCATCATCAAAGCAAATAGTCCTAGTACTAATTTATCAGCTAGATTGTCATCCTCCTTTCCTAGTATATTTAATATACACCATAGCACTGGGTGAACTTCTGGATCAAAAAATTCTAGGGAGAACTCCTTACTATCTAGAGAAAACCGCTTCATGTCCGGCTTTAGGAAGAATGAGAACTGAACAAATTATTGTCCTGCAAGATTATCATAATATGATGCTAATGATTCATCAGTGAATTGAACATAAGATCTAGACTCTGGGTAACATAAATCTTGACAAACTAACTAGGCTGAGACTTGTATAACATTCTCTCCTAGGAAATTCATTACAAAGCATTTACCAAGATACATGACGGATACCAACTAGTGCACAAACTCAGGAAAAAGATGAGTCCCAGGGATACATGCCGAAAATACACCTAACTTGGCGAGGGAGGAGAAAACAGGATAGGCTTTATCATTTAAACAGACCCACTGATAGAAGGGGAGATGCTCTAGCGAGCAAGTCGTATCTCCGATATCCCTCTCGGTGTCCATGAGAGGAATATGACTGGAAGAACCAAAAAGAGATGAATGTTTCACCTTGAGACAGCTTGGGTGGAAAAAAACGATAGAAAATACTAATCAAACAGGGTTTAAAAATACAAAGAAATAACAATTAATGTCTTAAAAAGAGAAGTAGGCTTAAATAAATGGCATGGGGTCTTAACATTAAATGTTGATTTGACTCATAGAAGACTGTTAAATGATACTGTCACGTGGCTGAAAGCTATCATCCACCAAGTAGGTTACGTCACTGCAGGAGGCCTATGGGGTACAAAGCACTCATCGGGGCCTTGCCCCCGCAGTGACTCTAGACCGTTGATCAAGATCGGTTGGTCGGTCTGTGGGGTCAACTGCGGAGGCACCTTCCCCATTAACCCGTGTGTTGATTGTGCCTACGGGTTGCTCTCTTTAACCTTTGAGAAGATAACTCTTGGATCCAACTTACTTATTCACACGAACATTCACCAAGACACTTGGTCCCACCTCTGCAGATCCTTCAAAATATTAAACTTTAGTCTTTACAAATACATTGCAACTTTGGATAAAGTATGAAGAGGATCTACTTTAACACACATTTTTATATTTTTCCCTTTTTCTTTTTCTTTTTGTAAAAATTAAAATAAATATATTGCAAATGAGCTGGAACATCTCACTCCATGTGGGGATAGTGTTTTTTGCCACGAAACACTAATAACCACAGATTAGGGCCTTCACTTTGGGCATGGAGTCAAATGTTATTTGATGAAATATGAACAATGAGAAATCCAGATATGTACAATGGTGAACCATAAAATCTTAATGTTGGAAGTAATGTTTGAGATACCACCCATTCACAAGTAGTTGTACTGTCTCTCCATCAAGATTCTCAAGAATGAATGTGTTATTTGATCTTACCTTAGCAATCTTGTATGGACCATACCAGAGTCGGTCGAACTTAACGTGTTTTCCCTTTTCTTCTCTTCTGGTGTCCCATCTTAACACCAAATCTCCAGTTTGAAAAAGAATTTCCTTTACTTTTCTATCAAAAATAGACTTCATCTTTTCTTTATAAGTGATCAAATTTTCTTTGACTTTTTTCTTGCTCTCACTTGATTCTCTAACTTTGTTCAACCTTCTCACTAGTGCGTTAGGTTCTTCTTATGCCTCTTGAAAGAAGGAAATCACTCGTCTAGCCAATTGAGTAGGAAATAAAGCTTGAGTTCCATAAACTAGTTCATAAGGGGACGTACCTGTAGATATTCTAGTATTTTGTCGTACTGCCCAAAGAGCGAATGTCAATTTTGAATCCTAGTTTTTCTGATTTTCACTAGTTGTCTTCTTCAAAATCTTGACCAATGTCTTGTTAGAAGATTCAGCTAGCCCATTCCCTTAAGGATTATATGTTGTGGAGTGAGATAAAATAACATTGTATGTTTCGAAAAAATTAATGAATTGAACTAAAATGAATACCTGGGCATTGTCAGTTACAATATTAACTGGACACCAAAACCCGCTGAAGATGTTTTCTTCCAAAAACTTCATTACTACCACATCATTAGCCTTTCTAGTAGGTATTTCCTCCACCCACTTTGTGAAATAGTCAGTGGTAGTCAGAGTCCACTTGAACTATCAACTTGATGGTGGATTAATCTCCCCAATAAAATCTAACCCCCGTTGCCTAAAGGGATCTTCATTGAACACTGGGAGAAGAGGTAGATGGGCTAAAATTTTCTTTTCTGCAAATAACTGACATTTCTGGCAGCTTGTAACCTATCTGTATACATCAGGAAACAAGGAGGGCCATTAAAAACCTGATTTGAGGATTTTATGAGCAGTAACCTTCCAACGATAATGACCTCCACATAGACTCTCATGATATTCTTTTACAACTTTAGTCGATTCATCTTCCGTTAAACAGAACAAAAATATGCCAGCGGGATCCTTCCAATATAACTTGGCATCAATTATGACATATGGCTAGAATTTGAGCCTAAGGGCTCTATATTTTGTTCTGTTTAGCGAGGTTGGGAAAAAGAAAGAAAAAAAAAGTGATGAACAATATCCTTATACCAATCAGAACACATAAATTTATATGTAATTGTTGTTTTTGTACTTCTCTTACTCCTTTCATCAACAGCTTCATCCAAGACTGCCAGCAAATTAATCCCCAAATCTTGAAAATTTGACTCTCTCAGAAATTTTTCCAAACCCTAACCTTTGACCAATTTATTGGGCTTGATATCTAAGTCCTACTCTTGGATTTTAGCTATCCACTTTCCTCTTTTACCTTCAACATCAGTTTGAACTAACACATTTTTCACAAAATATTTAGGAACAAAAGAAACTATCTGAGACTACAAAACATAAGTCCTAAAGGATTTTAATGATTTGACTAAAGAATACACCTATTTCTCCAAAATTTTATACTTAAGTTCAGCGTCCTTGAGAACTTTACTGAAAAATGCCACAGGCTGCTCTTTACCATCTTCATTCTTCTGCAATAACACAACACCAATGGTAGTAGGTGATGCAAATGAAAATATTTGATAATCTACAATAATCAAAATTGGGCTTCTTGAAGGGCTTATGTAATCCTAGCAAATTATTCTCTAACGTCATTAACCCATTTTACTTCTGCATTCTTCTTCAACATATATGTTATTTTTTTGACAATTTCGGCATAGTTCGGGACAAATGTCCTCAAGAAATTTATTTTTCCCAAAAAAGTTTGGGTATCCTTTTTACTCTAGGGAAAGGGAATTTTCTGAATAGCTTCTACTCTTGTTGGGTAAATTTTTACTCCTTGATTCGAAACTATATGTTCTAACAACTTTCCTTCCTCCAAAGAAAATAAAGATTTTTTGGGATTCAATGACGCCCCAAGTTTTTTGCATTTCTGGAAAGCCTTTTGTAAATGCTCCAAGTGTTCACCATCCAAACTTGAAAAAATGGTTACATCATCCAAATATATAACTACAGACTTATCACCCACAAATTCTATGTCCATTTCCCTTTGAAAAGTGGCACCTGCATTCATAATGCCAAATGGAATTCTTGCATACATGAAAATTCCCCAAGGTGTGGTAAAAGTTGTTTTCTTCTGATCTTCTTTTTCAACTGCTACCTAATTGTACTGGAGAAACCATCAATCATAGAGAATTTGTATGCTCCTGTCACTTTTTGTAAGACATAGTCCATCTTAGGCAAAGGATAATTATCTTTAAGTGATTCCCTGTTTAAATTCCTAAAGTCAACACATAACCTTATTTCTCCATTCTTTTTCCTCACAGGAACTAGGTTAGAAATCCATTCTGAATATCTGAGTGGGACTATAATTTTTGCATGCAACAATTTTTTCACTTTTTTTTCAATTCGAGCAAGGAGCAATGGATTTATTTGTCTAAGTTTATGTCTATGAGGCTTGATCCCATCCTTCAACGGTATCTTGTGCTAAATTACGTCTATGTCATACATCTTGAAATCCTCATAAGACCATGCAAACACATCCATATATTTTTAAAATTGGTCAATGTACCTTTGTTTATAACTCTTAGGGACACCCTTTAATAACTTGACAACCTTGGGCTCCTGTTGTGTTCTCAGATTACAATCTTCCATCTCGCCCTCTTGAGGCACCTTCTTTGGATTCATTGCTACATCACTTGAATAAAATAATATTTCAAGAGGAACTAATCCTCTGGGCAATATCTTATCTTTCAAATGGATTATTTTCTGATCACCTATTGATTGCCTAAGATTTTTTAGCTCTTCATTCTGATCAATATGTTCACTTTCTTGGTGTATTTCAATATCTTCAAATTTTTTAGTCATTGTCAGAAAATGATTTATCTGCTCATCATCTTCAAATACCTACCAATGCTTGACATTCTCAAGAATAGAGGGTTCGTGCCTCATTTCAATTTCATATCCTAGTTTCAGATTCATAGGCGGCTTGAAAGTACTAGTTGCAACTCCCAGCGAATCTTCCATTCTCTTTTTTTCTCTTGGAATGAATTGAAGATTCAAAGCTTCAAAATAATTCTCAACCAAGTCCCACACTTCATTTCTATATGATCTTAGCCTTGGATGCTTGGTTTGACAAAGGTTTTTAATCTGCATTATAATCAACTCAGAATCACCAAAACTGGAAATACACTGGATTCCCATTTGTTTAGAAATTTGAAGACCTAAAATTAATCCCTCATACTCAACTACATTATTCTTTCATTCAAATTCAAGCTTAAAAGAAAAAGGCAAAAGATTACCTTCTGGAGATATCAATAAAAATCCAGCTCATGTGCCATATTTTGAGTCAACACCATCAAAGTAACACTTCCAAATTTTGTTTGAACACAGCTCATGATGTACAGTTTCCAAAGAAAGTTTCTTATCTGACTCTTCAGCAAACTCGACATCTTCATCCAGCATAAAACAAGAAAGATCTGGAGAAGAGCATACCAAACCTAGCTGGAATATATGCGACCACTACATCCATCATGATACTTTTGGCTAGAATTTAGGACAAGGATACCACCATGTCTTTGATAAGCCCAAAACAATTCACCCTTTTAGATCAAATAAATATAGGTCTCTAGAGTGTTTATTAATTTGTAAATTCAGTTCTTTCATTAAAGATAATGGCATGAAATTATGTGAAGCACCTAATTCTAACATACAATTATGAAGAATGAAATCATGAAGAAGCAGTGATATATAAAATGGGGGAACGTAAGAATCTACATCCTCCACATGTGGACCAAAAGTGACCACTGGCTTTTCTTGTTGCAAATTCATAGTATCACCAATGTCATTAGACTGAGAAATATTAATGAATCGTGCAATCTCTTTCTTATAATATGGTGTCTTAACTAGCTCAAGAAGGGGTACTTGCATTTTGACCTTTTCTAGCTCCTTCGATAGACTAAAAGCTTGATTTTGTTTGAAAATTTTCTTAGGTTATTTTTTATTTATGCTAGGATTAGAAATCTGTTCAGGCACAGTAATGACCTTCTCCAAATTACTAGTATCAATAACCTTGTTTCGGGAAGTCCCAGCATGTTGTATTTTTGTTCCACTTGGTGGATTCATAGTTCGTTTCCCCTTATCAGATTCTTTTACCGAGTTCTTTGGTTGTGGAGTCGCCATTGGAGAAGGGACCGACTCTTTCTGTTGCTATTCATCATCCTCCATCCTTGATCTCTTTCTTTATCTTAAATCATATTTCTTATTTAGCTTTGCTTGCATAAAATCTGTAAATTGCGTATAATACTCATCCATCTCTTCTTGGTCGAAGGACACCTCAGCTTCGATGTATTCTTCTTCACATTCTTCCTTTTCCTCGTCTTCTTTCATGTACATAGCAGATATCTAATCTTCAACTTCCCTTTGATCATTTTCAGCAGACTGTGAAGGTGCCGCTTCTATATACAGTGGTGCTTGAACTTAGTCTTGATATCTTCTCTCCCTCTGCAAAATTTGCAGGGGCTGATTTCTAAATTGAGGATTGAAAACTCCTCTGTTTTGTTGTGCAGGCCTTTTTGAGATTTTATTCACTCCATTTTTAATAACTTATTTGACAAATTCTTGATAAAATTTGTCATGTCATCAATCCTCTGATCATGTGTTGATTCTTCTTTGGCCTTGCCTTTCTCTTGAACTGACTGCTTTTCTTGTGTTTTCCCGGTGGCACTCATGTTTGATTTAATTTCCAAAGTATCAGTTTGGATTTTTTCAAGAGTAGGTGATCCAGATTTATGCAGGAATGCAACAGAATAAACATATAAACATAAATACAGAGATGCAGCGGAAATAACACTTCATTTCATTAATATCAAAGAACTGAAATTTGCTTACAGACAGAATGGAAATAAAACTAGCTAGGGCGCTGGTAGCTATCTCTGAGAAGAGATGTGGCGGCTACGGGCCTCTGAACTGAGTTACAATGAGGCTCGAGGGCCTATTTATCATTTAGAAACAATGGGAAATCCTAAACAGCCAAAACCCTAACCCTAGGAGATGAAGCGCCAAAACTATGGGCCCCGTTTGCGTAAATTGGTGTTTCAACATCCCGAGCATGTAACTTCAGTCTCTGTGGCATATATATAGTTGAAAAGATCTATAGAAGACCACAATTCTGATGAAACAGCAGTCCATGGACCCATGTTGCTCTCCCGTTTTCCCAAAAAACGTCATTTAGGGCCTCAAAACGGCTCCGGAAGTTTAGGACCCGAAAAACTGCTAAAAATAGTAAACTGTGCCGAAACTGAAAAACTGAAATAGACAATAGTGGAGCCCCAAGTGGAATAGGCGGGTGACCACCAATATCCACCTGGATCATTCCTCCCCCCTTAGGAAGCAATGGTCCCCATTGCGTTAAGTTCCTCCATGAGATGAGGAAATTTCTGCTGAACTTGGTCCCTGGTAAACCACTTTCCTTGGTGCAGGAGTTGGCCAGCTTTGACAACCCGATATAGTTGGATCTTCTGCTGGCGAGTGTTCTTGATTTGCATGTCCATGATGCAATCTGTGGTGGCCTGTTCCATGCAGTCTGGATTTAACTCGGTTGGTGTGAGTTGTTCTACAATGTCCGAGGTGTCCAGTAGAGGTGGGAAGTAAGGACGAAGGCGATCCACATTGAAGACTGGGTGCAGACCAAGGAATGGTGGAATACTGAGCTCGAATGCATTATTCCCTACAGCCTTGGTGATGGTGTACGGCCCGTATCGGAGCGGGTGAAGCTTGCGGTGGGGTCCAGTGAGGTGCTCCTTCTGCAAATGTAGCCATGTACATCTTACATGAAGATGTGTCTTCTTTGGTGCAAATCATGACCCACAATACTTGACATTGGCTACGCTGGTGGAATCATGAACTTTGTTATCGGATGTGTTGAATGCGCTCGTGTACGGCGCTTTATCGATTTCGGCGGACATAAAGCTGAATTGGCTACAACCAGTGCAGATACGCATGGCTAAATCAATGGAGTTGCAGTGACTGAATTTATTATTGAAAATATGTTGAGATGGTTTATGGAGAGCCGATTATAACTATGTTGTACATAAGGGAGGCACTGCGTCCATGTGCGTGGATTCGTTGGTGTACATGCATAGAATGTGTACAATCATTCTGCGACGACCTCTGATACGGCCTTGTTTCAGGGATGGAAAGGTAATGGAATTGGTGAGCTTTGTGTCCAACATTGACCAGAGGCTGGACCAAAATGTGTTGAGGAACCTGCTATCTTGATCTGATATGATAGACTGTGGGATCCCAAAGTGCACCCACACTCATTCAAAGAATATTTTAGCAGTGGCTTATGCTGTGATATTCTTCTTACAGGCCACCATAATGGCTATCTTCGAGAATCTATCAATGACCACGAAAACACAGTCATTTCCCTGCTTAGTAGAAGGCAGGCCCAACATGTAATCCATGGATATGGATTCCCAAGGTCGAATAGGGGTAGGTATAGGAGTATATAGGCCTTGCTTCTTGATGGTCGGTTTGGCGATGGCACAAGCAGTGCAGGATCTGATGTGCTTCTCGACATCCTTTTGAAGGTTCGGCCAATATAAATACTTCTGCAGGATTGCTACTGTTTTCTCAACCCCGAAATTCCCAGCGACTCGACTGTAGTGTGCTTCCCATATCATCTTGGCACGCTCGCTTGAAGGAACACAAAGGTGTCCCATGTGACATAAAAGTGCATCTTTGAGGTGAAAATTTGGAACTTGCGTACCCCCCAAGAGTGCCTTGTAAGTTTGGCCAAATTCTAGGTCACTCTCATAGAGAAGCAGCCAATCAAAAGTCTCGTGCCCACAAGATTTTAGCACAGTGGTGAGCGCCACGATCGGTGGTCGGCTGAGGCAGTCTACAACATGATTGGTGCTACCCTTCTTATACTTGATGTTCAAATGAAACTGTTGCAGATATGTAGACCACTTCTGATGGCGATCATTCTGCAACTTCCCTTATGTCTGTATGAATTGCAGGGGCCTGTGGTCTGTGTGGATGATTGCTTCCTTCCCCAAAATGTAATTCTTCCATTATCGACAAGCTTGCATAATGGAGTACATTTCTTTGTCATATGTGGGGTACTTGCGAACTGTGTCAGACAATGTCTCACTGTGAAATGCCACTGGATGTCCCTGTTGAGTAAGAACTGCCCCAATAGCATAGTCGGAGGCATCTGTCTCGATCTCAAATGGCTGTTGCAAGTCTGGTAAAGTGAGCACTGGGGCAGAACAGAGGCGGTTTTTCAGTTCTGTGAACGCCTTCTGTTGAGGTTCCGACCAAAAAAAAATTTCTCTCGCTCCTCCCTTGGTAACTTGACTCAAGGGCCAAGTGATATGAGAGAATCCCAACACGAACCTCCGATAGAAATTAGCAAGACCCAGAAAGCTGCGAAGCTCTGTTATAGTGGTTGGGGCTGGCCAATCCCGAATGACTTGGATCTTGGCTGGATCCACATGCAGCCCCCTTTCATCAATAATGTATCCCAGATATTGAACCTGGGTCATGCCAAAAGTGCACTTCTCCAAATTGGCACACAACTTGTGTTGCCGCAGTGTTTGGAGGACTTGTAGGATGTGGTGAAGGTGCTCTTCCCAAGTCTGGCTGAAGATCAGAATATCATCCAAGTACACCACTACAAATGAGTTGGTGAATGGCCGCAAGATGTCATCCATCATCCTCATGAAGGTGGCGGGAGCATTCGTCAACCCGAAAGGCATGACCGGCCATTCGAAAAGGCCTTCCTTGGCTTTGAAGGCAGTCTTCCACACATCGGAGGGTTCAATTGGTACCTGGTGATACCCAGACTTCAGGTCGATCTTGCTGAAATATTTTGCACCTTTGAGTTGGTCGAGAAGGTCATCAATCCGTGGGATTGGGTACCTATTCCGGACAGTGATCTTGTTCAGCGCCCGATAGTCAATACAGAGTCTCCACGTCCCATCCTTCTTCTGTACCAACACGATCGGGCTCCCACGGGGCGATGAACTTGGTCTGATGTGACCTTTCTGCAACAGCTCCTGAATCTGCCTCTTGATTTCATCATTCTCCATAACAGAGCGCCGATAGATCGGTCCATTAGGTAGCGGCGCACCTAGGGTCAGATAAATCGGGTGCTTGACCTGACAGTGCAGAGGAACCCCTGTGGGTGAGGTGAATATGTCCCCGTACTCCTCCACAACCTTATCCATTTGTTGTTGTCGTGCAGAGGGGCCCTGTCTGGAGGTCGTGGCCACAGTCTTCTTCTTGCCCTGGGGGCGGATCATCGGGAAAACGAATTTCCTGGTTTGGGAAATGAGCTTACTACATTGTTTTGCAGTAACCAAAGAGATAGCGGCAGGAGGTGGTACCTCTGGTATCCTGTACAACTTATTTCCCAAAGTAACAATAACGGCACGAGGCCGAGACTCATACACAGCATGACGCTTCCACAAGTATGGTTGTCCTAATAATACATCAGAAACATCAATAGGAGCAACGTCACATAATACCTCATCGGTGAAGGGCTTGATGCTATAGGGAAGGCGACACTGCCGACTGATGCGGAGATCTCGTCCTTGGTGAAGCCACCCGATGGTGTATGGATGTGGGTGAGCTGTGATCGGAAATCCCAACCGCTTCATGGCATCTGCTGAAATGAGGTTCTTTTGGCTCCCATTGTCAACAATAAACTGTACTGGGGAGCCCTTTACCCACTTCTGGGAGTGGAAGAGATGTTCCTCCTCCTCTGGATCTTCCAGTTCCTCCTTTTAGATCTTTGCAGTGGCAACAGTGGTGTTGAGCTCCGCATCAATAATCTGTTTCCCTTTTTCATTCACCTTTTCAGGTTCTGATTCAGAGTCAGAGCATGCATCTCACTCAAAAGCCCTCATCTCGACCACTAGCGACTGCTTGGCCCGACACTCACTTGTGTTGTGAGTGGAGCTCTTATGGAACTCACACCACTTTCCCGTGTCCTTCTTTGGCTTTGCGGTGCTGTTCTTTTCTTGTGGCTTTGATGAGTTGTATTTAGCCGACATGCCTTGGCTCGGTCCTTTGTTCTGCGGTTTGGAAGCACCTCTCCCTTGCTTTTGATTCGCAGATCCAAATTCTCGCTTCTTCTTCTTGAATTTCTGCTCAATCTTGGCAACATACTGGTATGCCGTACCAAGCGAGGAGATGTCAAGGAACTCCATTTCCTCCTGAATGTATTTGTGCAGACAGCTGCGATACTTTAGCACCAGATGTTTCTCTGAATATTTGATACCCAAATTTTTTGCGCAGGTTATGGAACAGATTCGTCAGCTCATGCACATCTTGATCCCTTTGTTGTCGCAGCGTGGTCCATTGTATGTACTTGTCCTTATAGCTCCCCACGGGATAGTACTGTTCCTTGACGGCGTCTCAGAAAGAATTCCAAGTTGGTACGGCCGAGAACAAAGAGGGTTCTGTTCGGTCTCAGCCCTCACGCAGGTTTCCCACCACCTTAACATGGGGGGTAGTCAAGAGTGCAAAATAATTCTCCTGCCCGAAAGTCATGAACCGAGAAGATCGGATTGTCGCATTCAACCATCTATCTACGAATCGCGTTCATTTGACTCCCCAATGAGGGAATGTCACCACTGTTCCTTAGCAGCGACCGCCTTCCAGAGTGGCCGCCGGATGCAGACACCGTCTGGGTGGGTAGTCGTTGAAGGATCTAAGCAAATTTATCCATCATCGCATTCCTTTGTTTTTCGAGGGCCTCCTCGAGCAATATTTTGATAGAATCTCCTGCTCCCTCATCTTTCTTTTTGTCCCCCATGGGCGTCCATCGAGGTTTGCGAGGCTGATCTTGCAAAGGTTCCACTAGATCAAGCCCTAGCTCCTTATACCCCGACCTCGTTGGGGACATGCAAAGAAGGATCGAGAAAAAGCAGACCGCTCTGATACCACTGATCCGGATTTATGTAGGAACGCAACAGAATAAAAATATAACCATAAATACAGAGATGCAGCGGAAATAACACTTCATTTCATTAATATCAAAGAACTCAAATTTGCTTACAGACAGAATGGAAATAAAACTAGCTAGGGCGCTGGTAGCTATCTCTGAGAAGAGATGTGGTGGCTACAGGCCTCTGAACTGAGTTACAATGAGGCTCAAGGGCCTATTTATCATTTAGAAACAATGGGAAATCCTAAACAGCCAAAACCCTAACCCTAGGAGATGAAGCGCCAAAACTATGGGCCCCGTTTGGGTAAATTGGTGTTTCAACTTCCCAGGGGCGTAACTTTGGCATACGATCTTCGTTTGACACGTACCATACCTCGTTAGAAATATCTATCTGAGGACTACAAATTTGGAATGAGCAACATTGGTACATGGACCCATGTTGCTCTCCGTTTTCCCAAAAAACGTCGTTTAGGGCCTCAAAATGGCTCCGGAAGTTTAGGACCCGAAAAACTGCTAAAAATAGTAAACTGTGCTGAAACTAAAAAACTGAAATAGACAATGGTGGAGCCCCAAGTGGAATAGGCGGGTGACCACCAATATCCACCTAGATCAGTAGGATATCTCCTTTCTCTTAGAGTGAAACTGAAGACTGACTCAAAGGCTTCAGGAAAAACTACCCTTTCTCCAACAAAATGGGACTTCATTTCTATGGGTAAATTGTTGTACAATTTGTGGAATCCTTTGATAAAATCAGTCATTTTTTCATTTGAATTTTTCCTTATTGCATTAAACTCCGTCAATGAATAATCATGATCTATTTTTTCACCCTGTCTTCGGGTGAATTGTGTTTCTAATTCTTCCCAATTATTAATTGATCCATTCAGCATAACTTTAAAGCATTTTCTTGCCTCTCCATTTAGAGATTGTACAAAAATTCTCATCACTACATCCAGATGTTCTAAATTTATATTCTCAAGAAAAGTGCAAAAGAATGGCACGTGTTATTCTGCAGTCACTTCATCTTCACCGGTAAAATGAGTAAGTAACTTGAGGTATTCTTGGGGCATGGCATTCATAGGTTGAGGGAGAGTTAATGGCGCATACTTGTTCATTAAGAAAGCAGGGCTGCCGTGTTTACGCCTTGGTTAACCACTCCTTGTGTAGGTGGGGTTAATGAACTGGTTGTGAATGTGAATGAAGGGGGTGAAATGAATGATATGGGAAGGGGTTGATGAACGAAGGAAAAAAAACCAACAAATGTATTTGGTTGAGCTTACGTGAAGGTAAATGAAATAAACTCAAAATATTGTTCTTCTAACCATGGCTCTTGAAAATGGATAGGTGGGGAAAAGGATTCTTGTTCGAGGAAAGTGAGTTCCCTAGAAATATCCTCAGATGAAGGGTTATGTGAGCTGCTGCCAGGTGAAGGCACTGTAGGATTATGTGTAGAAGGGGTTTTCATTTTCTGAGCCTTTTTAGAAACCAATTTTTCTGGATTTGATAGAATAGGAGCTTTCTATTGTTGGACATTGGGTTCAACGCTCCTAGTGTGTTTCGCGACATGGACTAACCGCCTCTCATGGATCCTAACTCTGGCAATTATCAGAGAGACTAACGCCTATGGGTTTTGGTCTAATGGCAATCGTGAGTCCAACAATTGGTATCAGAGCGACAGGTCTCGAGTTTGAAACTCACCCGGCTCGCGTTGGGGGGGGAAGTTGTTGGACATTGGGTTCAATGCTCCCAGTGTGTTTTGTAACATGGACTAACCACCTCTCGTGGATCCTAACTCTGGCGATTGTAGCGGAGACTAATGCCTGCGGGTTTTTGTCTAACAGAAAGCGTGATTCCGACATCTATGGCGAGGTATCTGACCTCATATGAGGTATTTTATATGCCAGAATTATGGAACAAAAAACACAGCCTGATATTTCCCCCTCTTTGAATAACCAGAGGGAATATAACAAGAACCTAGGGAATGAAATTTTCTTCTTCGCTCCTCGGCAACGGTGCCAAAAAATATTGTATCTCAAGAAACAATCCCTTGGATGTCGTAAGGAATCAATGCTCAAGACATTTATATATACATATATGTCACGAAAATATGATATCGGATAGTCTTTGCTTAATCACCTTTAGAAATTAATTATTTAAACCCTCAATAATATGATATAATAAACATTTCACAATGCCATTATCTACTTATATTAATTGAAGTGATAGGAAGAACATGAAGGAAGCTCAATCTGATATGATGATAAGAAGGATCTATCACTTTAAACTTCAGAATAATTTCATGTGAGTGGAATAGTTAAAATGAAGGATCACCCATTAAGGATGTTTAACTCTTACTTACATATGTAAAAAGAGACTCGCAACTACATTAATTCATTTTATTCATAGAAAAAAAAGACATAATGTAAAATGGAAAACATATCAACAAGGACAGATGAAATAATCTTGATATTCATTCATTAATCATCAGAAAACTAAGTACAAAATTTATAGCAGTCCAAAGGTCCAAAGCTCAGAACCTTTTCCTTTATTTTCATCATGTTTAAATACATTAATGTAAAGTAGTTTGTAACTACTGAAACTACTCTTAATTGCTCAAACTACTTGGAACTGCTTAAACTACCTATTATATATCATCAAAGTATATCATTACAGTCGAAATCTCTTAGCGAAGAAAAAATAAAACTAAAACTTTAATCTATCTGTTGAACTTGAATTTTCTCCGCTGCTGCTACATTCTCCTGATTGGCTGACGTGTCCTTCTG
Organism: Pinus albicaulis; assembly: GCA_034641835.2. Taxonomy (NCBI): domain Eukaryota; kingdom Viridiplantae; phylum Streptophyta; class Pinopsida; order Pinales; family Pinaceae; genus Pinus; species Pinus albicaulis. Next base: position 1,602,822,679 of record CM076580.1, read on the forward strand.
AGAAGATGAGGGATCATTAGGTATATCAGCCTTCCATGCTCTGCATTTCTTCCACACTTCAATATTTCTCATGGTAGATTTGATCAACTTGTGGTACTCCAGCCTAAAGGCATTGATCCTACTGAATGTTGGTCGCTCTATAAATAAAGTCTTCACCATCCAAAATAATTGAAAATGCCTCTGAAGAAAATTAATAACCATTGCTCCCTTCAGAATCTGAGTTTTCTCATGAGTGTTATCCACCTTACATTTTTTTTAATATCAATAATGGTTCTATTATCACTCTAGTAATTCTCAAAGTTGTGAGATTTTGATTTATAGTTGTAAGAACTCTAGAGGTAACCACAGACCAACTTTTAAACTCTAGGATCTAGCCTTCCTAGGGTTCATAGAGGGCTCTCTCTGTAAGATTTAACTTTGTTTTGATTATAAGACATTAGGCTAGTTATGATTGTGCAAATTGGTTTTTATTTGGTTTGGTTTGGTGGGAAAATTCACTTAGTGAGACGGATAGTGGGAAATCTGATTATCCATTGGGCTAAGTCAAAAGTCAAGTAGACAGAACTAGGATCAAGGTCAAAAAGTCAAATATTTTTAGGGAAAGATAGATAAGCCTTTGAATATCTTCGAAGGTTGTTTGGTGAGGTGATTTGGCCGGGATAAAGAGCAATGAAGGGTTCTTTGATCTAGAAAAAGAGGTAGTAGGTAGAGGTCAAACAAAAGAGGGAGAAATTAAGGGTTCCCTACTCTGGAAATCAGCAGAAAAAATAAAAATGGTAAACATTAAAGACATGGTGCTTTTAACAAATCTTGAAGTAATACTTCTATTTATTCATTCAAATTTTGAAAACATATATGGATGCATGAAACAAAGAAGATAAACAATGTCAAGTAGAAAATACTTCACCTCAATAGCTCAACACATGAATCCTGAAATATGATGCTAATTGATTTGATCCAGTCTGCTACTCTAAATTTCCAACAAAAATCCTTCAAATCCAACAAAAATGACTATAGAAATCTTCAACAATTTATTCCACACTAATACTTCTAAAGATGAAGTATTTATACAATATTGTTTTAAAAATATCCTAGAATGCTTCTATGAATTATCTAAGTAAAATAGAAATATCTTTACAAGAAAATAAAGACAATTTCTTAACAAATCAACAAGTTGTCTTATTGATTCAGATAAAATAGAAAATTGTTTGGATGAGGTGCAGCTGGCTGCCTTGCTGTCCTCTTTGTTGGCAGAGATATTTCTAATCTGTTTTGAAATATGATCTTCTTTATCTTATACTCTTTTACTCTGATTCCCTTTATCCTCTGATACTCTTTAACTCAGATACTCTTTAAACTCTGTAAAACTGCTTTACTGGTGTAATAAATTCTACTTTGGCTATAAAAATCAGCAAACTATTTTCTTCCTTTTATCTGCTTTTTAACTTTCACAGTAAATTAGTAAGTGATTGCCAAGATTCCTCATTTGGAATTTGAATTTTTTTCAACCTCTTGAAATTTTCATCTGCCTTAGTATATCTGGCAAAAGTTGGTTTTATGACAAACAAGTTTCTTATCTCATCCTACAGGTAAAATAAATCTTCAAAACTTTTGAGTAAGACCTTCCCTATTGGAATGCCTTGTCCACTTGTCTTTTCAACTTGCTTTTTTGCATATTCTCTGATTTTTTATTGTAATCTTCCTGTGGCATTAGTTTATCATTAATGACCAAAATATTAGGAAAACTTCTTTGCCTCAAGTTTTCAAATTTAACCATAAACTTGGTTATGGCTATGTTCATATTCTCACATTTCTCTTCAAGTTGTTTCATTAGATTGTTCTTTGAGATGACTTTCCTTACTTCAAAGATTGTCTTTGTCCTATCAGTAACTTGTATTTCTTCCAACTCCTACCTATTTTTGTTGTTGAGAAACTTGACCAATTCTATGACTTGCTCAGGTTTAGTACCTAGCTCATCTTTGGTTTTCTGAATTTTTGCTATTGCTGCCTTTAGTAAATCTCTCTATTCAAAGATTACCTAAATTGCGGGCCACACATCATTGATTGCTTCAAGGATTTTGTTCCATAAATGGTTTTTCACATATGGTATTGGCTCCTTTAAGGTAAAATCCTTTTGTAGCTTCTTCATTTCTTCATTTAACCTATCAGCCCTTTTCTCATGAGTTTTAGCATTTATTTGAGCTAACTTCTTTGTATCCTCAAGGTTATCAATCATCTTTTTCAATCTATTAATCTCACTTGTTTGGAGTGCATTTTCTTCCATGGATTTTACTATTTTATTGGCCTCATCTGAAGGTTGAGCTGTTGCAGTATATGACTCTATAGCTGAAGTTGTAGATGATGTCGGTGGCACTAAAGTAGCTAGTGGTTCTATGGGTGCCAACTCTTTTGCTAGAGTTGAAGGCATAGTTGTTGTAACCATAGGAATTACTGAAGGACCTTCCTGTTCTTTTGTAGTTTTCCTTTCATGGACAAGATTGTCCATCTGAATTTCCATTTCTTTGATTTTTCCTATTAGCTGAAATATTAAGTTCATCATGTCATCCTTTTGAGTCTGTTCTTGTATCATTTCTTTAGCTTTAGGATGTTCATTTGATGGTATTTTAAGTTGTTTCCTCAATGCTGCAATGTCTTCATTCTTTTTCTTCACTATTTTTTCTGCTGCTTAAACATTTGCAGGATCATATCGTACTTGGAGAACTAACTCTTCGAAGGAGTTAATCCTTAGGTATTTAGCATATAATGAGACTTTGTCAAATTTCATCTGATCTTTCATGTTTATGATTGTGTTCTGAAGTTTTTGAACACTCATAGCTTTGGTTGTAATGGTAGAATACAACATCTTTGAACTCTGTCTATGAAATTCTATTTGATCAAGTGCATGAATTTTCTCTGTTTATACTTCTAGATCAACCTTTTTGTAGTATGAAAATTTCTTTGGAGTCTTCACTATAGGCTATAATACTCACATGATCAAATTTTTATATGATTAATCAAAGGCAGCTAAAAGTATATTTTGTACACTTGGTGTTTGCTACAAATATTGAGGGTAGATCTCATTTTTTATCTCTTCATTCTTTGTGTTGATCCGTTTTTATTTTTCTCTTATATCAAGATCCTTTTCCTATGCTATCTGCGAAGATGATGCTTCCAAATTCTATTATTTTTCTATCATCTGTGAATTTAAATTATCAATCTGTTCTTCATTAAAATTCTCTATAATTGGATCATTTGTATTGCCTGTAGCAGTATTTTTATTTGTTATTGGGACATCTATGTCTTCAACCTCAATAGTCACTTTTCCTTTATCAACTGATTCTATCTTAGGCTTTTTATTGTATCATAACTTGAACCTATTCTCAGTAGTGGTATTTGCAACGTAACTTCCTTCTTCTCTGATCCTTTTGGTGGCTTTCTCTGCTTGATTTGAAATTTGTAAGGTGTGACTAGTATCACCCTGCTTTACTGCATCTATCAAAGTGTTTTCTACCCATTCAATCTAATTGAAATACTTCCCAATATCTTTTTTTTCTCATGACTATAGGGTGGTAATTTGCACTTAGCCCTCATTTTTCTTAGTATTCCTTGTAGATCATAGTCCCAGGAGAAACTCTCTTCAAATTTGTACTCTAATAACTCTTCAGCTGCATCTATCTCTACATCTCTGTGATTGCAAATGAATGGCCCCACCTAATTCTTTAACTTGAATTGTGTTTTCTTCTTAGCTGCTAAGAAGTTAATAGAATCATAATTCAATATTTTCCTGATATATTCCAAGGCAAAAACCCTCATTGGTACAAATTTGGTTAGTTTGTAGGGTATAATATTAAAGCCAAAAACTCTGACTTCTATGTGTTTCTCATATAAATGTTGGAAATATTGTCATTGATGGCAAAGGAGCACAAAGGAGCAGCACCATGACAAGGGAGAAGATCAGATTCAGATGAAATTTTTGCAGAGAAAGAATGTAAAGTGGGAGAGGCTATAAGAGGAGGGTTTAGATAGGAAGAAGTTTTTTTTTTGAACTGTCAAGGTTTTGTTTTGTAAGCCTATGAGCAAATTAAACAAAAATGTGTTCGAAGATTGGAATTGGTTTGTTTGTTTGAAATCAGGCTGTGTTAATTTATTTATGGTTATTGAGTTACGTACTAGAAAGGAGGGTTTTATTCCTTTTAAAATTCATTGATTTATGGTTTTCTCTGTAGCATCGAGAATTATTAACCTCTGTAATAAGGGTTTGGAAGAAAATTAGAAATTTGGTTCTTTGGTTGAGAGCGCAGTGATAATCAGTCTCTGTTTATTGAGTTATGCAATGAAAAGGAGGTTTTCATGAAAAAATTGAAGTTAAACGAAGAAATGGTGAAAATTCATTTTTGAATGCGATTTAAAACAAAGTTTGAAGGACAAGCGGTTTTAGAGAAACCATACACTATTGTTACACTACTTTTGGCATATGAGCGGTTTTATTCATTTCAAACACAATCAAGTAATATTGCGACACATCACGAATGCAATACCACCCATTTCTCATCGCTTTTGGTTGATAAAATATGGAGGTGGAATGAACGCGACTGTCATCAGATTAGATATGTGGGAGATCTGATGGTGTTTGCGTCGGTAATTACATGGGGTTTAAAACAAGGAATGGACCCCACAGTGAAAAAGGTATGTTAAATTTCATGCATCTTAGTTATGCGATAACCATTGGATTGTTGAGTTGAAGCACGATGAGGCATCAGCCGTTGGATGTATGAGCATAGTTTCTTTTGGTAAATTGTGGGCCATATATGATTTAACGTGCAAGCATGCCTCAACATATGCGTGGCCTGTTTATAGGCGGAAAGGGTAAGTTACAAAGTATTATGTTAGCTTTATAACATAAATTTTAAGCTTTGGAAATATTATGGAGAGGCACAGTGAAACAAATTTGTGGGTTCATAAGTAATTATATGGTTTATTTGAGTTTTAAACCTTAGAGTTGAAATCATAAGAGGATAGATCATGGGCAAAGATGCATAGAAAATTGTTGTGGGACCCGAGTGTATTTATATTATTGGATTCTTTGGTAATTTAAAAAAAGTTGATATATTGATTTGAATTTCATGAGATGGGTTTATCATGGTTTATAACCATATTTATTTAAAAAGTAAGAATGACCATTAGGAATTCTCTGGGCCTGAACATATATTATAATGTTGATATCTTATGTTTGAACCAAAGTATATAAAAGGGCAGAATGATCAAAGCTGTGGGACATGGTTTCCTAAAACCCAAAAGAACCGTTGTGGACTGGCACAATCAACGGATGATATTAAAAGAGATAGACGACAGAGATTACATCAAAAAAAAGTGGGACCCAATCACATATTGGACATCACAAGCGAATGCGATAGCTGCTGTATGGATGAGCAAAGTTGTGATGTGATGGATAGTGGCGATGCGAAGGGACACGTGGCAGCACAGCGATACATCACGCATCGATGATGCAAAGACCATTGCATACCACGAAGTGCCGAGTCAATGCGATGCGAGCGATGGATGCAATGCGATGTGGTGAGGCGACGCGATGTGAGAGATGGATGTGATGCGATGTGATCACATATCACAATCAAAACAGAAGGGATATCACACAACCTTAGAATTCATGTTAGTTGTGATGAAAAGTAGTGATAAAGTCAAGTGGGACCCAACGCATATCACATATCGGGAGATCGTATGGACGAAGGCACATGGATAACTGGAATCGCCGAAGTGCGCTAAAGAGAGCGGATGCAATGAAAACCAAAGCTAAAACCTAATGGATTTCAAGTCTGGGAGTATGTGGATTTACTTTGTTAAATTGTTTCGGAGAGAAAAGGAGGATTATAATGTAAAACAAAAAGGAAAGTATGAATGTGGGTAGAAAGGCTTGGGTAAGGACCCAACATAGAGAAAAGGGTAGAATCATGTCTTTAGAAGATCAATGAATGTTGATCATGGCAAGAAAAGGCTCACACAGTGAAAAGGGCCTGTTACTTTGCAGAACAGTCAGAAATACAACAACATGTAGAGAAGATAAAGGGATAGCAGGCAGAGAAGACAAAATAAACAGAAAAGAAAGAGGCTGAAAGGGTTAAATTGAAATGTTTAATTGTAACTGTAAATGTAAATGAATTAATTATTTTTGTTGTATGTGATGCAAAGGAAAGTCTTTGTAGGCTAAGAGAAACTCCACTGTAATACACAAATATATATACATTCTGTTATATAATTTTGAATGTGTTGGACAAGAAAATGAGAAGGGGGAAGGCAAAGAGTCATACTTGCTCATTTCGAATTCCCTGTGGAATGCAAATAGTTATGTGGTGATCCCTATAAATAATGTTACCAGCATATGCATAAAGAGGTTGAGAGAATGAAGAAATGAGTGAGACAATGTAAGAAGAAGGATTAGAGACAGTAGTTGTGAAGATCCAGAGATGATATAAAGAAAATTTGAAGGCTGGAAGGGCAGCAGTAAAGAAGGAGAAAAATAGAGCTGATATCCAGGTAAATCAGCATATGATTTTATTTTACAGTGAGGAAGTTGGTGCTTCCATGTCAATTTGTAGCTTTATAGAATTCTAGTTGTAGCTGGCTGAGGTCGGAGCCTCCCGTAGGTTGTAGCCTGTCGAAAATAGATGGGAGTTGGAGCTTCCTTGCAATTTGTAGCTTGCAGAATTGAGGTAGTAGCCTCCTATAGGTTGTAGCCTACATAAAATTAGTGGTGAGAGGGAGTTGGAGATTGCCTTTGCATCACAACAATAATAATATGTGGTTTTCTCCCTTATGGGTTTCCACTTATATCTGTTGTCTTTGTCCATGATGGTTATGTGTTCATATTCTATATTTAATCTTCTTAATACCTGTTTCTCACTTTTAAGATTGTTGTTCCATTTTATATTAAGCTGATCACGAAGTGAAGATGTAAATAAGTGTAAAAGAAAGATTTACAAGACCATGACTACATTAAACTGATTCACCCCCCCTCTTAGTTTAACTAAGGGTTCAACAATTGGTATCAGATAAGGCTACTTCTGTATCAATTTAACAACTAGAAGGAGATCCTAGGTCCCCAAGATGGCTAGTCTAGAAATATGCTCAACAAATAAAGCCCCTCTGCTTACTGGTACAAATTATTCCTTCTAGAAAATAAGAATGAGGATGTACATAAAGTCTCTAGGAATAGAAGTTTGGGCTGCTGTGGAATTGGGATATGCCCCAAAGGAGTCTGACTTAGAGAAAGATGCCAAACTAGATTTTGTAGCTAATGCAAAAGCCATGAATTCTCTCTTAAGTGGTTAGTGTGAGGAAAAATTTATTAAAGTAATGCACAAAAATACTACCAAAGAACTGTGGGATACATTAGAAAGTATCCATGAGGGAGATAAAAAGGGGAAGGATGCCAAGCTGCAAGTCTATAGAGTGCAATTTGAAAATATAAAAATGAATGAAGAAGAAGATGTTGCCAGCTTATTCTTAAGGGTTGCAGAAATTGTGAATAACATGAAAGCTCTGGGAGAAACCATTAGAGAATGTGTAATTGTTCAAAAGATATTGAGATCTTTACCTTCTAGGTTTAACCCCAAGGTTTCTACCATAGAAGAAACAAATTATTGGGAAACATTGACCGTGAGACAATAACTTGGAAACTTAACAGCCTATGAGATGAGACTTCCACAGAGGAAGTCAAATGTGAGGGAGGCAGCCTTTAAGACAGAGAAGAGCAAAGAAGAAAAAGAAGATACATGCTCCTGCTCTGATGAAGAAGAGGCCAAATTTGTCAGAAGATTGGATAAAGGCTCAGGCAAGTATAAAGATAAAATTCCATTTAAATGCTTTAACTATGGAAGAGATGGGCACTATGCATCAAAGTGTCCTCTTAAGAAAATAAAGAAACAGACTCAAGAGACAAAGAAAACCAAAAAAATTAACTAGCAAAAGGGGAAGAGATTCAATAGAAGATCATTTTATGCTCAACAAGATAGTAGTGCATCTGAAAACTCAGATGAATCCTCAAATGAAGAAGGAACCTCTGAATTTTTGTTGATGGCCAAGGAAGAGTCTAAAGGATTCCTTCTAGAAGATGAGGAAGAAGGTGAGGTAGATCTTGAGGGGGAGCTAAGAAGTGCCCTGGAGGAAATAGATAGACTTAAACTCAAGTGCATAAAATAGAAATACATTCTCCTCAAATATGTAAAATAAGTACCAAATTCAGAAGACCTCATTCAATTGAAAGTAGAACTTGAAGAAGCTAAGAAGGTGGAAGACATTCTGCTAAAGCAAATTAAAGATAAACATCAGGAGCAAGAGAAATTGGAAGAAGAAGTGGTATGGCTGAGAAAGAAACTAGAAAACACCCAAAGGGAATTGTCAATGAACACTCCTTGAATGAAAAACACTGAACAATTGGACATGATTCTAAATGCTCAAGGTATCCTATCATAAAGGCTGGGATAGGATATGAAGGACAAAACAGTAAGTCCAAGGTAGAAGATAACAAGAATATCATTTTTGTAAAAGATGTAAAACATAATGAAACAACTCAAAAAGGAACCACAAAAGAAGAATCCAGCAAGAACTTGATGTGTGATGAAACAAACAGAAACAAGAAGCAAAATTAAGAGACAAAGAACGAAATGAAGAAACAGTCAGCTGAAAATTCCCTTACAATCCTGAATATGAATTGAATAAATTCTGAAGATCTCAAAAGAGATTCTTTCCTCCCATGAGAAATATCACTTGTTTTTGCTGGGATATATTGCTGCATACTGTCAGAAAAAGATAATCGATTTCAACCAGCAGAAGATGCATAAATTGAAAAGACTACCTCAAGCAAACAAAAATGGAGAGGACAACCCTTCACTAGGTACACTAATCATTTCCATGGGTATTGTTTTTGTTGTAAGGGTTTTGGCCATAAAGGCATGGAGTGCAAAACATACGGACAAATACTGATGTTCAAAACCCCAAGGATATTTATGAACAATGGAGAGTTCACTCGTACACATAATTCATTTAAAACTATAATCAAATGCTTTGTATGCCATAAAATTGGACACATGTCTTCCAAATGTCCTCTCAAAGAATGTGGTCCATATTCTCAGAAAATGTGCCAAACCAATAGCTGCCTACGGTGGAAAAAGAAGTTGAATAAGTGATACCTGGCTCTAATAGCCCAAGATTAGAAAAGCCAATGGTATTTGGATAGTGGATGCTTAAAGCACATGACTGGAGATAGAAGCAAGTTTGTAACCTTTGATGAAAAGAATTCTGGAAATGTAACATTTGGCAATGATAAAACAAGGAAAATCAAGGGAAAGGGCTCTGCCAGTCTGAATAATGGAAGAGGAAAGGCTCAAGATCTACTATTTGTGGATGGCTTGAAAGCCAATCTGCTAAGTGTTAGCCAAATGTATGATAAAGGCTGTGAGGTCCTTTTCAGAGCCCAAGATTGTGAGGTGAGATCAAGCACCACAAGAAAGAACTTGATCAAAGGTGTTAGAAAAAAAAATTAATGTCTATATAGTGGAAGAAGAGAATGAAGCATGCCACATAAGCAAACTTGATGAATCATGGTTATGGCATAAAATACTGGTACACCTAAACTTTGACCACATCATCAGTCTGAGCAAGAAGAATGCAGTCAGAGATATGACAGCAATAAATAAGCCTTCGAATACCATATGTAAATATTGCCAATTGGGAAAACAGACTCGCACATCTTTCAAGAACAAAGATGAACTATCAACAAGTAGGCCACTTCAGCTTGTACACATGGACCTGTGTGGACCTTCAAGAACTAAAGCACCAAGCGGAGAATTATTTCATGCTGATAATAGATGATTTTTCTAGAATGACGTGGGTAGAATTTCTCAAATAGAAATATGAAGCACTTGAGAAATTCAAGATATTCAAGGCATTGGCAGAAAATCAAATAGGATGCAAGCTAAAGTGCATCAGATCAAACAGAGGAGGTGAATTCATAGACTATGATTTTGTAGACATATGCAATGAGCATGGGATAAAACAACAGTTTACAATTGCAGGTACACCTCAACAAAATGGAGTGGAAGAGAGGCAAAACAGGTTAGTACAACAGATTTCTAGAGCTATGATGCAATAAAGTAACATTCCCCAAACCTACTGGGCAGAAGCAGTACACAGAGATGTTCATATTCTCAACAAAGCTCATCTAAGAGAAAATTGTGATAAGACTCCTTACGAATTATGGCTTGGTAAACCAACATCAATCAAGCACTTTAGAGTCTTTGGAAGCAAGTGTTTCATAAAAAGTAATGATGAAAAACTAGGGAAGTTTGATGCAAGAGCTGATGAAGGAATATTTTTAGGATATGCATAAAAGAGTAAGGGTTACAGGTGCTACAACAAAATACTGCACAAAATTGTGGAAAGCATTGATGTAAGATTTGATGAAGATGTACCAAACAGAACAAGAATCACAAGATGCAACAATCCTCTAGATGATGAGGAAGATGAGAACCAAAGTAATGTTGAACTGAGCAAGACAATAGAAGATATTGAATTAACCTCAAAAGGTCCCTCAAGACACACTCAAAAACCATCCAGAAGATCAAATCATTCAGGACAAGAGTGTGGGAGTCCAGACAAGAATATAGCTTGCTGAACAGACAGAAGAAGTATACCTATCCATGCTATCTCAAATAGAGCCAAAGAAGTTCAAAGAAGCTAGCAAAGACAAAAACTAGGTAAATGTTATGAATGAAGAACTGGACCAAATTGAGAAGATAAATACCTGGGAATTAATTCCAAGACCCACTGGGAAAAAATGTCATTTGCACAAAATGAATATTCAAGAATAATATGAATGAACAAGGGCTGGTAATCATAAATAAAGCCAGACTTTTATGCAAAGGATATTCAAAATTGAAGGTCTTGATTATGATGAAACCTTTGCCCCTGTAGCTAGAATGGAAGCATTCAAAATGTTTTTGGCCTTTCCATGCTATCATGATTTCAAGGTATATCAAATGGGTGTGAAGTTTTCCTTCCTGAATGGAGATATAGAGGAATAAGTCTACATGGAACAACCTAAAGGATTCTCATTAACAGATAAACATGACTATGTGTGCAGATTAAATAAATCCTTATATGGTCTGAAACAATCTCCTCGTGCATGGTATTCAAGGATGGACAAATACTTACAAAAACAAGGGTTCAAGAAAGGAGGAGTAGACAACAATTTGTACATAAATGCTAATGATAATGAACTCTTGATTGTAGTAGTGTATGTAGATGACATCATGTTTGGTAGCAACAAAGATGAGCTAGCAAAATGATTTGTTGAACAAATGAAATCAGAATTTGAGATGTCTATGATTGGAGAGCTCACCTTCTATTTAGGAGTTCAAATTCAACAAAAGAACACAGGAATATTTATTTTACAAGAAAAATACTTAAGAGAAATGTTGAAAAGGTTTCAAATGGAAGACTGCAAACCTATGTCAACTCCCATGATCACTGGATGCAAACTATGTGCTAATGATGGATCAACAGATGTAGATCAAAAACATTACAGATCCATGATAGGAAGTATACTATACCTAACAGCTTCTAGAATAGACATTATGTTGGCAGTAGGACTTGTGGCAAGATATCAAGCAGCACGAAAACAAAATCATTTACTTTCAATCAAGAGAATATTTAGATATCTACAAGGTACTTCACATTATGGCCTATGGTATCCAAAAGGAAAAAGCTTCACATTGATAGCATACACAGATGCAAATTGGGCCAGCTGTGAGGATGACAGGAAAAGCACAAGTGGAGGTGCATTTTATTTGAGAAAATTTTTGGTGACATGGCTAAGCAAGAAGCAAACTTCTATGTCTCTATCTATAGCAGAAGTAGAATACATAGCAGCAGTTGCATGTTGCACACAAGTAATGTGGATGAAACAAACTCTCCAAGAAATGAAGGTAAGCATTGATGAACCCATTTCTATCAAATGTGAAAATACAAGTGCAATAAGTATATCAAAAAATCCTATGCTTCATTCAAAAACAAAGCACATCCCAATAAAGTACCACTTCCTCAGAGAACAAGTAGCACAGAAATTGGTGAAGTTGGAATATGTAACCAACAAAGGAACAAATAGCAGACATATTCACAAAACATCTTGTTAAAGAACATTCGAATATCTAAGAGACAAACTAGGGGTAGTGTTTGTAGATGTTTCTCTCTGATATCATTGAAAAAAAACAAACAAACAAACAAAAAAATAATAATAAGAAGGGTTGCATACAAGAAACACGATCAGTGTAGAAGACAAGTGATAGTCATTATTAGACAAGAAAGAATCACTCCAGGGGGAGAGAAGTTAATAAATTGTAATAAAAGAGCTAGAACAATGGAACAGTGCTTGGAACAGGTCCTTCACATCACAGGAAATGAAAATATCGAAACTACATTGGGAAAAGTTCAACCCTTTGCCATTGATGTCAAAGGGGGAGGAAAAGAAAGCAAAAGAAGAAAGAGTCTGCTAAAAAGCAAGCAGAGGAAGTCCCGGAGGAAGCATTGGAGTATTGCCATCAATGCCAAAGGGGGAGACTATTGGAAATATTGTCATTGATGGCAAAGGAGCACAAAGGAGTAGCACCATGACAAGGGAACAGATCAGATTCATATGAAATTTTTGTAGAGAAAGAAAGTAAAGTGGCAGAGGCTACAAGAGGAGGGTTTAGATAGGAAGAAATTTTTTTTGAATAGTTAGGGTTTTGTTTTCTAAGCCTATGAGAAAATTAGACAAAAATGGGTTTGAAGATTGGAATTGGTTCGTTTGCTTGAGATCGAGCAGTGTTAATTTATTTATGGTTATTGAGTTACGCAACAGAAAGGAGGGTTTTATCCCTCTAAAAATTTCTTGATTTATGGTTTTCTATGTAGCATCGAGAGTTACTAACCTCTGTAATAAGGGTTCGGAAGAAAATTAGAACTCTAGTTCTTTGGCTGAGAGAACAGCGATAATCAATCTTTTTTTATTGAGTTATGCAATGAAAAGGAGGTTTTCATGAAAAAATTGAAGTTAAATGAAGAAATGGTGAAAATCCACGTTTAAACGCGATTTAAAACAAATTTTGAAGGACAAGCAGTTTTAGAGAAACCATACATTGTTGTCATGCCACTTTTGGCATGTGAGCAGTTTTATTCATTTCGAACATGATCAAGTCATATTGCGACACGTCACAAGCGCAATACCACCCATTTCAGGTTGCTTTTGTTCGATAAACTACGAAGGTGGAATGAACGTGATTGTCGTCTGATTATATTTGTGGGAGATCCGACAGTGTTCGTGTCGGTAATTGCACGGGGTTTAAAACAAGGAATGGACCTCACAATGAAAAAGGTATGTTAAATTTCATGCATCTTAGTTATGAGATAACCGTTGGATTGTTGAGTTGGAGCGCGATGAGGCGTCAGTCGTCGGATGTATGAGCATAGGTTCTTCTAGTAAATTGTGGGCCATATATGATTTAACATGTAAGCATGCCTCGACAATGTGTGGCCTGTTGATAGGTGGAAACGGTAATTTATAAAGTATTATGTTAACTTTATAACATAAAGTTTAAGCTTTTGAAATATTATGGAGAGGCACGGTGAAATAAATTTGTGGGCCCATAAGTAATTATATGGTTTATTTATAGTTTTAAACGTTAGAGTTGAAATAATAAGCAGATAGATCATGGGCAAAGATGCATTGACAATTGTTGTGGGACCCGAGTGTATTTATATTATTAGATTCTTTGGTAATTTAACCAAAGTCGATATATTGATTTGAATTTCATGAGATGGGTTTATCATGGTTTATAACCATATTTCTTTGAAAAGTAGGATTGACCGTCAAGAATTCTATGGGCCCAGACATATATTGTAATGTTGATATCTTGTGTTTGAACCAACGTATATAAAAGGGAAGAATGATCAAAGGTGTGGGACTTGCTTTCCTAAAACCCAAAAGAACCGTTGTGGAATAGCGCGAGCAACGGATGATATTAAAAGAGATAGACATGAGAGATTACATCAAAAACAAGTGGGAGCCGATTTCATATCGGACATCACAAGTGAATGTGATAGCCGCTGGATGGATGAGAAAAGTTACGATACGATGGATAGTGGCGATGCGAAGGGACACATGGTGTCACAGCGCTACATCGCACATCGGTGATGCAAATTCCATTGCATACCGCAAAGTGGCGAGGTGATGTGATGCGAGGAATGCGATGCGATCGATAGTTTCAATGCGATGTGGCAAGGCGATGCAATGCGAGTGATGGATGTGATGCGATGTGGCGAGGCGACACGATGCGAGCAATGGATGTAATGTGATGTGATCACATATTGCAATTGGAGCAGAAGATATATCACACAACTTTAGAAGTCATGTTAGTTGCGATGCGAAGTAGCAATAAATTCAAGTGGAACTCATCGCATATCGCAAATCGGGAGATCAGATGGACGAAGGCACATGGATAACTGGAATCGCCGAACTGCAATAAAGAGAGCAAACGCGATGAAGACCAAAGCTGAAACCTAATGCATTTCAAGTCAGGGAGTATGTGGATTTCCTTTGTTAAATCGTTCCAGAGAGCAAAGGAGGATTATAACGTAAAACAAAAAGGAAAGTATGAACGTGGGTAGAAAGGCTCGGATAAGGACCCGACATAGAGAAAAGGGCATAATCATGTGTTTAGAATATTGATGAAGGATCATCACGACAAGAAAAGGCTCGTGTAGTTAAAAGGACCCGTTCCTATGCAAAACAGTTAGAAATACAACAACAGGTAGAGAAGATAAAGGGACAGCAGGCAGAGAAGACAAAATAAACAGAAAAGTAAGAGGTTGAAAGGGTTAAATTGAAATGTTTGATTATAACTATAAATGTAAATGAATTAATTATTTTTGTTGTATGTGATGCAAAGGAAAGTCTCCGTAGGCTAAGAGAAACTCCACTGTGATACAAAAATATATACACATTTTGTTATATCATTCTGAATGTGCTAGACAAGAAAATGAGAAGGGGGAAGGCAAAGAGTCATACCTGTTTATTTCGAATTCCCTTTGGAATGCAAACTTTTATGAGGTGATCTGTATAAATAATATTACCATCATATGCATAAAGAGGTTGAGAGAATGAAGAAATGAGTGAGACAATGTAAGAAGAAGAAGGAGCAGAGAGAGGAGTTGTGAAGATCCAGAGATGATATAAAGAAAATTTGAAGGCTGGAAGGACAACAGGAAAGAAGGAGAAAAACAGAGTTGATATCTAGGTAAATCAGCATATGATTTTATTGTACAGTGAGGAAGTGGGTGCTTCCATGTCAAGTTGTAGCTTGATAGAAGTCCAGTTGTAGCTGGCTGAGGTAGGAGCCTCCTATAGGTTGTAGCCTCCAGAAAATAGATGGGAGTTGGAGCTTCCTTGCAAGTTGTAGCTTGTAGAATTGAGGTAGTAGCCTCCTATAGGTTGGAGCCTACAGAAAATCAATGGCGAGAGGGAGTTGGAGCTTGCCTTTGCATCAGAACAATAAGAAGATGTGGTTTTCTCCCTTATGGGTTTCCACTTATATTTGTTGTCTATGTGCATGATGGTTATGTGTTGATATTTTGTATTTAATCTGCTTAATACCTGTTCCCCACTTTTAAGATTGTTTTTCCATTGTATATTAAGTTGATCACGAAATGATAATGTAAATCAGTGTAAAAGAAATATTTACAAGACCATGAATGCATTAAATTGATTCACCACCCCCCCCCCCTCTGAGTTTAACCAAGGGTTCAACAATAAATACCAATCTGCAGTCCTACTTTGCTCAGATAGTTGTAGGATTTTCTTCATTTCATCATTGATCCTTGGCTGTTTAGTGTTGGTCAACATATTAATCAATGGATGGATATAATTTTTTCTAAACTCTTCAAAAGTGGATTCTAAGGACTCTTTTCTAATCAATGATGTCCAAAAGATGACTGAAAGTGGTTTTTCTTCTATATAAAGCTTTTGGAGAGTTATAGGGAACTTATTTGCTTGAAAATAAAAAAACTTATGGAAGAAAAAATGTGTATCTAAACACTCCTTCAATTGGAAACTTGATCATTTGATCGTGGATATTGTCAACAATGTACTCAGCATAATTGAAAATTACAGAGGGAGGTTGTCCTGGTGCAAAAGTATACACGAACCCTAGGATGGAATCATCAATATGCTCATATGTAAAGTATCCTAGGATGAATGACAACATAGAAATGACATGTTTAGACCCCTCTGGAAATTTTGAAGTATAATATGGAGGATTAATTTGAAGAATTTCCACATGTAAGGGCATGAATATTTGGAAGATCTAGAATTTTTTGGGAAAATCAAGCCCAATGTATAAGTTGGTAAGTGCTTCTAATGACAAAGGAACTGCTTGAGGATCAGGTTTGACTTGTAACATCTAATTTATGGACTCAACAGTAATTGTAAAAGGTAATTCTCTGTTTGAATTCACCATCGCTCTTTGTTCAGACACAACATAGTTCTAACACAACCTAATCAGCTCTAGGCATGGATGAGTGACAGGAACAACATATTTGGGCAAGTTTGATTCCCAAAATTGAACTTCTTCCACCTGATCTAGGGATTTTTCATAGCTCCAGTTGTGAAGTTCTAACAGATTGAATTCTACAATTGGATCTGCTACTTTATAATCTACATTTTCTAAAGGGATGTGCTCAATGTCTGCAACAGGAGGTTCTATAGGATTCACAATGATGGCAGTCTTGGAGGACACAACTAGAGTATATTTAGGCATTTTTAGGATTTTAGGACTACAAAACCTGATTTTTTAGGATTTCTGGTTACTTCTGTAAGATTAAATAGTTATAGGAGTATTTTTTACTCTAACAGAGGTTCTCGGATGAAAATAAGTAGAAAATGGTTCTTTCTTGGATTTTTTTTTTTAATTTTTGACTTTCAACTGTGTTACAGACTATCACTGGTTATGAAAATAAGAAACAGTGGTTTCTTAAGCTCTTTCAATGGATATTGGACTAAAAATTGTTTGGAATCAAGCACAGAGGGTCAGGTTACCTACAAAGGATTTCTGGGATTTAATCGAAGTTTTATATAGTGTGTAAAACTTGATAAACTCAATATTTTCCTTTAAAATTGAGCGCTATCTAAAACAGGGTTTTCTCAAAAAAATTTCGAGGGTTTAGCCTCTTTTCTGGAAAATTTTAAAGGATTTCTTAGAGTGAATATGCTTTTATAGGTTTCAAATGTCCTTTTTAAATTGATAACAGGCTCGATTTCTTCAAAAATACCAATTTTACATAGGTATGGGTCTTTGAAATAGGTTCTGATGTGTTTTTGTCAGATCTACAGTATCTTCTTAGGTTTCTGTAAGCAATTCAGGACTTTTCGGCAATCTTCAACAGCAATAGGCAGGCATTTCAATGGTTTCGGGCATATAAACTGTGCAAATGCTTCGTTCTTTAAGTCGAGATGGAAAATAAAGTGCTATAACGCACAAGAAGGGAATAATGATGTTTTTTCAGAGTTTATTTGGCATTTTAGATTTAATATTGCCTCTAATAAATATCAATCACATCGAGCAATGGGCAATTTTCGTGGTTCAAAGGATAGAAATTGCGAGTGGTTATCGCGCAGGTTTAAGGTGGTAAGTGGTTTCAATTGGATCGGATGCGATCCAATGAAAATAAGCCATGTGAAGGAGAGAGAAAAGGTTGAAACAACCTATTTCGCATAGAAATGGAAAATTTATAGTTGGGCAACTTAAATTGCGATATAGTTTTTCGTTCGTTAGATCTGGGATGGGTCATGCGAAGAGTCACGATTTAATAAGAACTTGCTTGGCATTCAGAGGTGGGTCGTGGGTTTAGTAATACGACGGGATATGCTTTTTAAACCTTATAAATATATATTTATAACATTAAAACCTTATGTTATATGATTGGGGGAGGGGTAAGTCATATATGTTTTAATTTAAAACATTAACTGAATGTTTCAGTCAATAACACTGGCACGTGTATTATTATATGGTAACAAAACCTTTTAACAGGTGTTTTTAATACCCTAGGGGCGGGGTATCTTTGTATTTGATATGTTTAATACCTATGGGAATAAAGGGCAGGTTTTATTTTTGCCACATGGGATATATAACAATAGGTTAAAACTTTAAATAATTGGTTTTTGGGGTTATTTATATATAAAGGATTTATTAATATACGAGAAGGGTATAATTTAGAGTTTTAATAATATAAGATAGAAATTAATATGAAATGAAGGTGTAATGTATGAAAGAATTAAAATACATAATTTAACACTAAGTAAAGTGTAAAAAATAAGCAATAAATCATAATTTGTCCCATTTTTTTTATTTTTACACATAGACTCTAGGATAAATTTATTTTGTAGCTTTTTGAGTGTTTTTTGAATGAAAATGAAATTAATCAAGTAGGGTTTTTAATTTTACTAAGAAAAAAGATGTTTTACTAGGAAAAGGGATCATAATCTTCGAAAATGGTGAATATTCTGATGAAATGGGTTTTATGTAGGTTATTCAATATTTTTAACCAATCAATTATCAAGCCTTGGGTCCATCTCCAACAGAAGTTAGAGAAATTCTCTGAGACTCTTTAACTGAGGGTTTAGAATACTAGATCATTTTGGGGGAGGGGAAATTAGTAATTTTTGCCCGATGATGCTTTATTACATGCTTTGTACAACTGCTTTCTACCTACCCATCATTATTTCTAGCATTTTTTACTTCATTTTCATGGGTGAATTTAAGCTTGCAACCCTAAATCATTTTTATTTCAAAGCATAAATCTATCTGAGTATAACCTTAATTCATCCGAGGGCTCAGATTAAACTATTGAGTTCCTCATTTATTCTCTAATTATCTACTGATTTTTCAAGTTTAAACTCTCTGACATATATTTATTCTCTATCTAAAACATGAAATTCGAAGCATGAAAAGTTAAGATTAAATTGTTTAAATGATCATGGATTATGGAATTTATTGACAATCTGCACATAATCATTATTATTACAGTACAAGTAAATAGTAGTCGCATTTTTGCTTGCTCACTTTCAGGTCTTATTTTTATCTCTTTTTATTTTGGGGTTTATTCCTTTTCAAAATCCTTTGAAATTTCTTTTAAGACTTTACCCTCTTTTCATTTTTTTCTTATTATTTTCAAAATATGGGAAAAAAACTTGTAGAAAGCAAGGTATGTACATATTTACAAGACTATCAAAGTCAATTCAAAAATTATGAACCCTATTATTATAGGACCCTAACAGTGGCTCCACATGGGGATGGCATTTCCTGGTGAAATGTCAAGAACTTTGAGACTAGTAGCCTTTGAATTTTGACTATGATGACCCGTAAGTATCTTCTGATCTCTACAATTATTCATATTGTATGATATTTTACCTCTCAAATCTTAGGGCCTTCTATCCAGGCTTCAACTTTGTTTGGAAAACATCAAATGCAATCTAAAATCTTCAATGTATATGTACAATGATCAAAGTAAATGAAACTAACTATTTTTTATCTCAGAGGAGTAGTAGTGCTTCATCATTCTGCCATTTACTGGTCCATCTAATATATTTGATCCATCCATTTATTTTAGATATAAAGCATTGTTTCCTCTATAACCATAAATATTATAAGGTCATTTCCATAGAAAATCAAATTTTCCATGTTTACCTTTATCTTCTCTTCTTGAATCCCATTTTAACACTTTATCTCCAATGTAGAAATCATCTTCTTTAGTATTTTTGTCAAAAAAATTCTTTATCTTATCCTGGATAACTTGAGACTTAATGTAATCCTCTTCCCTTATTTCTTTCAATTGAATTATTTTATTTATCCTTCTTTGAATGTCATTTGGTTCAACTTATAATTCTTGGATAATCTTCATCACTGGTACTCCTAACGAGGATGGAAAAACAATATCCATTCCATAGACAAGTTGCTAAGGAGATGTACCAATGGATTTTTTGGTTGTAAGTCTATCTACCCATAAGGCATTGACTAAATTCTTGTTCCAAGTTTTTTTTGTTATCTTCAAGTAACTTTTCGATGATATTTACAAGGATTTTATTTGAAGATTCAACTAGATCATTACCTTGTGGGAAATATGCTATAGAATGGCCTAGGATTATGTGATATTTATGGCAAAATTTAATCATCTTTTTAGATTTGAATGTTGCTGCATTATCAGTAATTATATTTCGAGGACATCCAAATCTTGAAAGTATGTTTCTTTCTAAAAAGGAGATAATGAAAATATTTATGGCTTGTCTTGAGGGTATGGCTTCAATCCACTTGGTAAAATAATCAGTGGCTGTCATAATCCACTCATGTTGGGCTGATGATGGGGGCTGAATCTCACCAATGAAGTCAAGACCCCATTGTTGAAATGGAATTTCTGTTGATATCGACTTTAAAGGCAGGGGTAATATCTTTTTATTACCCTCAAATATTTGATACTTGTGATAGGAGGTCACATACCTTTTAACATCTGCGAACAAAGTAGGCCAGTAAAAACTGGCTCTCATGATTTTGTATGCAGTAGTCTTCCAGTAAAGATGTCCTCCACAGTCACCTGCATGAAATTCTTGTAATATTTTTTCATCTTCTTCCTTTCACAAATAATTTAATAAAATCTCACTATGATCCTTCCAAAAAACTACATTGTTTAATATACAAAATCTTACTGTCTTAAGCTTTAGAAATCTAGCTTTTGTTCTTGATAATCCAGGAAGAGCTTGTAAGTTTTGTAATACAAATATAACATTTACATACCATGGTGAGTCTGAAAAGGCTTCAATGATCTCTGGAGTCGCCATCTCTTCCTGATCATCTACTTGGGCAGTAAAATTTATGTCTAGAGCATAACAATTTGATTCAACCATAAGTTTAGCTAAACCTTGATCTTTTATCAATTTTGTGGGTTTTATCTCTATGTCATATTCTAAAATTGTGGCAATCCACTTACCTCTTCTACCATTAGGACCATCCTAGGTTAGAATGTCTTTTACTACTGCAGTTGGGACATAGGCAATGATGTGAGAATATAGAATGTATCCTCTGAAATCTTTAATGGCCTTTACCAAAGCTAGGGCATGTTTCTCCATGATATTATATTTCAAAGTTGCATCTCTAAGTGTTTTGATAAGGAAAGTTATGGGTTGTTCATAACGATGGTCATTTATTTGCAGTAAAACTACAGTAATGGTGTGTTTTGAAGCGGATGAAAAAATGATGAAATCCTTTTTAAAGTTAGGACTTATAAGGACTGGAGTTTTGGTTAAGGCATGTTTGATGGATTCAAATGATTGTTTGGCTTCAATAGTCCATTTAAGAACTGAATCATTTTTGAGAATGATGTTTAATTACCTAATTATCTCAACTAAATTGGACATGAATCTTCTTAAAAAATTAATTTTTCCTAGAAATGCTTGTGACTCGTTTATATTTCTTGGAGGACTAATGTTAAAAATTGCTTCTATTCTTGTAGGATCTATTCTAATTCCTTCCTTTGAAATTATGTGTCCTAGTAAATTACCTTCTTCTAATCCAAATAAGGATTTCTTAGGGTTTAATGAGATGCCAAACTTTCTGCATTTTATAAATACTTGTCTAAGATGATCCAAGTGCTCATAATCAGTCTTAGAAAATATAGTTATGTCATATAAGTAAATCACTAAAAACTCATGAATTTCCTTTTCAAAGGTTATATCAATATATTTTTTAAAGGTAGCCCCTGCATTTATTAAACCAAAAGGAATTTTTACATACATAAAAGTGCCCCAAGGAGTAGTAAAATTTGTTTTGGCTTGATCCTCTGGTTGGACTAAAATCTGGTTGTATCCTGAAAATCCATCTAAAAGAGAAATCCCAGAAGATCCAACTACCCTTTTTAAAATATGATCCATTTTTGGTAAAGGATAATTATCTTTTAAGGATACTTTGTTTAGATTCCTAAAGTCAACACATAATCTAATCTCTCCAGTCCTTTTTCTAGTTGGAACTAAATTAGAAACCCAATCCAAAATATCTGATTGGTGCAATTATCTGTGCATCATACATTATTTTTACTTCTTTTTCTATTAAGGGCATCAAAACAGGGTTGATCCTCCTTAACTTTTTTCTAAAGGGCTTTTGATATTCTTTTACAGGAATTTTACGTTGAATTATGTTCGTGTCATATGATTTTAGGTCCTCATAACTCCAAGAAAAAAAATCTTGGAATTCCTTAAAAAGAGCAATATATTTTTCTTTTTCTTGTTGAGGTAAGGCTTTGGAAATTTTGATCATTTTGGGTTTTAACTCTGTGCCTATATTTCATTCCTTAATGTTAGATCTAAGTGGCTCCATTTTGGGTTTTCTAGCAACATCATTTGAGTCAAATAAATCTTATAAAGGAGTTAAAACTTTTGGTAAGAAATTATTTTTGAGATTTAATATTTTAGATTCATCATCAATTATCTCATGAATTTCTAATTTTTCTAAGTTATGTATATCAGATTGACCAAACTTATCTGGTCTAGTAAACTGTACTTTATTTACATCTATATTATTTAAATATATTTCACTATCTATATCCTGATCTATTGTATAATCAATGTCTATTTTACTATTATGAAATTCACCTTCATTCTTCATAAAATGGTAAATTTGCTGGTCTTGTGAAAAAATATACCAATATTTGAGGTTATTTGGAATTATTGGTCTGTGTTTTACTTCTGCAGTATATTTGTGATTGGGCTAAAATGGTAAATTACAAGTACTAGCATAAGTTGCTAAGGGGTGTGCTTGTAAATTTTTCTTTCTAGGTATTGCAGAGAAATTACATTCCAACAAATCATCAATCAAATCTAGTACAGTCTCTCTATATTGGCCTAGTCTATGATTGTAAACAGAATATTCACCTTTAATTTGTTTCACAATAAACTCTGAGTCTCCTATTCATTGCTATTATTTTACATCCTAAGTTTTTAATGATATGGAGTCCTAAAATGAGGGCTTCATACTCAGCCATATTGTTGGTGCATTTAAAATTCAATCTGAAAGCATGGCTTTCTATATGATTTTTCTCAATGTTAGTTATCCAAACTCCTGCTCTTACTCCTAACTTGTTTACTCAACCATCAAATTCTAAATGTCATAAATATTCATGAAATATATTATCATTGTTTTGTATTTTATTTTTATCTTTTAATTCAGTTTTGATTTCATTATCAGTTTCAAAGTTACATAAGATGAAATAATCTAGATCAGTAGGTGTAGCATAAATTGGATAATTTATTAATCTTGCTCCACTACTTACCGTATATTTCATCAATGTTTTCCTATAAATCTTATTTGGCTGACCAAATACTGATATAGTAGCATATGACATGTCCAATTATAGAGATCCCTATAATCTTGCTCCCCATAAGCGAGATAATAACATTCCATATTTGGGAGGGATATCAGCTACTACAATTTCCATTAGTATACTATTACTAGGTTATTGAACTAATGTTACACACAAATCTTTAATTAAACCTGGGAATTTTACTTTTCTTGAATCAAATAAAAATAAATCTTTGTAAGGCCTTGTAATGTCTAAATTCATAGTTTCCATTATTGCTTTGGGCATTATATTATGTGAAGCCCCTGAATCTAACATTGCATTGTGTAAAATTTTCTCATGTACAATTAAAATGATGTAAAATGGAGGAACTGCTCCATTTTGATGCTTTCCATTCACATCAAGGCCAAAAATCAACTCTGGTTGATCATCATTCAATTTTACAGAGTCTTCTCCATCATTCATGTTTAATGTTTGAGTGATTGTTTTTTATACAAATCATGTTTTACTGATTCTATTAAAGGAATTGGTATTTTTAACTTTGAAATTTTATTTTGTATATTGAATGAAGTTTGTGATTTACTTATTTGAATTAACTCTTCTTTAGAAACTGTAGTTTGAGTGGGTCTATCTTGTTTCTCTACAGTTATGTTTTGATTTTTTGTTTGAGTTTCTTGTGTCTTACTACTCCTAGTTTTGTTTTCAGGAGTGGTTTGAGAAGCAATAGATGTTTTTTTAGATTTTGAGTTGTCAGAAGTTGTTTTTTCAGTGGCAACTTTTGGATCTGTTGATTTTGGATCAGCAGTGGATGTTTTAGGATCTAAGTTTTTTGTTTTAACAGGATTAGGTGCTTTTCTAGCAGCAGATTTTTGTGAATATTTTGTAGCTTGAGAAACTTCATCTGTTATGTCAACAATCTTTCGACTTGGTGAAATTTTGGGGTTGGAAACTTTGTGGGATGAACTAGAGTTTTTCCTATTTTCCTTAGGGAGAATTTGCAGAACTTTTGTTGTTGGGGCTTCTATTATTTTCTTATTTTCAGTTTGAGGAGATTTTTTAGTATAAGTTTCAGTATTTTTCTTACTCCTAAGGTTATATTGATTGTGTACTTTTTTTATAGAAAAACCATAACCTTGCGTGTAGTCAAATGATTCACCTGAATCTAATTGAAGTTGTTGCATTTCAAATAACTCTTGATCTTCCTGAGTGAGAAAGATAGTGTTATCTTCATTTATACCAATTAGATTTATGGTATCCTCATCGTCTACATTGTTTTGATAACTTTCAACGTAGTTCTCTTGAAATGGGGGTCTTATTGTTTGATCTAAGGTTGATTCTTTTAATTTTCCTGAATTTGTATTTTTCCTAAAATTGGGATTCCTGATTTGCTGTTGATTATCCCATTGAGGTCTCCTTTCTATGTTGTCTAGTCTATTCATCATTCTCTCGAAAGTCTTAGCTAACTGATCTATTTTTCCATATGAACTAGAGGCTTCTTATTTCATGGTTACTCTCCTCTCATTCCTCAATCTAGATTTCCTAGCTAAAATGTTTACTTATACACCTACAACATCTGTTTGCATTCTTTCTAAAGTTTTTGCATTTCTTTCTCTTAACTTATATTCCATATCTATGTCAAATCCATCTGGGAATTTAAGTAAGACAGAGTCAGGAGTGGGTTTCAGATTTGCAGGAATTGAATTGTAAACACTATTATATCTAGTGCAATAGTCTTGTACTGATTCATTGGGAGCTCTTTCCATTGCATCAAATTCAGACAATATTTGGAGTGGATTTTCCTTCTTTTTCCATTTATTTAAAAAATCTATGAAATATTTCTAAGTCAACTATACTACCATCATTAAGACCTTTAAACCATTTTTTGACTTCCCCTGTTAATGTTTGTGCAAACAATCTCATTTTTACATCAGAATCATCTATTTCATGCAGTTCAAATTAATCTGTCATTTTATTTATGTGTTGTTGTGTAGTGTACTCTGTAGGAGCATCAAATTGTGGTATATTACTTTGGTAATCTTGAGGCATGTCATGTAGTTGTGATGTAAGAACAAGGGGAGCATACCTGATAGCCATAGCTTGAATTCTAGCTTGGCTAGGAGGTAAAGTAGAAGTGCTTGGGGTTGAACTGGAAGTAGTGGCTGATGAAACTGGATTATAAGATGTTGAACTAGAAAAAGCAGTGGATGAACTAAAGGCTTAAGTTGAGGTACTAAGAAGTGAAACCGGAATATAGAAGGAACTAGTAGGAAATGAGAATGATGTGTTTGAAATAGTAGAAGGTAAGCTAGTGGATGAAATGGATGTAGGGGATGAAGGAAATAATATTCTAGGCTGTAAGGGTAATCTAGGGATAAATGAATCTGTAGATTGGATGGTGGAGGAAACTATAGATGATGTAGTGGTATCTAAATGAATATTAGAAGGCTTAGATGTATATTCTAACAATTGAGCTAATTCAATAGCTTCATCAATTTCCTTAAGGATAGTAGCATTAATCTCTTCAAGTTTTTCTTCATTTTTGACTTTCTTTAATTTAGAATCTACTGCAATATTTTTTGGTTTTGTTTCCAAAAATGAAATGAAAACAGGGTCTAAAACAACAGTTTTTAAATAAGATTTAGATTTGCTCCTAAATAAAGAATGTTCAAATTTAAGATCAAACTCTATATCTTGTTAACTTACTACCTCTTGTGGTAATGAACTGACTCTTATTAATGAAACTTTAGCATCTGAATCTCCTATATATGTTTTATTCTTCCCAATTATGTCTGGATTGTCCACCATAACTACAGGTTTAGGATCCGAGTTAGACCTAGTATAGTAAATTTTCCTAGAAGCCAGAATTACAGTTTTCTATACTCACAACTTATCAAACAGTATTAAAGGCAAAAAGATGATAAAAAATATTTCCTTTAAGATCTATTTTACAACTAAGGATTGGTTAAGTCCCCAATGAAGTCGCTAGTATGTTATCACTCTCATAATTTCAAAGTTGTGAGATTTTGATTTATAGTTGTAAGAACTCTAGAGGTAACCATAGATGAAATTTTAAACTATAGGATCTAGCCTTCTTAGGGTTCAGAGAGGTAATAACTATAGAGGTAACCACAGACCAGATTTTAAACTCTAGGATCTAGCCTTCCTATGGTTCAGAGAGAGCCCTCTTTGAACCATAGGCTCTCTCTGAACCATAGGAAGGCTAGATCCTAGAGTTTAAAAGTTGGTATGTGGTAACCTCTAGAGGTCTTAAAACTATAAATCAAAATCTCACAACTTTGAGAATTACTATAGTGATAACAGGTTCATAGGAATCCCATGATAAAAGGTTTCCTTTAAGACCCCATCATGATGGAAATTCTGCTCTGGCTCTTTTGTCATACAAATTATCAAATCTGTTCACTGCTTCTTTGATCTCTGTCAACTTCTTTTTAGTTGTCTTTCTGCAAGCATTTTTAATAATAAACTTATTAATTTCTACACCATACAAGATCCTATATTTCATGTCATTTTCCTCTAACTCATGGTCAGTTTTTGAATTAATTTAATCAATGAAGTTCTTTGCCCATATGGCTCTGTTAATGGCCTTCTTCTTATCTACCATAACTTGCTCCTCAAAGTCTCTGACAATGCTTTTCTCTTATGATACAACAGTCAAGGATTCCCAAGATTCTTTAATTTCTCCAACGATTTCATTCCATATGACATATTTAGCCTGTATCAATGTTATATTTCCCTTCAAAATCTCCTTTAGACTCTTGATTTCAACATTTCCTATTTGACAATTTGTCCTGTACTCATTAACTTCTCCTTCCTGTGCCTGCATTATTTTTGTTACTATTTCCAAATCACTTTGTGCCTTTCTGAGCTCACTCTCTGTCATTTTCAGTTCAGTGGTTAACTGAGATAACTTTAATGTTGGATCATCATTTCCAGATGGCATGATTATAGTACAGGAATGGGAATCAATCTGGCTTTGCAATTTAAGTACATCTTATTTCAACTTAGATATCTCCTCTTATTTTTGCAAGAGTTGTTGAAGAATATTTTCCTTTTCATTTTCCACTTCTGCCACCTCTGCTGCTATTGAATGTTCTCTTGTAGGTAGTTTAAACTTATTCTTTAACACAGAAATATCTGACTTTTCACTTTGTAATAATTTCTACAGAGCAAACCTATCATTTGGATCAACTCCAATCTTCACAATTATCCTCTTCAGTTGCTCATTTTGGGTTGTTAGGGCCCTGGAGTTGGCTTTCTCCAATTTCAGTTGCTTGATCACCTTCCCTAGCATATTCTCTACCTTAAGAGCCATTGCATTTATCTTAGGCAGATCATTCACTAATAATTTACATGTCTGCATGTGTAAATTGACCTTATCAAGCAAAGGAATCTTCCTCACATCAACGGTTAAATTTACCATTTTGAAATTACTTGATGACCCTATAGTCATATCAGAAGGGTGAGAGAGAGCAATTTTAAACTGATCTCTTTCTAGATCCATGGTAGTCAATAATCTAGTCTGGTCCAGAGTTACTTGATATTTAGCCTGTGTCTCCATACTAGCCTTCATATTTTGATTCTTTTCAGCAATTTGAGCAAACATCTGTTTAATCAAAGGCATTTGATCCTGAGCATCTCCATGTCTTCTTGGTGAGACTGGAACATTATGTTCATCTCCTAGTTGAAGAAGGAAACCAGGCTGAGCACCTGCTATGTCCTCAGTGAATTTTGCTCTCTTTTCAGCTCTTTGCTTGTCATCTTTGGAATCTACAACTTCCTCTATAGTCCTCTTGCCTGAATTTTTAGATATGATAGGAGTCAGTATGCTAGAACTAGCAGAACCTGCAAAAAAATTATTGGCTAATTTCTCTATGTCAGGTCTACTATCATGAATACATGATGAGTAGCAATTTTCAACTCTCTTGTTTAAAATTACTTTATGAGGATCATAATCCCATTTATCTCCTAATAACAAGTGCATACCATCTAATATCTTGTTAACCTCATCAACTCCCTGCCTCATGTTGACTATAAATGGACACATAGACATAGGAAATTTAAACATGTGACCCTTTTTCATTGGGACAAAATGTATTTGGTCTACATTCAAACTCTGCCTAATGAATTGTAAGGCGAATAATCTCATAGGAACAAATGTGGGAAGTCTATATGGTTCTATCCCAGCTCCATAAAGTCCAATCTCTAAGTAATATTCATATACATACCAGTCTCCAAATTTATAATTAGCACCCAATTGAATAAATTCGTGAGCCTTTGGCAAGGAACATAGGCCGAAAACCCCATTAAAAATCTTATAAGTGGTGGACATAAAATGATTTGCAGAATAAAAAACCCCCTCCTCATTTTGTTCCCGTCTTACTACATCAATCCAAAACACTATGAATTGCCTCTTTTGATTTACATCCATGATATTCAACCCCAAATGCAAGAATTCTTCCACATTTTGATATAAAAAGAGATAGGTGAGAAGAGAAGGGAACATAAATGACCCAGTGAGTGATAAACTCATGAGTTGAGTATTGACGACCTCCTACCCGTAAGAGGGAATGTATAGCACTACTCTTGGCTTCATCATCAAAGAAAACAGTCCCAGTATTGATTTATCAACTAGGTTGTCATCCTCCTTTCCCAGTATCTTCAATATACACCGCAGCACTGGCCGAACTTCTACCTCAAAAACTTCTAGGGGGAACTCCTTACTACATGGTGCAAACCACTTCGTGTCCGGCTTTAGGAAGAATGCGAACTCAGTGAATTCTTGTCCTACAAGATTATCATAATATGCTGCAAATGATTCATCAATGAATTGAAATTAGGATTAAGACTTTAGGTAACATAAACCTTGATGGACTAACTGGGCCAAGACTTGTAGAACATTCTCTCCTAGGAAATTCATTACAAATCATTTACCAGGATACATGACCGATACCAACCAGTGCACAAAATCAGGAAAAAGATGAGTCGTATGGATACATGCAAACAATACACTTGACTTGGCCATGGCAGAGAAAATAGGACATGCTTTATCATTTAAACAGACCTGCTGATATAAGGGGAGATGCTCTAGGGAGCGAGTGGTATCTTTGATATCCCTCTCGATGTCCATGAGAGAAATATGACTGGAAGAACTAGAAAGAGATGAACGTTTTGCCATGAGACAACTCTAGGTGGCGAACAACGATAGAAAATACTAATGCAACAGGGTTGACAAATACAAAGAAATAATAGTTAACCTTTTAAAAATAGAAGCAGCTTAAATAGATGGCACAGGGTCTTAACATTAAATGTTGATTTGACTCATAAAAGACCGTTAAATGATACCGTGACATAGCTGAAAGCTGTCATCCAACAAGTAGGTTACGTCACTATGGGAGGCCTTTGCGGTATGGAGTGCTCATCGGGGTGTTTCCCCCACAGTGTATCCAGACCATCGATCAATATCGGCCAGTCGGTCAGCGAGGTCAACTGAGGAGGCACCTTCACCATTAACCCATGTGTTGATTGTGCCCACGGGTTGCTACCTTTAACCTTTGACAATATAACTCTTGGATCCCACTTACTTATTCGCTCGAACATTAACCGAGACACTAGGTCCCACCTCTACGGATCCTTCAAAAAATTTAACTTTATTCTTTACAAAAACATTGCAACTTGGGTTAAAGTATGAGGAAGCTGTACTTAATCACATATTTTTATCTTTTTCCCTTTTTTTTGTATTTTCGAAAAAATTAAAATAAATATATTTCAAATGAGCCACAAAAATTGGTATGAGAGCTCATATAGACATGAATCCTTGAAAGGACGGCACAAATATTGAAAGAGTCATAAACCTTTAATCTACTAAATATTATGATCGGAACGTTGTGTGAAGACAGATAAAATTTGACAGTGCACAAGATATTGCATTAATCAAATACATTACATTTATACATGAAGTGTTGTCTCAATATATGATACCTATATTGGACACACAATCACTTGGTTGAGACAATCTCTCAACCACACACCAATCTAGGAAATACAGTAGGAACAGACTCCTCTAGATAAAAAGAATCAAAATTGAGACAAGTAGGAATTAATTTTTCCAACAGAGCCCCTTAATGACTTATTGTCTCCATATTAATCTACAAAGTCTAGTTGTGGTAAAAAAAAAAAAAAAGGAAATGTCGACATCCATATAAAGGACCAACCATATACCAGAATCCATGGGTGCCAACTACTGCAATCACCAGTCTCATAGGATATCCTTCGCATAAAGGGTTTTGTCAACCATTATGTTGGGTTTTTGTTATATTCCTTCCATGACTAGTCACACGTGAGGGGGTAACAGGGGGGGAAATAGCCCCCCATATACGTTGCATTGGGTGCAATGTACTAAGGGGTCACAGGGGGGCGGTAGCCCCCCTTGTTAGGGTCTGGGGCAGCGCCCTGAAAAAAAATTTTCGTCCTTATTTTTCGGTGGGCGGACCTGCCCATGGTTTTGTGCATGTGTTTGCACACGGTTTTGGGGCATGATGGCTTTTGGTCCATGGTATTTTGTAGATCCAGTCAAGGGAACCACAGTTATGTTCTAATCCAAGGTTAATGGATTGACGTTTATGTATGCTTCGACATGTATATATATGTGTTGTAACATTAAAAGGAATATAATGAAAAATCAAGTTGGTCGTCCCGATTTGGGATCCAAGGGAAAATCTTTTTCTTTATCTGTTTTATGTTTTATGCTCTAGCTATTGTTTATTTTCTATTTTTAAGATTTGTTTGCAGATAATTTCTATACAAGGTTAAAACCTACATTTGGTATCAGAGTAGTTTCAGCTTCAAGGGGACGCCTTTGCTGCTGAGGGGTTTTTTTATCGGGTCTAAGTTATACCCTGTTCAGTGGGAGATCTGTGGGATCAATTCTTGTGGTGAAAGAAGATGGCAAGCGGTGGGAAGATAGAGATCGAGAAATTTAATGGTCAGATTTTTCAGTTTGGAAGCTCAAGATGGAGTATCAGTTGGTGGATAAGGACTAGTGGATCGTGGTGGATCTGGGTACTAAACCAACGACAATGTCAAATGAAGACTGGAAGAAACTGGATCAGAAGGCAAAGAGCACAATACGGTTGTGTGTCTTAGATTCAGTATTGTTGAATTTATCTGGGGAAGCTACGACGAATACCTTGTGGGAAAAACTTGGGACTTTGTACCAATCTAAGTCTGTGATGAATAAATGGTTCCTGCGGAAAAAGCTATATAACCTGAGCATGAAGGATGGAGACTTAGTGATAGAGTATCTAAATGCCTTCAATACTATGGTAAGTCAGCTGTCATCTGTTGATATTAAAATATCAGATGAAGATATGTGCATCAGTTTGTTGTGTTCTCTACCAAAATTTTGGGACAATCTGGTTATTGCAATAGGTAGCAATACAAATACCTTGAATTTTGATGATACTGTCTCAGCCTTGCTGTCGAAGGAAATAAGATGGAGAAATATGGAGGGCTAGAATGGAGATCCTTGTCTGTACGAGGAAGGTCCAAAAATAGAAACAAGAATAATGTTTCGAGTGGGAGATCTAAATCTAGAGGGAGATCTAAATCTCCTGGAAAGTTTTTAAAGGTCTGCTAGAAATGTGGAAAGGAAGGGCACTATAAAAAGGACTGCAGATTTAAACCTACTGAGAAAGCAAAGGGATCTGATGATGCTCCTTATATAGAGGCAAAATCCACCTCAGATGAAGGTGGGGATGTGTATTTGGCTTCTTCTTCAAATACACATGTAGATCATGAGTCATGTTTGATTGAATCGGGTGCATCCTTTCACTTCAATCCTCATATGGAGTGGTTCTATGAGTATGAGAAATATGATGGCAGTGATGTCTTCTTAGGTGATGGCAGGAAGGCTAGAATCATCGGACGTGGAAAAGTCAAGCAGATGCTGCAAGGTGGAAGGATTAGAACACTTCCTGGTGTTCTGCACACTCCTGCATTGGCCAGAAATCCGATTTCTGTAAGAAATATGGATGATGCAGGTGTAAAAACAATGTTCGAGAAAGATACCTGTAAGATGGTTCGGGGAGCACTGGTATTAATGCGGGGATTTCACATTGGAACTCTGTACAAGCTTTAGGGCAACATTGTTATTGATGGGTGCAATACTTCTGTGGTTCCTGAAAGTGGAGCGGAAATCCTAGCGGTCTCTGGAGAAAAGACCATGTTATGGCATCAAAGGCTTGGAAATATTGGAGAGAAGGGCCTTCGGACACTGCATGGAAATGGTGTGGTAGAAGGTATGTGTAATAGCTCTCTGTATTTCGATTTCTTTGAACATTGTGTATATGGGAAGCATAATTGGGTGAGTTTTCCTTCTGGTGCTAAGAGGGCAAACAAGATATTAGAGCTTGTGCACCATGATGTGTTTGGACCTGTGTCGGTTCAATCACTAGGTAAGTTTGTGTACTATGTTTTATTCATAGATGACTTCTCAAGGAATACATGTATATATTTCTTGAGGAAGAAATCTGAAGTCTTTGACAAATTTCAAGAATTTAAGGCTCTAGTGGAAAACTAAACAGAGAAGAAGATAAAGGTGTTGAGGACAGATAATGGTGGGGAGTTCTACAAGAAGGAATTTGAAGAGTTCTGTAACAAGTGTGGTATAGCACGACAGAAGACTACTCCATACACACCTTAGCAAAATGGAGTTTCAGAAATAATGAACAGAACGCTGATGGAAAAGGAAAGAAGCATGCTCAGTGGTACCAGGTTAGGACAAGAATCCTGGGCAAAGGTAATTGAGACTACATGTTATTTGGTTAATAGATCACCTTCATGAGCATTGGAGGATAAGACTCCACATGAGGTATGGACTGGTAAGAGACCCTCTCTTTCACATCTAAGGGTCTTTGCATGTGATGCATATGTACATGTTCCAAAGGAGAAAATGATCAAGTTGGATAATAAATCTGAATGGTGCATCTTTATTAGGTATAAGGATGGTTTAAAGGGTTACAACATTTGGAACTCAGAAACAAGGAAGGTTGTGTACAACTGAGATGTGGTGTTTAGAGAGGTGAAAGATATTGTTAAACATGAAGTCCTACCAAAGGAACCTGAGAATATAGAGTTTGAAATAAAGGAGGATGAATAAAACTCTACAACAGAAGAAGACTCAGAAGAGGAAGAGCCACAAACTCCAACTGTGAGAAGATCAGTTTGGGAAAGAATACAACGAGAAAGGTATAGTCCATCTATTTTTTGTTCAAATTTTGTTTTAACTATAACTAATGATGATCCTAGAACCATTAGGGAGACAGTAGATTCATAGGATGGAAAACTATGGAAGGAGGCCATGGTTGATGAAATGGCATCCTTGCATAAAAATGAGGCATGGGATTTGGTGGAGTTTCCAGCTGGAAGGAAGCCTATCGGGAGAAAATGGGTGTTTAAGAAGAAGACGAATGTAAAAGGAAAGGTGGAGAAATACAAAGCTCGGTTGGTAGCGAAAGGTTATTCCCAAGTGCCGAGAATTGATTTTGGTGATATTTTTTCTCCTGTTGCCAAAGTTACTTCTATTAGATTACTTTTATCTGTTGCTACTGAATTTGATTTTGAGGTAGAATAGATGGATGTGAAGTCAACATCTCTTCACAGGGATCTAAAAGAGGAGATCTACATGAAACAACCTGAAGGATTTATGGTGAAGGGGAAGAAAGAGCTGGTATGCAGGTTAAAGAAGTCTCTATATGTGTTAAAATAGTCACCAAGGATGTGGTATCAGAAATTTGATACCTATATATGGGGACTTGGCTTCACCGGAGGCAAGGAGGATCACTGTGTTTATTTAAATTAATTGGTGACCGTGTTATTTATTTGGTCTTGTACGTGGATGATATGTTGTTGATTTGAAATGACAAAGAAATTATTGAAGATTTGAAGACCCAACTATTCTCCAAATTCGACATGAAGGATCTCGGTACTGCAAACTATATATTGGGCATGGAAATTAAGAGAGATTGGGCAAAGAGTAAGCTTTGGTTAAACCAGAGGAAGTATGTCGAGACTATATTGCAGAGGTTCAATATGCAGGATAGTAAACTAGTGAATGTTCCGATTCCTATAGGTACAAAGTTTTCTACTGAATAGTGTCCCCAGACACAAGAAGAAGAGGATGATATGTCCCGTGTTCCATATGCAAGTGCAGTGGGTAGCCTGATGTATGCAATGGTCTGTACTAGACCAGACGTTGCACATGCAGTGGGAGTATTGCGCAGGTTTATGTCAAACCTAGGGAAGGACCATTGGACAACAGTGAAGCGGGTTTTCAGATATTTGTGTGGCACTAGTGATTATGGCTTGTGCTACCAGGGAAGACCAGGATTGGAAAGAGTGTTGGAAATTCATGATTTTTTTTATGCAGACTGGGCTGGAGATCTGGACCAAAGAAGATCTACAAGTGGGTATGTGTTTAGCCTATTTGGAGGTGCAGTCAGTTGGATGAGTAAAAGACAGTCTGTAGTGGCTCTTTCAACTACAAAGGCAGAATACATGGCAGCCACTCATGCAAGCAAGGAAGCAGTTTGGTTGCAAATATTGTGTTCAAGTATGGGGTTCGTGCAGCAAGCTATAAAGATAGACTATGATAGCCAAAGTGAAATTTTCTTGGCTAAGAACCCTGCTAATCATTCAAAGATAAAGCACATTGATGTTCAATATCACTTTGTGATATATTTGGTTGAAGCTAAAAGGGTGTTGCTCGTAAAGGAGGACACTTTGAAGAATGTTGTAGATGCATTGACAAAGTCTGTGAACACTCAGAAGTTCTCTTGGTGTAGAGAAACAATGGGTGTTGCAAAGCTGGACTAATGACTTAGCTCTCCTGTGGTCCCCTACGGAAAGAAAACAAGAAGTCGGAGAATGTTGGGTTTGTGTTATATTGTTTCCACGACTAGCCACGCGTGCCGGGGGGGTTACAGTGGGGGTTATCGCCACCCCTGTACATTGCATTGGGCACAATGTATGTTGGGGTCACAGAGGGGGCGGTAGCCCCCCCTGTCAGGGTCCGGGGCAGTGCCTCAGAAATATTTTTTGGTCCTTATTTTCTGGTGGGCAGATTCGCCCATGGTTTTGTGCATGGGTTTGCACATGGTTTTGGGGCATAATGGTTCTCGGTCCCTGGTATTTTGTAGATCTGGTCAAGGGAACTACGATTATGTTCTAATCCAGGGTTAATGGATTAGGGTTTATGTATGCTTCGGCATGTATATATATGTGTTGTAACACTAAAAGGAATATAATGAAAAATCAATCTGGTCATCCTGATTTGGGATCTAAGGGAAAATCTTTGTGTTTATCTATTTTATGTTTTATGCTCTCACTATTGTTTATTTTCTGCTTTTAAGATTCATTTGTAGATAATTTATGTACATGGTTAAAAGCTACACATTATAACTGCATACATATACTTGTACTTATAAATCCCCCTCCAACACCATCATCGTGGGTTTTATCGGATTACCCATAACCATGCTCTAGGTTTTATCAGATTATGCTCAATAATGCTAGCAAGGGCTCTTAGTCACCAAGGCTCAACGCTACCACCAAGGAAATCAATTCAACCATGAAGGTTCAACACAACCACGAAGACTTAACACTAACACTAAGTCACTCAATTTAGCCATGAACGCTCAACACAACCACGAAGTCTAAACACAGTGATGAAGGCTCAACATAACCATTAAGGCTTAACACAACCACCAAGGGTCTCAAATGTGCCACTAAGGCATTTTAGCCACCATGGGTGACAGATCTACCACTAAGGCACCCCAGCCACTATGCGCCACAAATCTGGCACTAAGACACTCTAGTGACCCAAATCAACCAGGCCCAAGGTTTTCTCGGCTCACCCTCAACCATGCCAAGGTTTTTGTCAGCTAACCCTAAACCATGCCTACAGGAATTCCTGTCCACTTCACTCTCGCACATGGTTCCTAGCTTACCACAAACCGACACTGCAAAGTGGTTTCTAGATAACCACAAACCTAAAATTACAAAGTGGTTTTCAGATTACCACAAACTTGATGGGGATACATATGCCTCATAAGGCTTACATTAGACAATTCAATTCTTGGAGTTACCAGGTACATCATTTAAAATCACTGCTAAAAAACACCCTTGACTTGCATACATTTAATATGTGTGACTCATAATACAACATAATATTGAGCCTGTTTCACAAACCCACACTAACTCACACAAATATTCATTTAGTTCTCCACCATCCTTTAATCTTTATTACTCCAACAAATTAATGTTACTATATTCATGAATTATCCTTGTCTTCATTATTCACCATGGAAATCTTCATTCAATCTTAGAGTTTTTGTTTATTAGATAATTGTTAGAGTGGTCAATTATAAAAAAGCCACACTTATATTGAGTTGACCAAACTCAATATGTATGTTGTAAAAACTCAAAGAATTGAAAATTTACCTTTTATTTGATTCTTTCTTTTGATGATGAAATTGATTTCTTCAAACAATGAGTAATAACGAGAAGCAAATAATTTCACTGGGTTGATCTAGTAGCATAATTGGGTAAGTAGGGCATCTCGGTCACCGTGCTTTTACTAGGACCACACATCCATTGCGTCCAACACACACTCTGCTGCAATACCTTTACCGAATGAACACATAACATCTACGCTTGGCTCTCTTAGTTAGACTTCGCTTCCATTTGGGCAAAACCGTTAAATCTACCCAAGATGGATTTTCGCTATATCAATTCCATGAGGATCGATGTCAACTTCTCTGGCTCGAAATCACACTTATGTCCTGTCCAACTATTATAAAGTTCATAACAAAGTCTCAGACATATTTCTCAAAATATTTCTTCGGATTTTTGTCAGTTTCCACGTTCCCCACAAATTCAGGAAAAAAATGGATGTCGAATCCCTGGATAGTATTTCTATTTAAATTTGTGCTCTCTTCAATCGATATTGATTGGAGGATCTATAACACCTATTCGTTGATTGTCAGGTGTAGGAGGAAAATGAACTGTATAATTCATGTATTCACTGTTGAATTCATGAGACAGATGGAGATCATATCTTTAGAGGCTCATATCGACCACTAGAAATTTTCCTTGCAAATTCCATATTTTGTTATATGAAGTATGCGGATATCATTTACTTCTATCCCAGATAATTGTGTTGCAGTAAGTACGATCTCGAAGGAATGTTGACCATGGTGGATTATGGACGTGAGAGGATTCCAACCACTTAGCATTGGGCGACACGACTGCCAACAACCACCACTCATTGCTCAAAGGCCCCGGCGGTATATCGGGCCACGATAACCTATGATTGCAGCCACGAATCACAGCTCTCAGCCTGAGTCACGAATCACAAATTCCTAGCGCCCACTCGACGACGGAAAAACACAAAAATCTGAACGATCGAATTTTCCACACTCTTTGCAACCACCGTGCTTCCATAAAGCCAGACAGTAGATATGGATTTTCTTCCCTACACAGGATCTAGTCTTGATGCAATAATTACTGATCCAGAAACTTTTTCAGATCACTCACAAAGCAGCACAAACCGAATCTCACCAAGCAGGCACAACAACATTGAGTTGTGAGCTGTCATAATCTACGCTATCATGACCATCAGGTTCACGAAAACCCAACAGTAAAAGCTACCGAAAGCAACATTTGTCACACCGTTCTCAGATTATCCACACAATCATCTTGCAGATAACTCTCTTCATCTCAAGCGTACACACAGCAGGAGTACTCTGGTAACAACTTGAGTACTAGAAAACAATACACTCCCTCCAGTTCACAATCCTACTTGATGGACAAACTAAAACAATACAAATATATTGTATTATTTTCCTCGGCGGAGGAGGGGTCGAGGTCCACTCCCATACTGGCTTTGATACAAAGATAGAATTTTATAGTGCACAAGATATTATATTAATCAAATAAAATTACATATATACATGAAGTGTTGTCTCAAGATAGAATAACTATGTTAGACACACAATGACTTGGTTGAGAGAATCTCTCAACCACACACCAATCTAGAGAATCTCTCAACCACAACACTGTCTGCACCAAGAAAGTGGGTAAGTCCTTAATCATCCTTGTTATTTATGTTGATGATCTTATCCTTACTGGTAGTGATCCAAACCATATAATCCGTGTGAAGTCTAGCTTCAAAAATAAGGTTGAAATGACAGACTTAGGACACTTGCATTATTTCCTTGGTCTTCATGTCTTGCAATCCAAAGAAGGTATTACCCTTTCTCAGTCCAAGTATGCATGTGATCTTGTAGGCCACTTTCACATGGAAGACTGTAAGTCGGCCCATCCTCCCTTTTTGTCTGTAGTCAAGATTTCAGTGACTTGTACTTCTCCTAAATTTGATGCTACCTTATACCGTTAAATTATTGGTAAATTTTTTTATCTAGCCCATACCCATCCCGAACTTTCCTTTGCCATTGGTCTTGTTGCTCGGTTTATGCACCAACCTCGTGAAATTCACTAGAAAGAAGCTAAAAGAATACTTCTATTTATTTGAGGTACTGTTCATTTTGGGATTCATTACAATGCAGGAGCATCTCCATTGTTGATTGGTTTCACTATTCTGATTGGGTTGGTGACCCTGGTGGACGAAAGTCTATTGCAGGTTATGTATTCACTATTGGTTGAGGACCTATTACATGGTCTTGTAAGAAACAAAGTGCCATCTCTCTTTCTTTGGCAGAATAAGAGTATCATGGCGCAATTGAAGGCCGCAAGGAAGCCATGTGGCTTCGTCAGATCTTGTCTAAATTTTGTCTTCATCAGCAACATATAACTACACTTTGGTGTGATAATCAGAGTGCCATTCTGCTATGCAAATATCCAATTTAGCATCAGCACATGATACATTGAGATACACATACACTTAATAAGAAATCTCATTCATGATCATGTTATTCAAGTGTAGTATTGTTCAAGCAATGATCAAGTTGCTGATATCTTTACAAAGGCTCTCAGAGAAGCAAAGTTTACCAAACTTTGATCTATGCTTGGAGTTTAGGAAAGTTATCGTTAAGGGGGGATAAGCTCTAATTCCTCCTTCCTTTTCCTATTGTATCAACTTTGTAAATCCTTCAATCCTATCCCAAGTTGTTCTTAAGGGGGGATGTTAAGATATTTCGACACATAGGAAATATTTAAGTATAACTTGGTATAGTGTAGAGTTAGTTAAAGATTCTTTCTGTATTATGTACATTTTTAACTTATAATCTAATGGTCATGATATGTAGTGATTCGCCCATTCATTCTCTCCTTGGTATTACTCACAATCAATCCGTGTCTTAACACCCGATTGGTCCATGATCTCTACTTAAAGAGCATGGAAGGTCATTTGTTCGGTAATCATTTATGAGAGAAGCTTATGTAATTTTTTTTATTTATATTAATAAATTTCCTGATGTGGCTTCGTTGGATTAGACCATGGATTGTTTCCCTCCTCGAGAGTTTTAACCATGTCAAATACTGTTGCACTGATCTGTGATCTGTTTGTGAGCAGTGACCTTTGGTGTTTTATCTAAGGAGCTTAACATGTAAATTCCTACAAAACATTATTCTTGTTGAGCTAATAGATTCATCTTGTCCTTGTTTCCAACATGGTTATAGGTTTTCCCATTTTTTGTTCGAGTTGGTGGAGACCAATTCACTACCTCATTAGTTGTGCAACCTCTTTCATATGTGCAGATGACAGAGGTGGCTAAGAAACAAGATCTATTTGTCCAAGAAAAAAACTTTGGTAGTAGTACCAAAGTAATATGATGCAACATAGAGGAGTAGAGGAGAATTCCTACAACTATTCATGTCACACCTTAAAATGTTGGGAATAATTTTGGTTCACGATTTTTTCTTGCACCAATGCCAGCTTGGTCTGCAAACTTACAACGTTTTATTGCAGTGTGAATATGTAACCAATACAACCATATATGGGAGCCTCACAATGAGGCCTCTGCCTCATAGGAGATGGTTACAACTTCCTCCCAACTTTCTCGCATGGGGATATGCAGCAACAACCAGAACAAAGTTTATAAATTAATGAACAAGGTGCACCTATTCCACGTTGGTTGATAAATGATGGTATATATAGTTTATTGAATAAAGGATTCTGACAATATAAACACTCTTTACCTGCAAAATGCTTGAGATGGTAAAATTTTCTTCATAATAAATTAGTTTGACAAATGAGATTACAAAAGAAGGCTTAACCCAAAAATCTAAGACAACATTGCATAAGTATATTATGCTTGATACACATGCCAAAAATAAATTTTTCCATCTCTTTATACATATTGGTATGGATACCAATGGTGTTATATTATATTATTTTTTGGTTTGATTTGGTTCTGAAAATAAAAATCTAGAACGAATCAATGAATAGCATAGCATAATTCAATTTAGTGGTTCATGGTGCTTGGAAATTCTTGACACCATTGAAAAATGGCTATTGGTTAATGGCATGTGATACTTGTGTGTTAAACCTATTAAGTTGTTTGATTAAATTTTGAACACATTCAGTATCAAAAATTTCTTCCTCGCAACTAACGGATAGTTGAAAGTGAAATGTCATACATATGGTGGTATATCCATAGATTAGTTCATTACTTAATAGATTTTATCATGAAAGCTCCCACGAGTTGAATATGATAATCTTTTTGTTCCGAAAAATTCATTAATGATGGTTGGAGACAATGGTACTTTAAAGGCTCCAAGACT
Source organism: Pinus albicaulis (assembly GCA_034641835.2). Lineage (NCBI taxonomy): Eukaryota > Viridiplantae > Streptophyta > Pinopsida > Pinales > Pinaceae > Pinus > Pinus albicaulis. The sequence goes on from CM076580.1 coordinate 1,602,863,944, forward strand.
TTGGTGGAGAAAGAGAATGGTTTCTAAGATTTATGTGTGGGTAGAAGTGCTACTAAAGATAATATCATACATATGTGACTTATATCTAAAATGGAACTTGTAATTCCCTGAAATATTAATATTTTTCATGTAAGAGTTAAGGGAGAGACACATACAATAGTATATTGGCAGATTTTGTTTGTTGGTTGTTGGAATCTATTGACAGATTTTCTCAGCAATATTTGCCATATGTTAGATCTCATATGCAATTTATATCTATGATGTATTTTGATTTCAAGTCTATAATATATGAATAGTTTTTTTTGTGTATTCTATGGACTATGTTTCAAACTTTAATTTCTTTAATTAGAATGGGACATTAAATACAATGAATATACCGCTTTTGATTCACCGAATAGAATCAATAAGTAAATAGAATTTTATGAATTGATCGTCAAATATATATTTCAGTAGTACTTGAACTACTATTATTAATCAATCTACATACAATTAGCATAAATACCTAAGAATGTGTATTTTAGTTTAATATCTACATTTTTTGTTTCATTTAAATGGATCATTGATGGATTCACCATCTAGTAGTAAATATCACTATATTTAAAGAAAGGAGGTATATATTTGAGAAAAAATTTCGACGATAAATCATATTAAATAATTATTTTCTATCAATTTTCATCATATTGATGGTTTTCAGATGGTATTTATTTATAGTTATAGATAATTATCATAATTGGTTTTTAATTAGATATTTAGTTTAATCTATTTACGTAACTATTTTTCAAATATCTCTATGATTTTTTTTTAAATTCTACATCCACAACTTTTATCAATTCTTAGGTGATATTTTAGATTGGTTTACATCATTACAAATCCATCAGATTATTTATACGTTATTTTGATCGCATGTGGAGTTGTTCCTCCATATTATCACATAATAATAAATGCTTATGATCTTAGTATGCAATCATCAGTCTTTGTTTCTTCAACTACCTTCTGTGTTGGCGCCATTTTCATCTTCTTTGTTTTTTTTTTGTAAGTTAGGCGGTACCTTTCTATTTTCTATTTATAAATGCAGGACAGGCTACATTAAAATATTTATACTTTGGCCTCAACCCGCCCATAGGAAACCAGGTCTATTGGCTGTCTAAGTGCTTTGAACGCTTGCCAAAATTGAAATTGTCTCTTTATCCTATACAGCACATTAACTAGCTGTCCTACTACTTCACCATGTTCAAGAAGATAACATAAGATAAGTTCAAGCATATAACATAACATAAGTTGACATACTTCCAAAAAAAACTAGATCCTATAAAAACTATCCATCAGAAGAGGAAATTGGGGCTGGATCCTTAGCATGCGATACAAGCATGTCCACCTGTTGCATCTGTTGAAGCAACTTCTCCATACGTGCCATCCTATCATCCATTCTCTGAATGCGATCAGTTACTTGATATTGGGTAATTTTGATATGTTGCAGGTGGCTTTCAATATTCTCCAACAAATCTTTAAGGAAATGTTCTGTCTTTGGCTGCACTTTAAACTCTGGAGGATGTCCACTTTGGATTGCTTTAGCTAGAAGGCATTTCACTAACCAGTATGTATGAACGGTTTGGTTGAATAAACTGAGGCGACCTCGGGTGTTACCAGGGTCGTGAATGAAATCTAGAATGTCAGCTTCAACTTCGTTGTCTTCAGGGTCTGTCTGCAGATCTCTTTCCCAGCCACGAATTTGCATTCGGGTTGGAGAGGAATTGCCCAGAATGTAGTTTACTACGAGATTTTCCAAGTGCTCCTGGTTTTTTCTCCTTCCTCACTTCTTTGGCACCTATTCCTGCTGTACCTGCTTCCCTTTGGTTGTTTCAGAACGCAGACCACGTTTCCCCATGGTGCCTTGATCCCTATTCAGGAGAGCATACATACAAATAGTAACCAGAGTAATAACTAGAGTACTGTTGGCCCCTCTATTTTCATTAAGTCCAGTTTTAATGTGCAACTGAGAGCAATTCCTAGAGCAATTCCGCCATAAAGCCTTGCGCACAGAGCATGAACAGAAGAGAAATATAAAAACACAGACAATGGAGCCCATAACCTTTAGGATGATGGTAAGCCAGAGAGCGCGACTGAAGATAAGTCTGGAAAGATGGGAGTATGCAGAGGGCGCGGAGGGTAAAACCAAATGAAACCCAGGACTTAACAGACCCTTTTTAAATTGAGAAACTCTAAAATTGAGAAGGCACAGCAAAGACCAAGTAATGTCGTTTGCATGTCTGCTAAAAAGAAAGAAATGAACACGAGGGTCCTGAAGACAAGGGTAAAACGAACCCAAAATAGCTTGAAGCCGCTTCGCCCAAAAAATGTAGAGGCTGAAACCCAAACAAAGGCCCCGAAAACAGAGTAGGGGCAGACCTATAAAAACAAAACGACGCTTCTGAAAGAGAGCTGCTAGTAAACTGTGTCTGGAAATGGGTATGGCATTTTCATCTTCTTTGTTATTTTCCTCTGTTTCTCTTAGTATTTATCTTCATTATTCTATGTTATTTTGTCTTCTTCATTATTCATTCTTTATTTCTTCTTTTTTCCTCTTGTACCTACAAAAGACAAACATTGATGATGTTTCTATAAAAAAAATTCGGATCCACTAGAATACGTGGGTAACCAACTAATGTATATGTTAGTTCCCTAGGTTTTTTTTCTCATATATTGTTTGTCATCCATTATTTAGTCACAAATCTATATTCTTATACCTTCAATTCCCATACGTTATGATCATTCAACATCCCAACTCTCTTTGTCTTACTTGCGACCAAAATATCTCAATGCACCTAGATCAAAATACTATGGACCAAATGAATTATTCATGGGATCCTCTCTATGAGTTTTATGGATTGGATCTATGGGCCCAGTATTCCCCTTGCACTGGTTTCCATCTCACAATTTATGCTTCACAATTTCCTTTGCTCTAGGTTTTTTGGCTTACCATTAACCGTCACATTCTTAATTATTACTCTACTCCTATCTCAAATTGAGTTTTCTAGTTATTGTGGACTACGTCAAATTGGTAGTTATGTCCAGAGTGAAGTTTCTCCTCTTCACTCACAACATATTTATTTCCTTTAGGAAATTCTATCTCATGAAATATGTTTTTGGTTTACCATTAACCTTAGATGACAAAGTTTTTCTTAAAGCACCATAAATTTTTTAACTCAAAAAATTATGGGGCTAGATTTAGCTCATCAAGGCTAGCATCAACAATGAATCAAGTACATACAACTCCCAAATTTATTTCAAATTAATATACACCTTATCCAACATATGATTAATACTATTTTCTTTTCATAAATAAAATTAATGTTATTTAAGGAGCATCAAAATTTTTAAGGATAATATTTTTCATAGATTCACCGCAGTTTGAACATATGGTATTTTTTTCTTACCTTGCTTCACTTAGTTATTATTTTATTTGACGCATCAAATGTTCTTCGTTGTCCATTTTTAACCCTTCATTTCTATGGCTTCAAACTCTCTTTATTTTCCTCCCTCCCATTCTCTTAATAAATATGTTTATATTTTCAATCTCTTACCTTTGCTTCATTTGTTCAATCTAAAGGATGTTGTCATGTTTTCTTCTCCTTTCAACTATTTGTCACATTTTCCTTATATTGGGTCTTTCATTTCACTATTCATTTTATTTAATGCACTCACCTTTTCTTTTTCATTCTCAATGTGTCTCTTGTTCCTTAGCAAGTATTTCTCACCTTGATAGATACCTCACTTAGGTTTTATCTTTCTATGGAACTAGTATTTTCATATCTATGGTCCTTATTCATCTTGGATATTCTCTATAAGCATTTATCTATCTCTAGGATGATTGTTTCTACGAAATTTTTCTTCTCTTCTGGTATTCTTTTTACTTTCCATTTTTTGTAATATAATTTTTCATGGAGTCAACATCTTCTTTTCTCTCAACATGAGCCTTTTTGCTGTCCTCTTCTTTTGAGCAGATTTTCTCATACTAGGAGAGTTGAAATTTATCCATAAAAAATATTTTAAACAAAAAAAAATGCAAGTTATAATAAAACATCAACAATCTCATTCTCACTGGGTTCACTTGATTTTTAGTATTATAGTACAATATTAAATGTGGTAAAAATATTTCACTTTATAGTACAATAATAAAAGATGTGGTAAAAATATCTCACTTTCACTTTTTGAGTTATAAATAAAATATTAAATAATATAATTATATATTAATTTATATAAATAAAGTAATTAAAACTTATATTTCTTTTATAAATATTTCGATATGAAACTTAAATCATATATTTGAATATTAATATTACCATATGTGTGTGTATGTGTGTGTGTGTGTGAAATATGTGTTAATGTCCAGTTTGGTAAAATATCTCAATATTCAAAAGAAAAAATTTATTAAAGGTAAAATAATCTAGTTAATTCTTAATTAGAGAGAAATGTGTAATTTATTTAATTTCTAGTACAAAGTATTAATAATATTCAATTATTCAAAAGTTAAATTTAAACTATGAAAAAATAGACATAATTTATATATAGATTGAGATAGAAAACCACTATAGATCCATCTATTCAAGAATTTATCAAACATTAAAGGAAATTAAATTCTTCTAAGTTTAAATATTTTTTTAAGTTTTTCACCCTAAAAATTAATTTGCATATAATGAGGTTTGATCCCTATAGGCTCTTAGTAGATCCCTGGTTTAGATGGATATATGCTTGTCTTAATTGCAATTACATGTTTACAAATATGTTTGTTATTGGATTACACAAATACCAACCAGAAAACCTATGAGCCTTGTTCGGAAAACTTACTTGAGATAATCATAATATGGCATGACCTTACATTTATTTTCAACTTGGAATATCTCCACATTTGACTTGGCTTTTAACCTTAAAGTATCTTTAACATAGTTGGAAATTTACTTTGGCTCGACTTAACTTTAATTAATAAAAAAGGTTTTGAGAGAGGAAAAATCATATATTTTTACTCCATTACTTACCTATTCTCTAGGTGACATAATAATCTTTTACATCATAATTTTAATGCTTCATTCACACAACTTGATGGGGAGTTTTACATCCATAAATTCGTAATCTATGATACCTTAAGTATGTACATGCATACTTAGACATTTAATATAGTTCATAAATTCACTTGATTTGACATAACTTTTATTCTACCTTCAAATCTTACAAAATGTGTTGTTATCAAGATGATAAAGCAAGGAGGGATGTAGGGTAGGAAGTCCCTACCTTAGTGGTCAATTAGTTTACCCAGAACGTCAAGGAATATTTAGATATTAAGGAGTGATGTAGAACCCAATGCACATAGATAGAACTGGAGATTAATGAAATGCATAGATATCCAAAGATTGATTCTTATGAAGCGAGTCAAAGAAGATGAAAAACCATTTCAAATAATTCCATTAGGAGGAACTATGGGTGAGACTCAACCATCGATACCTTTCACTGATGTTAGGAGAAATATCTTCATGAAATGAAAGACAACAACAATAGGACTAAGACATATCTTCTTCATTCAATCTATATGAACCAAGCCACCATGACTAATCCGCTCATTAATACATGAAATAAATATGTTTTTTTAGCCATTATTAGTTAGGGTGCCACACACTGATGTTGGTGAAAGATAAAAAATTGAGGATGATATCTATTTGATAGTTCAATGAATGAATATATATGTAATATTCCCAAATTTTCACATCATATTTGGAATATTAGAGTCCCTGATTTTCATAATGAATTAAGTAAATAAAAGGGTGGAGGGACCCACAATCCTCAATAAGAATAAATATCCACTATGTGTATGTAAATGTGGATTAATTCAGACTAGATCTACAAAAAGAGGTAGTTGAGCAACTACTAATGTGAATGAGATTAGAGATCATGTCTCATTTAATGACAGAGATCATGGAGGGTTGATTCAGTCAACTAAGATCTTTAATATGTCAAACAAAGGGTCATTGAGCATTAATGATCAAGTGGTGGAGGAATGAAGCACACATGATGGAGGAGGTGTACATTGTACCTAGACTGTTTGGTTGATTTGGTCAAACAACGTAATCACACTTGGAGGATCTTGTCCACATGAGACTATGTAGTTGAGATTAGGGCCAAGGCTTGGGATGGCTCACTCATTATAAAGGAGATGAAGGCAAAGGTGAAAGGCATCTTGGATTATTTTGATGTATGACCTTTCAAATCTGGAATTGTCAAAGTGACATTCCACTGCATTCTTGGGTTGTTTAGCAGAGATTGCAGGTGTTGTTTAGCACAGGGTGTTCCTAAGCGGGAATCCCTCCTCTTTCTTTGAGTGATCTATAAGGAATAGGTTTGTACTTCATTATACATTAGGCTTTAGGTGCCATTTCCTTTTTCTACTTTCTCCAGAACATTCATATTCAGAAAACTACAGTTTTCTGAAGACCAGTTTGGAAGGTGGAAGTTTTCTTCAGTACTTCAGCTGGAGAACAAGGTGAGGGATTATTCCCATTACTTAGGCTTATAGATCAGCACTCCCAGAGCCACATTGCAGATCTCACATCACGACAAATGTTATTGGCCTCCTAGCAGTAGTATTCTCTCCAAGAATAATGTTGTCCATATTGCAGACATGAAAGGAGGAAGGAAGTTGCTAGTACTTTAGCTAGAAATCCAATGGAGGATCATTCCTTCAGATTGTCATCAGTCCTAACATCAACCTGGAGTTTATTGTAGCATTTTTCAGCAGGCAAAAGGCCTCTCTTTCCCTCACAGTGTAGTTTTTGGAGGTAGTTGTGTTGCAGCAACTGCAATCATCTTTTGGAGCATTGAGAAGCTAGATCTAGAGCTTTTAGCTCATCGATCTGAGGAAGGGAACAACCCTTCAAGCATAGATTTGATTTGAGCACACATTTCAGTCATCTATTCTTCAGATCTAGCTTCAAATCTATATTTCCCAGTAGATCAAGGATCAAACCCTAGGGAGCTAATTTTTCCAAAGTTGTATATCAGGAAAATCCTTTCTGGATTGTCTTGGGAATCAATCACATTGGCCAAATCTTGAATCTTGGCATCATCAGAGCTACAATTTTGAGTAGATCTACGTTTCTCTTTTCAACCTGCAACTCCATGATTATGTCTTGTTGAAGAGACAACGCAATATTTGATGCAGAGCCTCAACAGTTGCGTTGTACTTGCTTCACACGTGTTTTTAGGGTGATCCTAGATCATCTCTTTGGTTATATCTACCTATATATTGTACTTGTGTAACCGATTCTTCTCCAATATAATAAAGTGGATCAGCTCTTTCTGCATGTTCTGGTTTGTACTTAGATTTATTGTTTATCTTGTTGTAAGTTTTTATATTGTGTGAAGTATTGTTGCATTCTCCCTTTTGGGATATTACAGTGGTATCAAAGCATGATTTTTGGCTCAGCTTGTGGACACTTCATCCTTTTAAATTGAACAAAGAACAAATAGATGAGATCTATCATGGAGGATGAAAAATATGTTTCTCCTTTCTTTAGATACATGCAAGATATTTCCAAAGGGGTCTATCAAATGAAGGAGGAAGAACATAAAGAAGATCCAAGAAGTAGATCTGATGAGGAAAGCACTTCCTATTAGCAGCAAAGAAGACCGAAGAATCCCAGATCACCTCATAGATCCACTATGCCCACTTTCTTTGAAGAAGGTGAGAGGTATAGGAGTGAATAAAGGAATGAACCTGAGACTCATGAGACTCTCAGTTTGTTTCTTGAAGAGTACAAAGCATAGTCTAGAGCATTCAAGGAGAAGTTAACTCTCCAACAATTCTTCAAAATCAAAGAAGAAAGAGGATCCTATAGTAGCAATAGAAGGAAGAGGCATATAGATTCTATTTGCCCACATTTGATGGATCTTCCTCAAGCAATGTCAAGGTTTGGAGAAGGGAGTTAGATTCATTTTTCAAGCTACATCCTGTGGCTGAAGAAGAGGATTTTCAAATTGCAACACTTCATCTCTTAGATGAAGCAAAAGATTGGTGGTTTGGGCACCTAGAGCATGCAAAGGTGACCAAGTATTCATATTTCTTTCACAAGTTGAGGAAGAGGTTTGATGTGGAGGGGTCACTACTTTCACCACGTACTGCAAAAGTACTTGCATCTAGAGAAGAGGCACTTGCATCTTTGCAAGATAGTCTTGAGCTCTTGACATATGGAGTCCCATGCATGGATCAGGAGATGAATGAGGGGGATAAGGGAGATACCAGCGCTGGTACACTTGAAGAAAAGATACCATCACTCTTACCATCAGTTGAAGACATTGTTGTTCCGGTTGGAGGAACTCTTGTGTTTTATCAAGAGGTTCCCACATATCAGTTGATCCAAGGTATGCATAAAATTTTAGCACACATGGTTTCTAGATCAACGCATGACCAAGGATTAGAACAAGATGCTGATTTGAAGCATAAACATATCACAACGTAGAGGACCCTTGATCTAATCAAGAAGGAGATTGAAAACTATCCCTATTCATCATTGTCGAGCTACCTTCAACCCCTTGAGTTGAGATGTAGAGTTTCAGAAAATGGGATTAGCATTATCCTATGCATAGAAACTAATTGTGAGATCAGTGTTGTAACTTGCTTTGAGACAGTGCATGTATCACCCTCCAGATCTACAACATTGTCACTTAGTAGCTGTGACAAAGAAAGGCCTTCATCATTCTTGGAACAATCTAGAGGTAGATTCATTCATGAAGCAATGGAAGCAAAGATGACAAATGGTAGACATCTTGAAATGAGAAATATTTTCTCCCTTCTAGATGACCCTTTCTTAATGAGCCTCTCACTGCTCAAAGAGAAACTTCTACTTGCATTAAATCCAAAAAAAAATTGGTTTTTGAGGGCCTTTAATGGAGACAGAATCTCATTAAGAGATCTCATTAGAGATGCATTTCAACATTTCATGGAACACAAAGCTCTTCAACAGTTTGGGAAGGATGTCATTCTACAAAGGGAGGATGCCATGGTTATGAAGTACCTCATTCATCATCCCCATGGGAGTGAATGGGTAAGGATGATAAGCAAGGGGTTACCACACCACCTGCATATTTTTTTGGGCGAGCATGCTTGGTTATGCTGGTTTCCATTGGGAGATTTCTGTCACTCTCCAAAGGCACCTATTTTTCTGATCCATGCCTTGAAAAACATGTATCAAATGAAGAAGGAGGCATGGTTGTGCTGGCTGCTCTTGGGTGAGTATGGATACCACCCAATGGCTCATAATTTTCCGACTCATGCCTTATTTTTCAATGATAAATTGCAGCAAGGGAAGGTATGTTCATTTTGGTTTCACTTGAGAGAGTTTGGCCACCACATGACATCTCCTATGTCTATGTGTTTGGTATTGTGTAAAACTTGGGATAATGATCTCATGATGTGCATTGATGATGTTTGGTATGGGGATGATGTGACATCTCATATGTCCATTGGTATTCTTTTGTTTCATGATGCACATGACGATGAGGGAAAGCAGATAGATCTCTTGTTGCTTGGATTGCTTTTAGGAAAGTTTGGCTTGTCCATCTTACATGGAGGAGATGGAGGATGGAAGAAAAGGGCCTTACTTCGGTGGTTATTATTAGGAGAATATGGTTTGACCTCTTTGTCTAACCATATTACGTCTTCCCTTCTTCTTTTTCATAACCTTGAAATAATGTAGTTTGGATCCAACACCACTAATTATGGGAGCATATCAATCCTCAATCTAGTTTATGAAACATCCGATGAAGGAGTGTATTGTATGATCAAGATTTTCCTTTATGGAAAGAGCTACTTTACTTTATGTCTCTCATGTATTGATGATGTTGAACATCACATGGTTGCCACTTGGTACTTCATGATGAAAGGAGGATATCTAACCAAACAATTGGAGGTCATTCTTTATGTTTTTAAAAGACAACTTTGGAACCAAACATACATAACCTATTGTAGCAAATGGACGAAGCCTTCCCTACGTGGATGCCATATGGAGTGGAATAAATGGCCTTGCATCTACTTTTGGAGTTGCTTGAGGACAAGCAACATTTTTCTGGGGGGACTATAATATTCCCAAATTCTCACATCATATTTGGAATATTAGAGTCCCTGATTTTCTTAATTAATTGAGTAAATAAAAGGGTGGAGTGACCGACAATACTCAATAAGAATACATATCCGCTTTATGTGTGTAAATGTGTATTAATTTAGACTAGATCTGCAAAAAGAGGTAATTGAGCAACTACTAATGTGAATGAGATTGGAGATCATGTCTCATTTAATGAGAGAGATCATGGAGGGTTGATTCAGTCAACTAAGATCTTGAAGATGTCAAACAAAGGGTCATTGAGCATTAATGATCAAGTGGTGGAGGAATGAAGCACACATGATGGAGGAGGTGTACATTGCACCTAGACTATTTGGTTGATTTGGTCAAACAACATAGTCCCACTTGGAGGATCTTGCCCACATGAGACTGCGCAGTTGAGATTAGGGCCAAGGCTTGGGATGGCTCAATCATTATAAAGGAGATGAATGCAAAGGTGAAAGGCATCTTGGACTATTTTTATGTATGATCCTTTGGATCTGGAATTTTCAAAGTGACATTCCACTACATTCTTAGGATGTTTAGCAGAGTTTGCAGTTGCTATTTAGCACAAGGTGTTCCCGGGCGAGAATACCTCATCTTTATTTGAAGGATCTCTAAGGAATACGTTTTTACTTCATTATACATCAGTATTTAAGTGCCATTTCCTTTTTCTATTTTTTGCAGAACATTCATATTCAGAAAAATGCATTTTTTTGAAGACCATTTTGGAAGGTGGAAGCTGTCTTTCGTACTTCAGCTGGAGAACAAGGTGAGGGATTATTCCCATCACTTGGGCTTATAGATCAGCACTCTCGAAGCTACACTGCAAATTTGGCATCAGGCCAAATTTTATTAACCTCCTAGCAGCAGTATTCTCTCCAAGAATAACGTTGTCCATATTGCATATCTGAAAGGAGAAAAGAATTTGCTAGTACTTCAACTAGCAATCTAGTGGAGGCTCATTCCTTCACATTGGCATCATTATTACCAACAGCTTGGAGTTTATTGTAGCATATTTCAGCAAGAAGAAGGCCTCTCTTTCCCTCACAGCGCATTTTTTGGAGACAGTTGTGTTGCAGCAGCTGCAATCATCTTTTAGAGGATTGAGAACTAGATCTAGAGCTTCTAGCTCATAGATCTGAGGAAGGGAACAACCCTTCAAGCATAGATATGATCTAAGTACACATTTCAACCATCTATTCTTCAGATCTAGCTTCAGATCTATATTTCCCAGCAAATCAAGGATCAAACCCTAGGGAGGTGATTTTTCCAAAGTTGTAGATCTAGAAAATCCTTTCTGGGTTATCCTGGGAATCCATCACATTGGCTAGATCTTGAATCTTGGCATCATCAGAGATCTAGTTTTGAGTAGATACACATTTCTCTTTTCATCCTGCAACTCCATGTTTATGTCTTGCTGAAGAGACAACGCAGTATTTGCTGCAGAGCCTCAACTGTTACGATGTACCTGCTTCACACATGTTTTCAGGGTGATCCTAGATCATCTCTTTGGCTAGATCTACTTATTTCTTGTACTTATGTAGCTGATTCTTCTCCAATATAATAAAATGGCTCAGCTCTTTCTGCATATTCTGATTTTTACTTAGATTTATTTTTTATCTTGTTGTAAGTTCTTATATTGTGTGAAGTATTGCTGCACTATCCCTTTTGCGATATTACACTATACATATAGTTTTTGTTAGAATAATTTAGGAATGGAAGAGTCTATAAATGAGATTTGGTTTTATTCTTGTGCATCTTTCTGATTCTCTATTTTTGTATCAGAGCAAGTTGTCTTGAATTATGTGTTTCATGGAAGAATTGATCGATGAAACTCGAATGTGTGGATGTGAGTAGTGGAGCTATGTGTCATCATGTTGTGGTCATATTTTTTTTTTTTGCAAGTTGTTTCAATTGTGGAGGTTAAGGTGTGTGTGGAGAGACTGCAATTGTACACTGAATGTTTGTACACACATCAATTTTGAATAAACCAAGATTCACTAAGAATCCTAGTTGTTAATGTTTCAAGTGGAATGTTGATCGATTGTTTCTGATCATTAAGCGGGTTGAATACATCAATATTCAAGGCAGGTTGGGCAGATTTGTTTAAAAAATAAATAAATGTAACACATTTACCTAGTGGAATTAAAGAACCATGTTTGATAATGCTTTTGGAGATTTTCTTAAGTGGGAATTATATATTTAATTTGGTTCACTAAAAAGGGTCTGTTTGTATTTTTGGTGAGGACTTTTACTATAGGGTTTGTTTGTTTAAAACAAGGGAAAACATTTTGTATTGGGAAAAATTGTCTGTTGTTATTTTATATTAAAAAAGAGGAAAGAGTAGCCTAGTGAAAGAAATGTATTTCTGGTGTAAAAGTTCATATTTGTAGGAGTATGTTATGTTGAGGAAAGAATTCATTGGTGAGTTTCCTATGAATTGGTAGCAGATCTACATCTAGGTGTAAAGATTGTAGTATAAAAAATTATGGATGACTTAGAATCAAGTGATGAATTGAAGAAAGAGGAATTTGGAATTAGATTTGATAATGCATACTAAATTTATGAAAATAAATTGCAGGTGATATCTAAAAAAAATACTTGATAAATTGTTGTTTGCTTCTGATGATCAAGAAGAGGGACATGAAGATGAAACTGTACTAGAAGCTATATGAACAAACAAGTTTGAAGATGTCAATATTGATTATGATGCAGAGATAAAGCTAATTGAATTATGGTTTGAGAAATATTTTGAACATATTGACATAGGTTTGAAAGCAACAACTAGCATAGTGAAGAACCTTGAAACTAACCAGAATTAAGAATCCATAAATGATGCAAGTGACATGCATGTAGATTGAAACAACAATTGATATATCTAAAGAAGTTAATGGAATTCTGATGCAATGGAGTCCTTAAGAGATTAAACATGATTATGAATTAATGTGGGAGAAGTCCATTCAACAAGAAACTAATGGTCACAAAAATGAACTTGTTGAAATGGATTGGTATAATCCTAGTTGCAATAAGAAGCAATATCCAGAGTTAATGATCTTCAGTAGGAAGAAAACTGAATAGGTTGACAACGTCACAGTTTGGGGAAACAAGTCGAAGAATAAATTTCATTAATATGTTGAAGCAAATAGAAATGTTTGAATCATATTTGTAAGCCTAGCTGAGGCTTAGATCAACATGCATTGTTATGTATTGTAGAAATTACATTTATCCATTAAGGGGGGTGTTAGAATAATGTAGATATGGAAGAGTCTAGGAATGAGATTTGGTTTTATTCTTGTGCATCTCTTTGATTCTCTATTTGGTTGCAATCAAACAAGCAAGGAATATTACATTCATTACAATATGTTTTCATGGTTTTTATTAATATATTTCATTTAGTTTATGATTTAAAGCATTTAATAGAGTAAGATTCCATTAAAGCCAAATATATCAAGATTATTATACAATTAATGGAATTTCCAATAACTGAAAATTGTAACAGTTCAATGATTATGGAAAATTTTTTTCATTTTACATACACTGGAATGGCCATTTACTTTAAATAAATTAATATGATGAAGAATAAATTTGAGAGACATTAAAATATTAGCCATTTGATTTTGGAAAGTAATGAGATTCTTTCTAATAATTTTGTAATATACATTGAACAATAATTATGATTTGGAGAAATGTGGGCATCCAATTGAGATGGGTGAACAAATGTATATTGAAAATATTTTCTCTCAGTAAATACGAACATATAATTTCTCTCAATAGATATGAAAATATAATTTATCTGAGTTGGAAAAATTAAGTGTTCGACGGGCTTAAATAATCCACGAAAAAAACAAGAGGATTTTTTTTTTTCAGAAAGAAAAAAAAATTGTCTACTAATATTATAAACAATACATTCCATAAACATCACACTCAAAAAGCTAGATAATATCACACCAATGAGAATTATCAAAATTGTATACATCCACCCGTAAACAGATATAAGTATGCAAAGATTTTCAGCTATCAAAAGAAACAACATAATTCAGCATAACAATGTTCACAAATTCGTACATCACAATGTAAATATAACAAAATTTTGAAACAGTATTGACTATTCTGTTCATTCCTTATAAAAAAATGATTTATTATTGAATGAAACCATAAGGTTCGGTGCAAATGTACTTAGGCTCGCTTACAACCGAATCAACATCCTGATTTATCTGCATATAAAAAGCATTTAGACAATGACAGGCTCGCTTGTTCTAGCTCGCTAGAAGTTGACATGCACTTGGGTCTCATGGGGTGGGGATATCAAAAGCCCAAATTTGTTGTCCATCTCTATAGTGAGAAACCTGCAAAAACCAAAAATTTATGCTGATAACCTTTTTTGAAAGTCCATTTGCTCTGGTATTATTCTCTCTGAATATGTGATTTAAGGTTGGCTTGTTCATTTTAGTTCATAGTTGCTTTGTTCTCATGACCCAACCCTGAGATCTTGGAGAGGATAGAACCAATTTTCCAGCTATGGCATCAATGATGATTCTAGAGTCTCCATAGATATGGGCCTCGTTTAAACCCATGTTGTGAGTAGCCAATAATCCACTCCATAGTGCCATCAACTCTGCCATGTTATTTGTACCCTTACCACCATTCCAGCATATGTGAATCCTTTCCGCCTGAGAGATTTTGATCCAAAATTTGCATCCCATCATACCTGGCTAACATGCCCCATCGAATAAAATTGCAGGGAGCATGATGGGATGAGGTCTAATCCTACGAGAGAAATCACATATATTATCCTTAGTAGGCTCCCAGTCATTAATCCACTTCATGATTGCAGCATGTATATGGGAGATGGAAAAAGGCTTGTCTTCAAAAATAAGCTTGTTCCTTGCAAGCCAAACTTCCCAGATGAGAAAAAATGGTAAGGATTGGAATTTTCTCGATAACTTGTCGCATCTATGAGCACTGTCCATGAACACCCTCGGAGTCCACGATCGATCCAAATGATAGTAACTGAATAGATTCCATATGATTATTACCCTTGGACAAGAGAAGAAAAGGTGTTTTGTCGTTTCCTCATATTGAAGGAAAACAACACATCTTCCCATCCCAGAGAGACCCCATCTGATAAGCAAGTCCCATGTAAGAATTTTCTTCCTCCAAACAAGCTAGCTAAATAACACGATCTTGGTTGGCATTCTTTTGTGCAAGAAGTTCCAGTAATTCGTGGACATATTATCATGGAAAAACTATATGTTGATGTAGGAATACATGTCCTTCACCACCAGTGAGTCACCCTTCATTGCCCCTTCCCATGCAATTCTGTCACCCCGAGTCATGTAACACAAACCAACTGCCTGTATGCCCTCTGTATACCTTCTCCATTCCACAGGAGCTTATAAAGGTTGAAATTTTTCATGTGAAGGAAGGAACTCATTTTAGAATCTCCATATTCTTTTGATCATCATTCATATTGTGATTTATAGATCAAGTAATTCTATAAATCAAGTAATTGATTTCTCCATGTGGTAAGATTTAGCCACTCCTAGTTTGTTTATTACTTCACTACTTATCAATTTTGAATACCTCTACCAATATTGAGACATTATCCCTTCTATTTTTTAATACTCTCCCATGGTGTTGCCATTTTTCAAAATTTTGCATTCTATTTTTTAATACTCTAGCATCTTGTGTAACATTGTTTGTCATTTTGAAAATTCTACAGATTTTGGGTAATTTTTTTAATACTCTATCATATATTTTTGAATTGAAAATTGCTTGTGAGTATCATGAATTATAAGAGTTGTTAGGTTTCACCAAAACAAACTTTGTTAAGATCTAGTGTTTCATTTTTAGCAATAATTGTTTCTTGTTATTTTTTGTCCATTTGCAGTGTCTAAATCAAAGAAAATTTTAAGGGCTAATATTTGCAGGTGCCCTAATTTTCCATGATTTTTCCAAAAAAATATTTGCCAATTTCCATTGTTTTCTAAGAATGATTTTCCCACATTTTATAGTATAGAATTATTTTATTTTAAAAATAGCGAGAATTTTATATATACAATATAAAATTATTAGAAATATAAATATTTTTACAAAAATGTTGTAAGATTCACTAATATTTCTAAACTTTAAGATAAACTTCTATCCTTAAAATTGTCATTGGTATAAATATGAAAAGACAATTAAATAAAAATAACATTAGAAAATAAGAAAATAGTAATATATGGTAAAGAAAAAGCTATTGATCCACCTCCATTTTAAGCCTAAGAACATTTTAGGAAATTTTGATCTTTAACATAGACATCCTTTTTCATCGCTAAGCTAAAAAGGAAAAACACTCTTTTAAAAATTGGCATTTTCATATGAAGCATGCTTTGGCATATAAATAGAAACTCTCTATGAATGAATGTAACTTTTAGGATACAAACATTATAATATTAGACTTTCCTGAACCCTGTCAAACTTATGAATATTATAACATTAAAAATGATTTAACTCTTTCAAAGTTACGGATTACAACCGCATGGCCAAGCACCAACCACATATTGAGTCATCTCTTGCTACTTGTTAGATCGACCGTCTTCAATCTCTAGTTGAGTTTATTAACGTACATATTTTTGAGCAACACGAACTACATTTAGAAATAAACATCAGAATTGGCTTACTGTATAATCTGACAATTTTTTGCTTGTACAACAATTTATGATAGCTGTTAGTCCTACTGCTCTGCTACTTCGTGATTTGGAATCACCTTCCCTCTAGGTAAATTTAAGGAAAAAGGAAACAAGTAGGGCAAAATACACATCACAGATGGATTTTGAATCCTGGAAAATGTTTCATTACTGTTGAACGTATTAGATATTAATAATGCAAGGGGTTTACGTTCTTTAACTGAAAAATTTATTTGGCGGGATGTTTCTGTGTACCCCTCATTTTTTTCTACACACAACAACAAACACACCATGTTAACAAAGGCATTGCATTCAAAACATAGATCCTTCTACCTCCGCTTCAAAAGAAAAGACATCATTTATAACTGCTATTAAAAAATCCAAAGAAGACTTTATGCTGGAAATTGAAATACTATTACAGAATTGTTCAGTCATTCATCGATTTCAAAAATAACTTTCCAACATATTTTTTTTAATGTGCTCATTACAAATAATCAGGGTGATTCTCCACTCCCTTCTGTGTGAGTCCCTTCGATAGTGTCAACCAAAAAAACAAGTCTGCTTATATATAAGTTTACCATTTTGAGGAATAACCTCAAAATGCTCCCTCTCTTTCTGTAGTACAAGTGAGTATTATATTTCGAATGAGTTTCACATGTACAAAAGAGAAACTAATCTACAATGGTTTGAATTTCCATATTGAAAACTGAACTACCATGTTCCACACATAGCTGATCTCGTCCATGACATCTCAGAAATCATTGTGTTACAAATTAAATGAAACTACCAAGTATATTGTAAAGGAACACATGATATGCCAACTTAACTCTCCATTAGTCATTAGATATATGTACTCCTCCTAATGCACCTCGTCCTTGATAAATTTGTTGAGTGTGGTCTCCCTGGTATCGATGCAACAAAATATCTCTATTCTAAATATCTACCTCCAACCTTGACATTTGTGTTGGTTCTGAGGTATGAGTTCTAGTTTAGGTATTTGTCTGAATGCCTTCGTTATCCAGTATATAATTTCAAACTCATCTCGATAAGTGAAGCCAATAGAAACCGAGGGGCACTAATTCTATTCTAGGATAGCATGGCCATCATTTTCAAACGGTTACATATTGAAACAACTCACCGTACACTCACATTTGAAATTTTAATAACTCAGTAGACATTTCCGCTTGAACTTTGAATAGCTCAATAGACATTTCCACTTCTAATTTTATAGGTAAAAACATAGTTACGAATACAATAAATGTTTGATTAAACTATAGCGACAATGCAAAATATTATTCCTCCAAATGTTAAGAAACGTTAATAACGGTATGTTATGAATTTAGAAACTTCTCGTTCACTTATAAAAATTAGAACACACACTGTAAAAAAAAAGCACACATGGAAAAAAACACCATCCCTCCAACCACTTGTTCAGACAGACATACTGTCTTTCCTCCTGTATCTCATACTTTTCGCTATCATTTGCATGCTCCACACTTGTAGAATAAGTTGTTTGCTGATCTCCAACCTTGCGATGATTGAACTGGGCCATGTCGGTAAAGTCAATTGGTATGTACGTGCTATGCTCACTGGTCTTCCATTCCGCGCAAAATTTCGGACCTCCAGTGTCTTCCACAGTACCCTTCCAAGCTTTCGATTGGCATTAAATTAGGTCAAAGATAGAATTGAAATTCATCGTTTTTTGCCTTGTCTATTGCTAGTGATTGAGACCCATGGGAGATTTTGACAGATTAAAATCGCGGTCTCAAAACTAAACTTATCCACGACTCCTTATCTAAAGACAAATGACCAGATAAACGCCTTGATAGAGTACCGAATACACTTCGTCAGTGCCGAAACATTTGTTGGAATTTTGCTGAATTCCAAAACAATAAAACTGCCTTCCTTAACATAGAGAAACTATTTAAAAATTTCACTCACAGACAGAGTTTTCAACTCAGAAAAATTTATATTCAATATAAAAAAAAACTGCTGTAACAATTCTTCCTGTCTGGAGGGATTACAATTGTGACTGCTGCTGTCACAGTGCACAAATAAAACTCTGTTTCACTAAAAACATTCACTGCTGGAATACTCTGTTTTTCAAAAACATACACTCTGTTGTGTATAAAAATTCTGCTCACTGTGTTTTACAATACGCTGCTGTGCATATATAAAACATTACATAACAATAACACTCTGCTCTGTGTTTTACAAAACAAATATCTCAGCCCTGTGTAATGCCATTCATTGACATTCAACCACAAAAATATCACCGCTTCAGAAATCTTTATGGTTGCATTAACTCTATCAGCACCACTTAGAACGCATTGATGGCACCTAGATCTTTTCATTCCAGCACTGCTGTGCTTTCATAAACATTCCTGTGTAATAAAACATTATGCTGTCTTTTCTTTTCTTTTATTTACACTGATGTGTAATAAAAATTACACTTCACGGTTTTTTAATATATATCATATATATTAAAAAACAAAACAAAACAAATAACTTTGAAACATAAAACAAAACTATTGTTTTTAAAACTTATGCGATGGTAAATAAAATTAAACCCCGCCATCTTTTGTTAACATATAACATGTGGCCATATAATATATGTGGACCCCTGCTGTGGTGATGTCAGCAATCCGAGGGGGTAAGGTCCTCTGCCCAAATCTCTTCATCGACCCCCGCGGACAGTCTTGTCGCTTGTTCATTTAACTGGCAGTTGGAAATTAATTCCAACACTCCCCCTTAATTTCAACTGCTGGGTTTTCCTGCATACCCATGCATTTTCTGAAATGTTTAAAGCTTTTCTGCTGTAGTGGCTTTGTAAGGATGTCTGCAAATTGATCCTCTGTTCTGCAATGCTGCAAAACAATCTCACCATTGCTAACCAATTCCCGTATGAAATGAAACTTGGTGTCAATGTGCTTTGTCCTCTTATGAAAAACAAAATTTTTAGACAATGCAATAGCTGAGCTATTGTCACAAAATATCATTGTCCCTTTTACCTGTTCTTGACATAAGCTTCTCAACATTTTCCGCATCCAAACTGCTTGACACGTTGCTGCTGTAGCTGCCACATATTTCGCCTCTGCTGTAGACAACGCTACAACGGGCTGTTTCTTAGAAGCCCATGAAATGGCTCCTGAACCCATGTGAAAAACATAACCGAAAGTGCTCTTCCGATCATCTACACTTCCAGCCCAATCACTGTCAGTGTATCCAACTAAATCTGAACATTCTGAAGTAGTATAAAAAATACCAAACCTTTTAGTACCTTTAACATACCTCAAAATTCTTTTTGCTGCTTGCCAATGTGCATCCTTTGGTTTTTCCATGAACCTAGAAATCAAACTAATAGCATGCATTATGTCCGGCCTAGTTGCTATCAAATACATGAGGCTGCCAACTATGCTCTTGTATAAACTATGATCAAAATCCTTGCTGCTGTCCTCTCTGCTGAGTTTTAATCCCATCACTATGGGAGTGATTGCTGCTTTGCATTCCTGCATGTTAAATCTTTCAAGTACCTCATTAACATACTTTGCCTGTGAGATAAAAATCCCATTTTCATCTTGTTCTACTTCTATTCCCAAGAAGTATCTTAGCAAACCCATATCAGTCATTTCAAATTCCTCCTTCATGACTGTTTTGAAATGTTCAATAAGGCAATCATCATTACCTGTAAAAATAACATCATCAACATATAAGACTACAATCAAAATTTTACCATCTTGTTCTTTGATGTAGAGGGTGGGTTCTCCCTCACACTTCTCAAAACCATTTTCCAGTAGATATGAGTCTATCCTATTGTACCACGCTTTTGGCGCTTGCTTCAGCCCATAAAGAGCCTTCTTCAACTTGCATACTTTGTGCTCTTGGCCTTTCTTCTCATAGCCGAGAGGTTGTTCAATGTAAACCTCTTCCATTAACACTCCATTCAGGAATGCTGACTTCACGTCCATTTGGTAAACTTTCCATTTATTTTGTGCTGCTATGGACAACACTGCTCTCACGGTTTCCATTCTGGCAACCAGTGTGAAAGTTTCCTCATAATCTATGCCATGCTTCTGCTTATAGCCTTTGACCACAAGCCTTGCCTTGTGTCTCTCTATCTTGCCTTCAGCATTACTCTTGGTCTTGTAGATCCATTTAACACCAATGACATCTTTACCTTTTGGGAGTTCAACCAAATCCCAAGTTTTGTTCCTCTCTATGGCATTTATTTCCTCATCCATAGCTTCTATCCATTTCCTATCCTTGATGGCTTCTTCGAAATGAACAGGATCATCAACATGACAATATAAAGCAAACAAAGAATTGATACCTTCGTTAGCTATATCTTGTTCATAAATGTCTTTCAAACTTCTGAATTTCTTACCTCTTTCTGTAGGTGTACAAGTACTTGAAGAAGCACTTGAATTTCCTCCTTGTGGTGTGCTTGGAGAAGCACTCTCATTTCTCCTCAAGGGTGTACTTTGCGGTGTTGGTGTTGCTGTTTGGGGATGTATTTCAGCCACCTCATCATCATTCTCATCATGAGATAAACAGTGTTTAACATTCACCGTTTTCTCTATGCTTCCATCCCAAGCTTCCTCTTCAATGAACTGAACATCTCTGCTCACAAGAAACTTCTTGCTGGATGGGTTATATAACCTGTATGCCTTGGATTCCTCACTGTATCCAATGAAAATACATTTCTCCCCCTTGCTGTCCAACTTCTTTCTTAGCTGATCCGGAATGTGTGCATAAGCCACACATCCGAAAACCTTCATGTGTGTGACACCTTGCTTTGCGCCACTCCATGCCTCTTCCGACACTTTATTCATAACTGCTTTTGTAGGGCACCTGTTCAAAATATACGCTGCACAATGTACAGCTTTAGCCCAATAATCATTAGGCAAGTGCTTTGCCTTTAACATACTCCTCGCCATGTCCATTATGGTTCGGTTCTTTCTTTCGGCCACTCCATTTTGCTGCGGTGTATATCTAGTTGTAAACTGTTTATGTATTCCATTTTCTCTACAAAACCGTAGAAAATCTTTAGATATATACTCACCTCCTCTATCAGTCCTAAGGACTTTGATATGCAGCCCACTCTGGTTCTCAACAAGTGCTTTGAAATTGCGGAATTTTTCAAACACTTCACTTTTCTTTTTCAAAAAGTAAACCCAAGTTTTTCTTGTAAAATCATCTATAAATGTTAAGACATAGTGGCTGCTAGCAAGTGATGGAGTTTGCATCGGTCCACATACATCTGAGTGGACAATCTCTAAGGGTGCTTTTGCCCTTATGCTTTTCCCAGAAGGAAAACTTTCTCCGTGTTGTTTCCCAAGAATACAACCTTCACAAAGGCTGTCCGGTTTCTCTATCAATGGTAAACCACTTACCATTCCTTTTCTGTTCAACAAATTAAGACCTCCAAAGTTGAGATGTCCAAATCTCAAGTGCCATAACCAATTATCATATTTTGGTTCGCTTTGGAAAGTCTCTTGTGCAACTACTGCTTTCTCTTCTTCATTCTTCAAATATGCTCTCATTCTCAGAGGGAACATCCTGTTCCTTGTCATCTTCACTTCAGCAATACACTGTTTACTGGGTGGTTTGTCCATGATGGTACAAACATCATCCTCAAAGAAAACATTATACCCCTTATGGACAAGTTGTCCAACACTTAAGAGGTTACACATCATTCCTAGAACATAATAAACATCTGCTATGGATTTCTTTGCACCTAACCTTGTTAAAAAATTTACATCTCCTTTTCCCATAACAGAAACTTTGCTATCAGTTCCTAGTGTGACTTGTGACTGCACACTCTCATCTAACATAGAAAACATTGCTAAGTTTCCTGTCATATGGTTACTACAACCGGAGTCTAGAAACCATAAGTCTTCACTCTTTTCTTCAGCCATATTACAAGCTAAAAAAAAATTACTTTGGCTGCTATTTTCTTTTGTGAAATTTGCACTAGTTTCACTTCTCATATCATTCTGCTTCTTCTTTCTACATTCATTAGCATAATGACCATATTGTTTACAATTGTAACATTGGACATTGGATTTGTCATACCTTTGTCCTTGTGCATTCTGCTGACCATTCTGTTGGCTGCTGCTTTGGCCCTGATGCTGATTTGGATTGCTGCCCCTTCCTTGAGCATTTGCTGGACTGTTCCTTCCACCTCTGTTTTGGCTTCTGCCTCTTCCTCTTCCTTTTCCTTGCCCTCTTCCTCTTCCGAAAGACATCTGGGACTTAAAAGCATGTTCTAAAGATGAGTTTTCACTCCTACCCAATCTCCATTCATGGGTCATCGGTGATGCATGAAGTTCATCCCTTTGAAAACTTTGAGAGATCTTTGGTCTCTACTATGGTGGTGAAAATCACATGTCGAATCTTGAGGGTAAACTTCTCAGAGTTTTCCACAATCCTACTTGTCTTCAAGAGTCTCTCATGAGATCGATTTGTGTGACCATTCCAATCACATGAGTGAAGAATGGTGATGTTATCGACTCTTTCATACGGGAGAGTCTCAAATTCTCTCCTCAGCAACTGAAGTTTTGTTGTCTTCACTCTCTCCATACCCTGATAAGCTGTCTTGAGAGTTTCCCATGCTTCTTTGGATCTCTTAGCTGCTGCTATCCTCGAAAACACACTCTCATGCACTGCTTGATACAAGAAGAAAAGAGCCTTGGCATCTTTCTTCTTATTGCTCTTCAGAATCTCTCTTTATTCCTGAGTTAACATATTAAACTCAAGTTCATATGCTGGCTCTTCAAAACCATCCTCAACAAATTCCCATAAATCTTGGGAGACAAATAAAGGCCTCATTAGTTATTGACCAGTAGTCATAATTTTTCCCGTTAAATTGAGGGAGATGGATATTTCCCATACCCATACCAGTTGTTAGCCACCTATATTTTTCAATTATATCAGTTGGTGGCTAAATATTCTTTGACCTTAGAGAAACAATTCAAATCACGAAGCACCAGGTACAGCAGAAGCCGGTGGTAAGATCACAAAGCTATTTGGTTGGTTCTTCATACTTTTCCCCCTCTCTTGCCTCACGATATTCCATGAAAATCCTAGTCAAGTATTCTTTGCATCCTCCTCCTTTTCCTCTCCCTTCTTCCCATCTTTCCTTCATTTTTCAGTCTCCTTTCATCCATAAAAACCCCACTGAATCATCTATTATTCCTTACCCCTTCAATAAATCTCATTTCCTAAGGTGAAAAAACCTATTTTTAGCCCTATCGGAACCTTCTTTCTTCTTCAAAAATCATTGAAAAACATATAAAAACGCTTACTTTTAGAACACACGAGCTTTAGCCCCTGTTTAGATCCTGCCTTCTCCATTCCTGTCCCCAATGCCTGAACCGTGAGCTAAGTCCGCCGGGCACTTAAACACTTAGATTTATTTATTACCGAAAATGTTATTTTCCTCGCGCAAAGTCGGGTTTATTTTATTTTTTTTCGCCAAAGAAAATCATATTGAAACTCGAACGTCGATCATCCCACGGATCAACGGTGCGGAGTGATTCCTCACCTAGTGGACCCCCCTTCTTCCCAGCGTACGTTTCTAAAACCATGGTGTGGATCCTGCCACCCCGTCTTCCCTTGAATAAGCGGTTTTATCCGTCGGCCAGCGATTCCACACGCTGGCCGACACGTGTCGCCCTTCATTCCAAAACCGCCATGCCATGTCTACATTTCCGCGCGCGTTAAATTTAGATCTATGGCCACGCCGGCGGAGTTCACCGCCATCGGATCCCAGGCCCTCCCATCAGGCGGTCCCTGATGCGCCTGCCCGCTCACTCTTTAACGAACTTACCCATTGATTAAATCTTCCCCGGCGCATTCAGAGCCGATCCCCACCATCGATCTCCGCGGATCGGCCGGCTCTCATTTGTTCTCCCAATTCGTCGCACGGTCCATATTTTTCCTTCGTTGGTAATTGCTTCCAGCGAGTTGGTCGCATACGATCAATGGCTACGATCGCTCCTTTTCTCCTGCCATGCCTCCCGATGTAGTCTATCCATATGGGGGATTTTCTCATTTTTTCTCGTATTTTGCGGGGAAAAGTCGTTTGTTCGTGTTTTAAACGGGGTTCTCGATCCCGAGAGGGGTGACGATCCTCTATGTCTAAATTTCTCTGTGAAATCACCGGCAAGGTCATTTTTCACGTTTCATCGGTGTTTCTAACGGCGCGTGCACCTGCCTACATGACCCACCGCTCGTAAGGAGAATACCCTTGAGAAACAACGCAGAGGAAGAGTATCGGGCTTTGAAGACGAGAATGAACTAGAGCGACGGTTTATGAATAAATTGGCCAGGATTACGGCTAAGACGGTTATCAAGCCTAATCCCCGGCTCGAACACGGTTAAACCAAAACCTAAAAGTGCTCATCGGTAAGATCGCCTCCCAGCCATACTTCAGAGGCGATGTTCCCTCCAACCCATAGCGATGCCACCTATTGCCTCGGAGATGCTCTCTGATCGGAGGATGAATTTATTGAACAAGATCGGATATTATGCCCCTCGGAAACAACCAAAGTTATTCTGCGCAGTTGTGACAAAATGTTTTACTGAGAGTAACCTAACGATCTGTGAGCCTCGAAAGGTCAACAAAGCTCCCTTCGAGCTTGCTTCTTATGTAAACACATTAATGCGATGTAACACTGTAGAATTTCCTCATCGAGCCTCACGAAGTCGGGAAGACAGTGAATTACGTTAATTGTGTTGAGATCACTGATTAGATCTCACCTCTCAATATTACATAAATACTCTAGAAGATGGTAGGGTTGAGATTAGTTAATTAATGTAATTCTTGAGAGCCCCATTTGTATTTACGAGAAGAAAAATCTTGTTGTAAATAGTGGTTTCATGGGCCCTTGGGCTTGTGCTTGTAACATATAAGTTAGGTTGTGAAGAGGTGAATTAAAACATTGGATTTGAAGATTGTAACGGTTTGAAGCCAATCCAATACAAGCTGATTTATGGGATCCTGGTCTATCTTGATGGTGATGTTTTTCTCCTTGTAACTTGTCATTTTATTTTGTTTTCAATTTGTTCTCATTTTCCACTATAAGAAACGAGTTTAAACGGTGTTAGAGTTTTTGTACATCGGTGACCTTCTGCGGCTGAAAAATCTTTATCCCAATGTTTCCTCTAATTGTGTTATTTAGAAATGATTTAATTTAGTCTAAGCCACGGGGAATCTTGGCGTTCCCTCATCTTTTAGTCACTTCGAATGTTATTTTAAATGTTACTTTCATATATGTTGTGTAAGGAATGGAATTGAGGAAATCAAAAAGGTTATTACGGGTTCACTTTCTTGTTGCTGAGCCCCTATTTGTATTTTCCCTTAGGATGTGTCAAAAGGCGGCTAGTTTGAGTACTTATCGGATCTTGGGCCATTCTATGTTATCTTGGTGATTGTCTTGGAAGTAAATAGAAGTAAATAAGAACTAAGATGAGGGAGAAAGGTGAGCCCTTCCCGCTAGTTTCTGCTCCAAAGGTTGCCTTCAAGTTTCCCTTTGTTTTTAATGTTTGTGTTCTGTCAGTGTATCAAAATTTGGATAGTTTCAAAGTACTTACCGGATCCTAGTTTGCTTCTATGTTTTCATTAAGTGCCTGGTCGAAAGTGGCTAGTTTCAAAGTACTTACCGGATCCTGGGCTGCTCTTTGTTCTGTATCTGACCAATTCCTTTCTTTTTGTATCACCCCATTCCATAAAATCAAACTTCAAAGAGATCCTTAAAACTAGATGACTTGCCCCATAGATTACTCTTGGACACGGATGTTTCAATTAAATTCTCTTATGACTCCATAGCCCAATGGATTGAAAACTTGCCATCATCTTTCTTTAGAATCAAAAGCTTGATACGTTCACCCCCAGCTTCCTCACCTTTGAACCTAGTTGCATATAGATCTTTCCGTCTCAGACAGCAGCTATGTTCAACCATCCAAGAAAACCAAACAAAATCCTTGGCCTTCATAACTAGCCTAATATCATCATCCTAAACTTCAAAGACAATATCCATCTTTGTATATATTGGAGAGATCCCTCTCCGGATTCAGGAGGGCTAGATCCTAGAATCCCAAAGTTGGTTGAAATGATGTTAACTTTGTGATCGTACTTTGCCAATCTTGCTTGTTACAGAGACCTAACATTTCTGGCGACTCCACTGGGGACCCTTACCCAGAATCCTCATATAAACATCTTGAGAGTAAAAAGCAGCCTTTCCAAGCACTACCAAAGAATGGTAATCATGATAAAACTTGTTTGAATCAGTGACAAACTAGGTCAATCCTAGGGTTCTTTTAAGTTTTTATCTAACCTTGGAAAATCAGCTAGCTTAGCCATAAGGATAGACTGTCTTTGTTTCATAACCGTAGCTAAGTTTTGAGGCAAAGTTAGGACATTCTTTTAAACCACAATATAAACAATTAAGAAAATACCAAAAAACATTTCAGATTGGTAGTAAAACACTAGTTTTGATATCTTGTCTACGTCTTTGATGTGTTTTACCCTATACTCTTAGACAGAGTCTGGAAAGGGCCAGGTAGCTTCTGGATCTCATCCTCTTTTAGGGGTGACATATCTGGTGAATGCCCTCCCAGTCAATCTCTGGTTAGAGTTTTTTGTGTTTCGAGATATTTCTGAAAAGGAATGTTTCATAAACACTGTGGTGGATAGTGTACTCCTTGGAAAATACTTCGAGCCTTCCACCTGGCGACTCCACCATCCTGAACAGACCTCAAGACTCCACTGGAAAGAACCCTTATCATTATAAAATTATTCAAACTCAGTTAGAAGGCTGCAGGATTCAAATTGAGAAAACAGATTAGTTAACCGTCTAAAGATTGTCATATCTGGTTGAACTTTTCTTGTTTAGATTGGGTCTAATCACATAAACATTGTGGCTCCTAAAAAGATTCATACTAGAGCCCATCCTGACCCAAATCCTCCTGAAATAGTTGATAACCCCGAAAGAATTCTTAGGAAGTCTCCTAGAATACAATCCTCAACTATCTTCAGACCACCCCTAAGAGCCAATTCAGTCCCTGAAAACCTTTCAGCTCTTCATGAATCACAAATTGACTTATTAAACCCATTTAGAACTAGGTCATTTGGTGATTTAGATCAGTTAGATTCTGAGCCTACCCTTTCATCTCCCGAAACCAGTGGGACTCTTGGGAATAGAGAATCAACACCTCCCGATTTACATTTTCTACATAATTTAGGTGTCTCTCACCCAAGATCAGCTCAGAGATCTACTGCTGTTCCATCCACTTCTGTTCATCTTTCATCCACTGTTCAAACCACTCCACTTCAACCCACACCTCCGCTTGTAAACCCACCCCCACCACATATCATGGCAGCATGGTATGCTCCCTTAGTCCTTCCTGTACCATTAGTCAATCTTCCACAAGATTATCAGTCCAAAATTCCATTATATGATGCTAATAATACCATAACAGCATCTCAACATGTGGACAAGATGAATGACTACTTTGACAGAAATGAAATTGATAATGAATCTGTCAAAATCAAATTGTTTGCTCAAAGTTTGGGGGGAGACGTGAGAAAATGGTTTAAAGGTTTAACCCCCCACAGTATTAACGATCTCCAAGCCTTCCATCAAACATTCTTAAACAAATGGGAAGTAAGGAAAAACCCTCTCCAAGTCCTTGCCGACTACAACAATCTCCATAGGAACCCTGGGGAAAGTGTACAAGCTTATTGTACCAGATTCAACAGTGTGTATAATGCACTTTCCCCTGAACTGAAACCTCCACAGGGATCAACCTTAAACAAATTCCCTGAAGGGTTTGACCCAGACATGACTTATTCACTCAGAGAAAGAGTCTTTGCAACCCTCGAAGATATGCAAAGAGGCGCTCTTTCGGTGGAGGTAAACCTCATGGAGAAGAGAGCAAGGATGAAAGCTGAAAAGAGAGTATCTTTTAGAGAGGAATCCACCCCTTCTACTTCGAGCTCGAAAATGGAAAGAATGATGGAAGAAATGATGAAGAAAATGAGCATTCTAGAGAGAGCGCAAGCAAGTCTAAATCAAAATGCTCCTCAAAACAGAAACCAAAACCAGAATCAAAATCTTAGAAGAAATCAGCCTCCAAACAGACCCAGGGAAGATGATCAGCAGGTCATTCCTCCCTTTCATCAGAACTTTTTAAGTGAGGTTGAACAAACAGATCAAATAACAGAGGAAGATGATATAAAATTATTTGGGGTAGATGATGATGACTTTGAGGTTCATTATGATAATAAACAAGGTCTGTATACTCCTTATGATGACAGAAGAAATGATAATGAGAACAGCTATCAAAACATGGAGAATGCTGTCATAGAACCTTTAAGGGAATATGAACTCAGAAGTAAATCTAATCAACAAACCCCCAACAACAAAACCTCTGACAAACCCTCTCAAAACAGCACTGCAACCAAGTCTAAAACGATCAAACCAAAGGACAAAACGGTGGTGGTCGATTCTGGTAATGGTAATGAGAAAGACACTCAAAACATTGAAAAATAGAGTGCCAACAATAGTAGTACTAGCACCTCAGTTAGTACTCCTGGTAGAACAACTGTTCCAATTGTAGATAAACCAAATCAGCAAGCTATTATTGCTGATAAAGTGGCAGCAAACAGGGCTGAAGTCAATACTTTGAAGAATCAAAACCTTTTCAGCCTAGAACAGGAAATCTCAAAGATTAAAATCTCTGTTCCTTTGACAGAGTTAGCTGCCCAGCATGTATATAGGTCTAAAATTTTGAAGGCGTTAAACTTAGAAGATAATGAAGATACTCTCAATCTTAATGATGACCAACCAGAGCTTATTTTTGGTCCAAAGATTGAAGGAAAGTTCCAAGAGGGTCTTGTCCCTCCCTTTTATGTAAGCTTAAACATTCATGACAAAATTCTCCATAATGCTATGCATGACTCAGGCGCTTCCCATAATTTAATGCCAAAAGCTGTAATGGAAAGCCTGGGTCTTGAAATTACCAGACCTTACAAAGACCTGTACTCCTTTGACTCAAGCAGGGTTAAGTGTCTTGGATTGATTAAAGATCTCTGTGTTAATCTAGCCCAAATTCCAGCTAAATGTTTAGTCATGGATGTTGTTGTGGCTGATGTCCCCCCAAAGTATGGAATGCTTTTATCAAGGTCTTGGGGGGCTAAGTTACAGGGGACCATGCAAATGGACATGACCTATGCAACTATCCCTGTCTTTAACCAAGCTAGGAAGCTCTACAGGGAATCCCACATGCAGTACACAGTAACAAGTCAGGATCGGCCCCAAAACTCCCCTCTCTATGCTATAAACACAAGCCTTGATTCTTTTATCATGTTCAATGATGAAGCACTCACAGAACAAATTGCTTCAATAGAATCGATGATTAAAATAAAAGAGGGGGAACACAATGTTGAAATGCCAAAACAGTCTATTGTGTCTGAAGATCCTAGCAAACTTAACACAGACCTGGAAATCCAAGTTATCAATCCTGTGAGCTCAAAACTTGACAGTCAGAAAGACAGTCCTCAACCCGATGGAAAACTTGAGGAATCAAATGATACAACGTCCATTCACCAAACTGAAAATCTGCCCCTCTGGACTATGTATTTTGATGGGTCATGCACCAAGACAAATGCTGGTGCAGGTGTCTGGATCACTAACACTGAAAACAATCATACCGAATGTATCTCATGCAAATTAAACTTTCAGTGTTCCAACAACATAGCAGAGTATGAATCCCTTCTCTTAGGCTTGCATCTTTTGAAAAAATTAGGCGCCAAGAGAATTGATGTATATGGGGATTCTGAATTAATCATTAGGCAAGTCAATGGGGAGTATAATGCGAATCACCCCAGACTTAGGGCCTACAGGAATGATGTCATCGATCTTTTGACAACATTTGAGGAGTACACCTTATCTTTTGTCCCAAGAAAGAAAAACATTGCAGCCCACAATTTAGCCTTTGCTGCTAGAACCTGCCCAATGCTGTATGATGACACCTCTCATATAAAATTCCGACCGGCTATCCCAGATAACAAGAAATATTGGCAGGTATTTGATGGAGATAAACAAATAGAAGACTTCATGCAATTCAGAAATGAGTTTGAACCCCATAGTTCAGATTCAGACTACGATACAGACTGCAGTGAAGAAAATTTTCTTGGTGAAGAAGAGCCATCTCCACAGCTGGTAGATATAAACCTTCAGACT
Organism: Pinus albicaulis; assembly: GCA_034641835.2. Taxonomy (NCBI): domain Eukaryota; kingdom Viridiplantae; phylum Streptophyta; class Pinopsida; order Pinales; family Pinaceae; genus Pinus; species Pinus albicaulis. The sequence goes on from CM076580.1 coordinate 1,602,895,009, forward strand.
ATCACATCCACACGCCAAACAGAATTAAGTCCGAAACCTGAAACAGAAGAAATAGAAACTCTGCATTCTAATAATGATAGTCTGCCCAAGGGTTTGGCCCCTCTAGAGGAACTGTTCGATTTTGATGATGTGGCCAAAAAACCAAAGCTGGAACCTGTGGAAACTGAAGTGGAGGAATGTAATATAGGTAGTGAGGAAAAACCGAGATTGATCAAACTGTCTAAAACTCTACCAGCTCACATTAAACTCAAATACTTAGAGTTGTTTAAAGAATTTTCTGATGTTTTTGCATGGAGTTACGAAGATCTTAAATCCTATGACACTGAAATAATACAACACAAAATCCCTCTTAAAGAAAACCAAAACCCATTCAAACAAAAACTGCGCAGAATCAACCCTGTCCAGTTGCCATTGGTTAAGAAGGAAATTATGAAGATGCATGATGCTGGTATTATTGTCCCTATTAGATATTCTGAGTGGGTATCTAATCTGGTGTCAGTTAGGAAAAAGACTGGAGAAATCAGGCTTTGTATAGACTTAAGGAATTTAAACAAAGCTTCATTAAAGGACAACTACCCTTTACCCAAGATGGATCATATTTTGCAAAGGGTGGTAGGGTCTAAAAGAATTTCTTTGCTGGATGGCTATTCAGGGTATAACCAAGTCCTAGTCCACCCTGATGATCAGTTAAAGACAGCCTTTACTACACCATGGGGCACTTTCATGTATGTGAAAATGCCTTTTGGTTTAATGAATGCCGGAGCAACCTTTCAGAGAGCCATGGACATAGCATTCTCGGAAGAATTAGGCTTCTTCATCATTATCTATCTTGATGATGTAACTGTGTTTTCAAAAACAGATGAAGAACACTTAGAACATTTGAGGAAAGTTTTCGAGAAGTGCAGAAGGTTTGGGATATCTTTGAACCCCAAGAAAACATTGTTTGGTCTCCAAGAAGGTAAGCTTCTTGGGCATATCATTTCCGAGCAGGGCATAAAGATAGATCCCATGAGGATCGAAGCCATATTGCGAATCTCCCATCCTCGGAATATCAAAGAGTTGCAGTATTTCATAGGGAAGATTAACTTTTTGAGAAGGTTCATCCCCAACTTGGCTGAGCTCCTTAGGAATATCACAAACATGTTAAAGAAGGAGCAAGGGGTAAAATGGACCGCAGAAGCAAATACATCCTTTGAACTGGTGAAACAAGCGTTAACCAAAACACCGGTTCTTATAAGTCCTGATTTTTCAAAGGATTTTTATATCTTCTCATTTGCATCAGAACATACTATAGCTGCTGTCCTTTTACAAAAAAATCCACAAGGACAAGAGCAGCCCATTGCATTCTTTAGCAAAGCATTGAGGGATGCCCCCTTGAGGTATAACATTATGGAAAAGTAGGCTTTTGCTTTGGTAAAAGCTTTAAAAGACTTCAGGGTATACATCCTTCACTCACACATTGTTGCCTTTGTCCCAAATTCAGTTGTTAAAGATATTCTAACCCAGGATCCAGATGGTAAAAGAGGTAAGTGGATTGCTGTTATTCTTTAATATGATTTAGAGATTAAACCTACCAAGCTCATCAAAGGTCAAGGTCTAGCTAGGTTAATGGCTGAATCAAATTGTGAAGTTCTTGATATTAATATGATTAATGCTCTAGATGACCAAGAAGAATTCTCAACCCCCATTGTTGAAGATTATTTTGCGAATTCTCCTTGGTATACTGATATTGTTTATGTTTTGCTTAATATAAACACACCTCCGGGTTTATCCAAAACAAAGGCAAGATTCCTAAAGTTAAAAGCTGTAAACTATTGCATTATTGATAAATGTCTTTATTGGAAAAATGCTAGTGGTATATTGCTTAAATGTTTGCCTGAGTTTGATGCAGAAAAGATTAAACAGGAATTCCATGAAGGAGAGTGTGGAGGCCATTTGTACTGGAAGTCAACAGCCAAAAAAATTTTGAGGGCTGGTTTCTATTGGCCTACTCTTTTTTCTGATGTACACAAACTGACAACCACTTGCCATAAATGCCAATTTTTCGAGGGCAAGAGAAAATTACTACCCCTTCCTCTGCATCCAATTATTGTTGAAACCCCTTTTCAACAATGGGGACTTGACTTCATAGGAGAAATTCACCCACCATCCTCTGCCCAACATAGGTGGATCCTTACTGCCACAGACTATTTCACTAAGTGGATAGAGGCCATTCCTTGTAGACATGCCAATGATTCAGTTATCATAAAATTCATAGAAACCAATATCCTTTCCAGATTTGGCTGTCCTACCAAGATCATTACAGATAATGCAGCAGCATTTGGATCAAAGAAAATGGTTGAATTCTGTCATAAGTATCAGATAACATTGGGACACTCCACAGCCTATTACCCTCAAGGTAATGGACTTGCAGAATCTTCCAACAAAAGCTTAGTGAACATAATAAAGAAACTATTGGAGGACAACAAGAAGTCTTGGCACATAAATCTGGTCCATGCACTATGGGCTGACCGATTAACATTGAAGAAATCCATTGGTATGTCACCTTTCCAACTTGTATATGGTACGGATGCAATTTTTCCTAACAGCCTTGGTGTACCAGTTATGAAGTTAATTCAAGAGTTGCAGACTGAAGAGAATGACATAATCAGAAGGATAAATCAGACCATTCATCTTCAGCAAACCAGGGAGGAAGTTTACAACAAAGCATTACAGAAGCAAGACAATATCAAGAAGATATTTGACAGAAGAAAAAAGGCCAGCAATTTCAAAATTGGGGACAAAGTTTTAAAGTGGGACTCCAAAAGAGAAGACAAGGGGAAGCATGGTAAATTTGACAATCTATGGCTTGGCCCTTACTTCATTCATTCAGTTGCTAGGAACAATGCATTCTTCTTACAAGAACTGAATAGAACAGAATTGTTTGGGGGTCCTGTCAATGGCAGGATGCTTAAGCATTATCTTTCTTAAATTATTTCATGTTTAAAGCCTTTTTACCTTTTCCATTGTAAATACTTCATCCATCATTGCATTTAAAGTTATGAAAAATAAAAAATACAAAAACACAGAGAGAAAGAAAAGAGGGCAGAAATGAAAAACAAGAAAGGCAAGGCCCCATGCCAAAAAAGAGAAATGAATCTGAAAGTGTGCAAGCTTAAATGCCACTCCTTGAAACACACTTCTAATTGGTCAAACTATTTAATCTTGGCTAATTAGCTTTCAATTTTCTGCTGATAGGGTAGTAAAGTTGATTTGCCAAACTGTTTAATCTTGGCTTATCAGTAGATAGAGTAGGGTAGAAATCAAGGTTCAAATAAACTCAAAATCTGAACCAAAGTTTCCAAAGAACTGACTCAAAACTACTCCAATTTCTGAGTCAAAGAGAAAGGACCTGGTTCTAATTCGCTCAAAAATTGAACCAGAAGAGAAGCAAAGATAGCTCACCAAAAAGAAAAAGCAAGAACAGAGCTATGAAAATAAGAAAAGGCCATGACAAGAAACTTTCAGATCTTAAGCCTTCACTTTTGATTTTCAGTTTTCTGCAAATAATAATCTATGTGCAGCTTGTCTTTATGCCATAGATCATAGCAAGTCAAACAGTTCAATCTTGGCTTGGCTATTTTTAAATTTCTGTTGTAGAATTTAGAAAATGAAAGTTTGTTGGACTGTTTAATCCCAACAAACAACAGAATAGGTAGAGGAATATCTGAACTCAACTGTTTAATCTGAGTTCGGGGAGAAATAAGGAGTAGAAGTAGATTAGATTTACTGCTTTCAAAAGAATAAAATGTTGTGTTAAGAGTTTGCCAATCCAAGTGCACTCTGATGAAGAAAAAATGTTAGATCAGTAGGATTGGGGTAGGTAGAAGTTGTATTGATGAAGTTCATCTCTCTTTCATAAACTGACATTATTTTGTCCAGAAGGAAAGCAAGAGCAAGTACTGGGTCAGACACCAGTCAGCATCCCGGAGAAATCGAGTCTGAATTCTTGATGCCTTCAAGAAGGCACCATCCCCAAGTGGAGCCACTGTTAGCCACCTATATTTTTCAAATTATATCAGTTAGTGGCTAAATATTCTTTGCAGCCTTCAAGAAACAAATTTAATCCTGAAACTTGTTGGTGCTTGAAGACTGTTGGTAAGATCACAAACTACTGATTGGTTCTACATACCCTTTATCCTCTCTGCCTCTGATGTTCCATGAAAATCCTAATCAAATATTGCTGCATCCTTCTCCTGTTTCCTCTCCTCTTCTTCCACCTTTCCTTCGTTTCTTCAACTCTACTTTCATCCATAAAAACCCCCATCAAACCCTTTTATTTCCCTTATTCCTCCATTAATCTCATTTCCTAAGGTCAAAAACCCACTTTTTGACCTATCGGAACCTTTCTCCTTTTGCAAAAAACAGTTAAAAAACCATAGAAAACATGTGTTTCTATGCGTTAGGCTTTAGCCCCTCAGGCTAAGCCCCTTTTCGTTTCTTCCTCCATATGCCCCAACGCCGGAACCGTGTCTGAGATCAGCGGGCGCTTAACCCTCAGAAATAATTTATCACCCGAAAAACATTGAAAACCTTTGTAAAACGCAAAGTCGGGTTTATTTTATTTTTCCCCAAAGAAAATCATATTAAAACTCCACCGTCGATCTGTCCCACGGATCAACGGTGCGGAGTGTATCCTGTCATCTGGTGGACCCCCCTTTCGCCGCGCTGGTTTTTATTTTCCGCCTGTTTCATGCCTGCACCACCTTTCGTCCGGAAGCAGTTTTAGACCGTCGGCCAGCGATTCCACGCGCTGGCCGACACGTGTTCTCCACCTCACCCCCAAAACTGTTGTTCTGTGTCTTTTTCCCGCGCGTTAAACCTCATCCTATGGCCCCGCAGCGGGATTCATCCCTGCCGTCAGATCTAGGCCCTCCCATCCGAAGGACCCTGATCGCCTTTCTCGCTCGCCCTTTAACGAACTAGCCCGCCCGTTAAATCGTCGCTGGCACGTTCAAGAGTTGTTCCCTACCGTCGATCCCCGCGGATCGACGGCTCTCATTGATTCTTCCGATTCCGTTGTACAGTCCACCTTTCTCCCCGTTGACTGTTCAAAATGCTCCCAACCGTTGATTGAAATGCGATCAACGGCTCTGATCGCTCAAATTCTCCCGCACGCCCTCCGATGCAGTCTATCCATATAACGCAGGATTTCCTCATTTTTCTTGTTTTTTACAGGTTTTTAAGGTTTTTCTCCGTGTTCTATGAAGATCTAAAGGATGGGGGTGACGACTCCAGTCCTTCCGATTAGTCCAGGGAATTGATCATACGGAGAAGAACAAAGATATCTACAAAGTTTCATGAGCTTTGGTTGCCATACATCCCTGTAAAGCTCGAAGAATGCCATCGATATCAGAGCAGAGAAAGAGTATCGGGTTTTGAAGACAGAATAAACCAGAGCAGTAGTTTTATGAGAAGATTGGCGGGGATTACGGCTACGACGGTTATCAAAAGCATAATCCCCGGCTCAGAGCACGGATTAAAGCAAAACCTAAAAGTGTTCATCATTCAGATCGCCTCCACCGCCATACTTTGAGGCGAATTGATTCCTCAACCACCACAGTGCCACCTATTGCCTCAGAAAGCTCAATCAGAGGATGAATTTATTGAACAGAATCAGATATTATGCCTCGAACAACCAAAGAAGTATTACTGCACCTAATTTCAACGACAGAATGTTTGCAGAGTAACCCTAACAGTACGCAGAGCCTCAAAGGTCAACATAAGCTCTCTTCGAGCTTACTTCTTAAGTATAAACACATTAATGCAATGTAACACCTGTAGAATTTCTTCATCGAACCTCACGGGGTCAGGAAGACATTAATTCTGCATTAATTGTATTTGAGATCTTTTTATTAGATCTCACCTCCTCATCCTTCTATATATACTCCAGAAGAAGGTGAGTGAGGGGTTGGATTAGTTGGTTGTCAATGTAATTGCTGTAGCGCTGTAGCTGTTTCTAAGTGGAAAGCTCTTGACTGTAAATAGTGGTTTCATGGGCCCTTGGAGCTCTGCTTGTAACAGATAGATTAGGTTGTGAAGAGAGGTGAATTAAAACATTGGATGTGAAGATTGTAACCGGTTTGAAGCAATCAATACAAGCTGATTTATGGGATCCTGGTCTATGCTGATGGTGATGTTATTCTTACTGTAACTTGTCATTTTATTTCTTTTTTCAACTTGTTTCATTTTCTACTATAAAGAACAGTTTAAACAGTGTTAGAGTTTGCTGTGCATCAGTGACCTTCTCTGGCTGAAAAATCTTTATCCCAATGTTTTCTTCTAATTGTGTTATTTAGAAATGATTTAATTCAGTCTAAGCACAGAGATGTTGGCGTTCCCTCATCTTTTCGTCACTGTTGAATGTTATTTTTAAATGTTACTTTCATATATGTTGTGTAAGGAATGAATTGAGGAAATCAAAGGTTAGCCCTGAGTCCCTTTCTTGTTTGCTCAACTATTTGTCTGTTTCCCTTAGAATGTGTCAAAAGCTGACTAGTTTCAAAGTACTTATCAGATCTTGGGCCATTCTATGTGATCTTGGTGATTGTCTTGAAAGTAACTAAGTAAAGAAGGACTAAGATGAGGAGAAAGGTGAGCCCTGCCCGCTAGTTCCTGCTCCAAAGGTTGCCTTTAAGTTTCCCTTTGTTTTTAATTTGTGTTCTATTAGAAGTGTATCAAAGGCTGGCTAGTTTCAAAGTACTTACCAGATCCTAGTTTGCTTCTATGTTTTTGTTAAGTGCCTGGTCAAAGGCTGGCTAGTTTCAAAGTACTTACCAGATCCTGGGCTGCTCTTTGTTCTGCATCTGTTGAATTCCCTTTCTTTTGTATCACTCCATTCCATAAATCAAATTTCAAAGAGATCCTTAGGCCTAGATGACTTGCCCCATAGATTACTCTTGAACCTGGATGCTTCAATTAAATTCTCTTATGACTCCATAGCCCAATGGATTGAAAACTTGCTATCATCTTTCTTTAGAATCAAAGTTTATTTTGTTCACTTGCAACTTCTCACCTTTGAACCTATTTGCATATAGATCTTTCCGTCTCAGACAGCAACTATGTTCAACCATCCAAGAAAACCAAACAAAACCCTTGGCCTCCATAACTAGCCTAATATCATCACCCTAAATTTCAAAGACAATATCCATCTTTGTACATATTGGAGAGATCCCTCTCCGGATTCAGGAGGGCTAGATCCTAGAATCCTAAAGTTGGTTGAAATGATGTTAACTCTGTCATCGGACTTTGCCAATCTTGCTTGTTACAAACAGACCTAACATTTCAACAACCAAAGGAATGAAATATTGAATGAAACAGGCGGAAGTCACTTATGAAGCGGAAGGACAAGTGGTCCCTACCACTTGAGCGCAAAAGCGCAAGATCGCAAGATCGCAATTTCAGAAGTTCAGAAGACCAAGTGTCTTGTTGATGTGGAAATCTGCGATGTGCGATGTGCGCCATCGCACAATCACATATCGCATATTTCAATGTTGTCATCGCTCTCCGCCATCGCAAATTAGTTTGTTGCGATGTGCGATCGTCGCGCCATCGCACGATCACACAATCGCATTTTCATTATATGTGTTCCGCTATGTGTTGATTGCAAATGTTGAAAGTTGCGATGTGCGCCCGTCGCACCATCGCAATGTCGCAAATCGCATTTTCATTATATGTGTTCCGCCATTCCGCCATATCGCATATCGCAATTTCCGCAATTGCGATGGCCGACTACGATGTGGTCCCCACTCGTACGTCACACCAATGTTAAAGTTTTATGTGTCCAGTAGCATTTTCCTTTGTATTTGTTTTATTTTCTTTGTTTAATGTTTTCTGTATCCACCACGCCATATAAAAGGAAGAAAAGGCCAAGAGAAAATGTAATGAATGTATTGTATTGCATTGTAAACGCTGTGTGAGCCCGCAGGCAAAGAAAACATAGTAAGAAGAACTGAGCACTGCTTGTGCGTTCTTGAGAGACAGAGAGAAGTTTTATTTTGTGGAGCACTGCGTCTGTAGCAGTCCCTATTCATATTTTGTGAATCCCTCACTGTTGAGGAAGAAATTTGTAATAGTTTTTTTTGTTTGTTTAATGGAATAGAAGAAAGCATTTTAATGTCATCTCTGTCTCCTGTCTGAAAAGAAAATTTTTGATTTATATTCTCTGTGTTGATAAAGGAGAGGAGTTTACTATCTGTTGTTTGGAATTCTCAATAATTCCAAATGCCAGTAGCACCAGGGAGCTTAACATGGAGTTGAGCGAGAGCTTTAACCTCCTTCTCTAATCTGGAGAGACGCGTATACTGATGTAGTGGTCTCAAATTAATCTCTTGAATGTTCCTGTTAATGTCAGCAAGGGTTGCCTCAAGCTTAGAATCCAACTTAGGCTCTGCAATTGACCCAATTTCTTTAGCAAGAAGACACTTGATAATCCAATACGTGCGCATAGTCTGCTGATAAAGGGAGGTGCGACCCCTGGTATGGCCAGGGTCTGAGGCAACTCACTGCATTTCTTCAGCAACCATATCATTCTGGGCAATAGGGTTATCCAAAATATCAGATTCCCAATTATAAACTCTATCACGAACAAAAGGTGGTATCTCATGCAGAAAATTATGAACCAAAGTCTCAAGGTGCCTTTCAATTGTCTTACGCCCACGCTTCCAAGGTGGCACAGCAAAGGCCTATGTACCTGATCCCCCAACTGACTTATGGCCTCGTCTAGCCATTTCAAGAGAAACTAAACAATTTGTTAACACTTCCACCCAGAAAAGAAGTGAAGTTAGCCTAGAAGAGACCATTGAAAAAGAAACGGACTGATTAACAGCAGCATCAGCCAAATCCAGCACCGATATAACGCGCAGGGAAAATGGTGCACTATGAAAAGAAGGAGAGCAGAGCGAAGTGAAACCATGTAGGCAACTAATCCAAGGCCGTAGATAACCAACATAACAACAGAGGGTGCTACTAAGAGTAATCAGGGAAAGGATAAACCCCAATTGAAAACCTGTAAGATAATATCGCTGACTATGATGCAAAAAACCCCAAAACAAAACCAAAACATGGATGGCTTCACGAGTAGCAAAACCAAGTCGAGAACCTATCAATGAAATGCAATACATGCAATAGATAAGGAAACCCTGGGATGGATGAGGAACAACGAAGGAAGAATAAACAGGTGGCAACTGTAAAAGAGAAAATCTTGCTGCAGAAACTCTAGCCAAAAACGTCCAAACCGCCATTCCCATAAAATTTGTAAAAACACCATTGCAAAAATCCTCAGGCGAAAGAAGAGAATTTTCATGAACAAAAGAAGCAGAAAATGAGATAAATACCACATGAGAGAAAGTTCTGTCACCTTGTAACCTTGGCGGTGGACACCTCTACTGCGGACACAAGCACCCACAAGAGGAAAAGGCTAAAGGAAACAAATGACAATGAGGAGGGAAACAGCCAGGGAAATCTATTCCCGCACCCTCAACACATTTCCCAAAATAATACCGACAACGGACTGGACAATCCACCTAGAGAGACGCCGTAAAGCAAAGATCATTTAAGAGATGGGTTTGCGAATGTCCCATCCACACGGAGGTTCATGAAACCTCCGTACAAAAAGTGAAACAAGCTTTTAGATAATTTCAACCACGACCATACTCATGTTGGAAATTAATTCCAACTGTTGAAGTTAATCAGCAGTAATTGCAGAAGTTGAAAGATTGTGGCACATTGAAGCCAAGGCTAAGGCGGTTGCCGTTTAAATCTTGAACAAATTGCAAAAGGATTGGAAAGCGCACAGGTGCAGTAAAGAGCAGATGGGATTTGATCCCCTTGATATTTTATCAAAGGCGGTAGCCATTTTATTAACAATAGAATTAATGGCCAAGACTCAAAGTCATGCCAGCGGACAGAGCTTTGATCACAGGGTTGAATCAGGCTTTAAAGCCTCACCAACAAAACGGCGGAGTTAAATGGCAGAGGCGGTGAAGGACTTTTATGTTAAGAGTGTCTTGTTGATATGTTGAGTTCCACGAGCGGAACGAACATATATATATGTTATATATATAAACAATCACCCTCCCATAAAGCGTGATGCCCGTGGGTCCCATAGACCATGCGGCATTGAATAATATATGTGTGGCGCGATCGCAAATCGCGCACATCGCAAAATCGCGGTTTTAAAGTTTGTTCTGCCATATAAGTAGATCGCAGATGTTTGCAATGCGATCTCATCGCAGATCGCAACATCGCAACATCACATTTTCAAAGTATGTTCCGCCGGGTTGATCGCAGATGTTTGCGATGCGATCCCATCGCAAGTCGCAACATCGCGATATCGCGAAATCGCAATTTCATTCGGTCGTATGTTATGTTTAACAGCGCAGACCCAATAAGTTTATATTTTATGTTTTAATGTTTTATAAAGTGTGCACCACTTATAAAAGGAAGGCCCATGAGGATAAATGTAATGTTTTTGTATTGTACATAGAACAGAGTCATTTTATGCATAGCAGTGCGAATTAAACGAAAATACACAGCAACGTATTTTTCTGAGAGAGAGAGACAGAGATTTGTTTTGAGAAGCACTGTGTCTGTAAAAGTCAATCATATTTTGTAAATCCCTCTGTGTGAGGAAGAATTTGTAACTACATTTTTTATGAAATAAAAGTTTGTTTTATGAGTTGAAATTCTGTCTCCTGTGAGCGAAATTTTATTAATCTCTCTGTGTTAAATAGAGGAGTTTATTCTCTCTATTATTGTTCTGGAATTTTTCATTATTCCAACATGGTATCGGAGCTAGTCCAGGTTATTTGAAGGTCAAATAAGCTGAAGGAAGGAGTTCTTTTGTTGCTGCAGCTTCTCCAGCAGTGTGAAGACTCAGCCAGAAGAATTCAAAGGTATTTCTCTATACAGTTTAGTGTTACTGTTGCAGTACAGATAGTTATTTAAACACACAGTCAAGTGTTTTTTGAATCATAGTTAAGAGTGCAGAATGGCTGGAGCCAGCACTGGTATGGGTATGGGAAATATCCATCTCCCACAATTTAATGGGAAAAATTATGATTACTGGTCAATAACTATGAAGGCTTTATTTGTCTCCCAAGACTTATGGGAATTTGTTGAAGATGGTTTTGAAGAGCCAGCAAGTGAAGCAGAGTTATTTGTTTTAACTCAGGAAGAAAAGGAGTCATTGAAGAGCTATAAGAAGAAAGATGCCAAGGCTCTTTTATTATTATATCAAGCAGTGCATGAGAGTGTGTTTCCGAGGATAGTAGCAGCCAAGAGATCCAAAGAAGCATGGGAAACTCTCAAAACAGCTTATCAGGGAATGGAGAAAGTGAAGACAGCAAAACTTCAGTTGCTGAGGAGAGACTTTGAGACTCTCTGTATGAAAGAGTCAGATACTATTGACTCATTCTTCACTCATGTGATTGGAATGGTCACACAAATAAGATCACATGGAGAGACTCTTGAAGACAAGAGGATTGTGGAAAAACTCTTGAGAAGTTTACCCTCAAGATTTGATGTGATTGTCACCACCATAGAGGAGACTAAGGATCTCACAAATTTTTCAGTGGATGAGATACATGCATCACTGATGACTCATGAACAGAGATTGGGTAGGAGTGAAAACTCATCTCTTGAACATGCCTTTAAGACCCAGATGTCTTTCGGAAGAGGAAGAGGGCAAGGCAGAGGAAACAAAAGAGGAAGAGGCAGAAGCCAAAACAGAGGTGGAAGGAACAACCCTTCACATTCACATGGAAGGTGCAACAGTCAAAGTCACAGCCACGGCCAAGGCAGCCAGCAAAGTGGACAGCAGAATGATCAAGGACAAAGGTATGACAAATCCAATGTCCAATGTTACAATTGTAAAAAATATGGTCATTATGCTAATGAATGTAGAAAGAAGAAGCAGAATGATATGAGAAGTGAAACTAGTGCAAATTTCACTAAAGAAAATAGCAGCCAAAGTAATTTGTTTTTAGCTTGTAATATGGCTGAAGAAAAGAGTGAAGACTTATGGTTTCTAGACTCCGGTTGTAGTAACCATATGACAAGAAACTTAGCAATGTTTTCTATGTTAGATGAAAGTGTGCAGTCACAAGTCACACTAGGAACTGATAGCAAAGTTTCTGTTATGGGAAAAGGAGATGTGAATGTTTTAACAAGATTAGGTGCAAAGAAATCCATAACAGATGTTTATTATGTTCCAGGAATGAAGTGTAACCTCTTAAGTATTGGACAGCTTGTCCATAAGGGGTATAATGTTTTCTTTGATAATGATGTTTGTACCATCATGGATAAACCACCCAGCAAACAATGTATTGTTGAAGTAAAGATGACAAGGAACAGGATGTTCCCTCTCAGAATGAGAGCAGACTTGAAGAATGGTGAAGAGAAAGCAGCAGTTGCACAGGAGACTTACCAAAGTGAACCAAAAGATGATAATTGGTTATGGCACTTGAGATTTGGACATCTCAACTTTGGAGGTCTTAATTTGTTGAACAGAAAAGGAATGGTAAGTGGTTTACCATTGATAGAGAAACTGGACAGCCTTTGTGAAGGTTGTATTCTTGGGAAACAACACAGAGAAAGTTTTCCTTCCGGGAAAAGCATAAGGGCAAAAGCACCCTTAGAGATTGTCCACTCAGATGTATGTGGACCGATGCAAACTCCATCACTTGCAAGCAGCCACTATGTGCTAACATTTATAGATGATTTTACAAGAAAAACTTGGGTTTACTTTTTGAAAAACAAAAGTGAAGTGTTTGAAAAATTTTGCAATTTCAAAGAACTTGTTGAGAACCAGAGTGGGCTGCATATCAAAGTCTTAAGGACTGATAGAGGAGGTGAGTATATCTCTAAATATTTTCTACGTTTTTGTAGAGAAAATGGTATTCAAAAACAGTTTACAACTAGATATACTCCGCAGCAAAATGGAGTAGCCGAAAGGAAGAACCGAACCATAATGGACATGGCAAGGAGTATGTTAAAGGCAAAGCATTTGCCTAATGATTATTGGGCTGAAGTTGTACATTGTGCAGCGTATATTTTGAACAGGTGCCCTACAAAAGCAGTTATGAACAAAGTGCCGGAAGAGGCATGGAGTGGCGCAAAGCAAAGTGTCACACATATGAAGGTTTTTGGATGTGTAGCTTATGCACACATTCCGGATCAGCTAAGAAAGAAGTTGGAAAGCAAGGGGGAGAAATTTATTTTCATTGGATACAGTGAGGAATCCAAGGCATACAGGTTATATAACCCATCCAGCAAGAAGTTTCTTGTGAGCAGGGATGTTCAGTTCATTGAAGAGGAAGCTTGGGATGGAAGCATAGAGAAAACAATGAATGTTAAACACTGTTTATCTCATGATGAGAATGATGATGAGGTGGCTGAAATACATCCCCAAACAGCAACACCAACAAGAGAGCAGCAAAGCACACCCTTGAGGAGAAATGAAAGTGCTTCTCCAAGCACACCACAAGGAGGAGATTCAAGTGCTTCTTCAAGCACTAATACACCTACTGTAAGAGGTAAGAAATTCAAAAGTTTGAGAGAAATTTATGAACAAGATATAGCTAATGAAGGTATCAATTCTTTGTTTGCTTTATATTGTCATGTTGATGATCCTGTTCATTTCAAAGAAGCCATCAAGGATGAGAAATGGATAGAAGCTATGGATGAGGAAATAAATGCCATAGAGAGGAACAAAACTTGGGATTTGGTTGAACTCCCAAAAGGTAAAGATGTCATTGGTGTTAAATGGGTCTACAAGACCAAGAGTAATGTTGAAGGCAAAATAGAGAGACACAAGGCAAGACTTGTTGTCAAAGGCTATAAGCAGAAGCATGGGATAGATTATGAGGAAACTTTCGCACCGGTTGCCAGAATGGAAACCGTGAGAGCAGTGTTGTCCATAGCAGCACAAAACAAGTGGAAATTTTACCAAATGGACGTGAAGTCAGCATTCCTAAACGGAGTGTTAATGGAAGAGGTTTACATTTAACAACCTCTCGGATATGAAAAGAAAGGCCAAGAGCACAAAGTGTGCAAGTTGAAGAAAGCTCTTTATGGGCTGAAGCAAGCACCAAGAGCGTGGTACAGTAGGATAGATTCCTATCTACTGGAAAATGGATTTGAAAAATGTGAGGGAGAACCCACCCTCTACATCAAAGAAAAGGATGGAAAAATGTTGATTGTAGTTTTATATGTTGATGATGTTATTTTCACAGGTAATGATGATTATCTTATTGAAAATTTTAAAACAGTCATGAAAGAAGAATTTGAAATGACTGATATGGGTTTGTTGAGATACTTCTTGGGAATAGAAGTAGAACAAGATGAAAGTGGGATTTTTATCTCACAGGAAAAGTATGTTAATGAGGTGCTTGAAAGATTTAACATGCAGGAATGCAAAGCAGCAATCACTCCCACAGTGATGGGATTAAAACTCAGCAGAGAGGACAACAACAAGGATTTTGATCCTAGTTTGTACAAGAGCATAGTTGGCAGCCTCATGTATTTGACTGCAACTAGGCCGGACATAATGCATGCTGTTAATTTGATTTCCAGATTCATGGAAAAGCCAAAGGAAGCACATTGGCAAGCAGCAAAAAGAATTCTAAGGTATGTTAAAGGTACACAAAGTTTTGGTATTTTTTATACAGCTTCAGAATGTTCAGATTTAGTTGGATACACAGACAGTGATTGGGCTGGAAGTGTAGATGATCGGAAGAGCACTTCCGGTTATGTTTTTCACATGGGTTCAGGAGCCATTTCATGGTCTTCTAAGAAACAACCCATTGTAGCATTGTCTATAGCAGAGGCGGAATATGTGGCAGCTACAGCAGCAGCGTGTCAAGCAGTTTGGATGAGAAAAATGTTGAGAAGCTTATGTCAAGAACAGGTAAAAGGGACAGTGATATTTTGTGACAATAGCTCAGCTATTGCATTGTCTAAAAATTCTGTTTTTCATAAAAGGACTAAACACATTGACACCAAGTTTCACTTCATACGTGAATTGGTTAACAATGGTGAGATAGTTTTGCAGCATTGCAGAACAGAGGATCAATTTGCAGATATCCTCACAAAGCCACTTGCGCAGAAAAGCTTTGAACATTTCAGGAAATGTCTGGGTATGCAGAAAAATCCAGCAGTTGAAATTAAGGGGGAATGTTGGAAATTAATTCCAACTACTGAAGTCAATCAGCAGTAATTGCAGAAGTTGAAATATTGTGGCACATTGAAGCCAAGGCTAAGGCGGTTGCCGTTTAAATCTTGAACAAATTGCAAAAGGATTGGAAAGCGCACAGGTGCAGTAAAGAGCAGATGGGATTTGATCCCCTTGATATTTTATCAAAGGCGGTAGCCATTTTAATTAACAGCAGAATTAATGACCAAGACTCAAAGTCATGCCAGCGGGCAGAGCTTTGTTCACAGGGTTGAATCAGGCTTTAAAGCCTTACCAACAAAACGGCGGAGTTAAATGGCAAAGGCGGTGAAGGACTTTTATGTTAAGAGTGTCTTGTTGATATGTTGAGTTCCACGAGCGGAACGAATATATACATATATGTTATATATATAAACAATCGCCCTCCCATAAAGCGTGAGGCCCGTGGGTCCCATAGACCACGCGGCATTGAATAATATATGTGTGGCGCGATCGCAAATTGCGCACATCGCAAAATCGTGGTTTTAAAGTTTGTTCCGCCATATAAGTAGATCGCGGATGTTTGCGATGCGATCTCATCGCAGATCGCAACATCGCAACATCACATTTTCAAAGTATGTTCCACCGGGTTGATCGCAGATGTTTGCGATGCGATCCCATCGCAAGTCGCAACATCGCGATATCGCAAAATCGCAATTTCATTCGGTCATATGTTATGTTTAACAACGCGGACTCAATAAGTTTATGTTTTATGTTTTAATGTTTTATAAAGTGCGCACCACTTATAAAAGGAAGGCCCGTGACGCTAAATGTAATGTTTTTGTATTGTACACAGAACAGAGCCGTTTTATGCACAGCAGTGCGAATTAAACGAAAATACACAACAACATTTTTTTCTGAGAGAGAGAGACAGAGATTTGTTTTGAGAAGCACTGTGTCTGTAGCAGTCAATCATATTTGTTAAATCCCTCTGTGTGAGGAATAATGTGTAACAACATTTTTTATGAAATAAAAGTTTGTTTTATGAGTTGAAATTCTGTCTCCTGTGAGTGAAATTTTATTAATCTCTCTGTGTTAAATAGAGGAGTTTATTCTCTCTATTATTGTTAAGTTATTCAAAAATTCCAACAACTCAGGCTTTTCTTGTGCAGTGTTGTACACAAATAAATAACATTAAAAACTATTTATATAACCCGTGGAGTTTCATTGTTTTCACGTACTGCAAGGATCCAGGCAGGGCATAGCATCAAATGTCTAGCAAGGTCCAACGCCAATCCATATGGTGCATACGTGGTAATCCAGTAATCTCAATACCTCAACACGTCACTCACCTGATCAACAATTTTTAGCCTGGTTCAATCACAAACCAAACAACTGCTCGAAACACAATGCAGATTTAAAAAAAAAAAAAACGTGAACATTAAATAAAGGTCAAGTCTGCATTCACTTGGTCTTTCCAATTTGACAAAAAGTCTCCATTGCAGGATTCTATGCTTCCATTAACCTCCACATTACTTCCAAATCCTCAGTTAGGGGTTGTCATTCAATATTAGATAGATCATCCCAATAAAT